>CP054672.1:14685494-14997994 GCA_013348765.1 Carpinus viminea
ATATTCACTTAAAAAAGATGCAGTATTTTGTCTACCCTGCTTTTTTTTTAATAAGCCATCTGAACATTTTACACAACGTGTATTCATTATAGATGGATACAGGAATTGGAAGAAAGTTAGAAATGGAAAAGATTGTGCTTTTCTCAATCATATAGGGAAAGATCCTAATTCGTTTCATAGAATTGCTGAGAAAGCATATGAAGATTTGAAGAACCAATCTCAACATATACAGAATGTGTTTGAAAAGCTCACTTCTGAACAAATTGCAAATAATCGACTGCAGTTAAAAGCCTTAATTGATGTTGTTCGAGTGCTTGCATTTCAAGGTATTGCTTTTAGAGGTCGAGATGAAAGTGTGAGTTCAACAAATCATGAAAATTTTCTTGAGATTTTGGATTTGCCGATTTTGTATAGTAAAAAGCTTGTTGAAGTGATCGCTAAAACTCCAAGAAATGCCACTTACACATCACCAAAGGTATAGAAACAAATTTTACATGTTTTTTCAACCAAAGTGAAGGAAATAATTCGTAATGAAATTGGTGATACAAAATTTTGCCTAATTGTTGATGAAGCTCGTGATGAGTCAATGAAGGAGCAAATAACTATAGTTTTAAGATTTGTTGACAAGAATGGTTTTGTGCGAGAACGCTTTTTTGGACTTGTTCATGTCTTTGATACTGCAACATTAACCTTAAAAAAAGGTATATACTCTGTATTGTCTAAACATCAGCTAGACATTCAAAATATTCGAGGGCAGGGATATGATGGCGCAAGTAACATGCAAGGAGGGTGGAATGGGTTGCAAGCTTTGGTTTCAAATGATTGTCCATATGCCTACTACATTCATTGTTTCGTACATCGTTTGCAATTGGCATTAGTGGCAGCATCAAAAGAAATCATTTATGTTCATCAATTTTTTACCAATTTGAATTTTGTTGTTAATTTTGTTTGTGACTCATGTAATCGGTATGAAGATTTGCGGGTCGCTCAAGCTGATAAAAATGCTTACCTGATTGAAATTGGTGAGATTGAGAGTGAAAGAGAACTTAATCAAATTAATACGCTACAACGAGCTGGAGATATGCGTTGGAGTTCTCACTTGTGATCAGTTTCTAATTTGATCAAAATTTTTAGTCCAGCTTGTGAAGTTATTCTTAAAGTTATTAATGTGGAAACTACTTCCTAACGAGCAGAAGCTGATTCAGTTTATCAGGTAATGACTTCATTTGAATTTGTATTCATCTTACATCTCATGAAAGAAACTATGCAGATCACTGATCATTTATGTCAAGCATTGCAATCCAAATCTCAAGACATTTTAAGTGCCATGGGTCTTGTTTCATCTACCAAAACATGTATCCAACGATATAGAGATGATAAATGGGAACTTTTACTTACCAAAGTGAAGTCATTTTGCAATACATGCAACATAGATGTTCTAGATATGAATGCCCGTTATGTTGAGAGAAGAGGTCGAGCTCGCCATCAATAAGATGACTTTACAATTGAGCATCATTATCGTGTTGATATTTTTTATGCTGCAATAGATTCTTAGTTGCAAGAATTAAATTGCCGGTTTAGTGAGCATGCAGTGGAGTTGCTTATTCTCGACTTGACTCTTGATCCTCGAGTTGCACATGAATCTTTTAAAATTGATGATATTTATCAATTGGTAAATAAGTTTTATCCACAAGACTTCACCGATTTTGAAAAAGAACAGTTGGAAATAGAACTTCACCATTATGAGCAGAATGTAGTTCAAGATTCAAGTTTTCAAGGGTTGTCAGATATTTTCGAATTGTGCCAATGGTTGGCTAGAACCAAAAAATCAGCTACCTACCAACTTGTTTTTCGAGTTGTAGTACTTCTGCTTACTCTTCCTGTTTTTACTACAACTATAAAACGAGTATTTTCAGCCATGAATATCGTCAAAACTAGGTTTCGCAACAAAATTGAAGATGAGTTTCTAATAGATTCTTTGATGTTGTACATCGAAAAAGAAATTGTTGCGACACTTAGTACAGATTCAATTATAGATGATTTTCTGGATATGCAAACACGATGGGTTACATTTTGATATGTATTTAATCTAAAATTTGAAATGTATTGTGAAACAACTATTTATGTATCTTTTTTTTCTTATATTTATATTTTCGCTAAAATTAAATTGAAGCTAATTTTGTTTTTATACATTACTTTTATGTATTGGAAATTAATACCACGGCCCCCCCATCAAAAGTTTTGGTTCCGTCCCTGGTTTTACCCCAAAGACCCATTCAAGATATATGCTTACGATTATGAGCTGACTTTAAGATGGATAAGAGCATATGAAATAAGGATGGAGCATCACTACCCATTCATGTGGATAAAACAACAAAACGTTGTGAAGCCAGATGAGGAGGAGCATGTATCTTTGAAAGATATTTGGAAATTGAATTAAGAGGAAGAAACATTCCTTATGGAATCAGTGAAAGAAAAACCCGTGATTGTGAAACTGTTTGTGTATAATAGTTTTGTAATACTGCACACGAGAGGACCTATCCAAAACTGTTGTACATGAAAGTTTTGTAGATATGAGTTTTTCTTTCACCGAGTCCATAATGAGTGATTTGTCCTCTTAACACGATTTTCGAGTATCTCTCAAAGATATGCACTCTTACTCATCATTTGTTTTTACGACGTATTGTTGTTTTTCCCCATGAATGGATAGTGACACTCCATCCTTTTGCCTAATGCTCTAATCAATCTTAGAGCTAACTCACAGTTGTAGGCATATGTTTTGGATGGGTCTTTAGGGTCAAAACACACATTATTCAAGTGCTGAATGGATTAGCATTATCAAAAGTAATTCTCTATTCCTCAGCTTCATTGTAGCTGCCAATACCTTAGTCGTGACAATAGCCCAACAATCGCCTACGATAGAATTTATATTTGTATATAATTAGTACTTTTAATAACTTTTAGTCTAAATTTTGTTGAACCAAATTACTGCAAAAATTAGAATTGCATACTTAATGGCTACCTGCTTATGCATAGGTTGTAGTATGTCTTCTTCTTCTTCTTTTTCTTCTTCCTAGTCATAACTCATTATGCTCCCAAGAAAATGTAGAAACAAAGATTTGGCGAGGATTTTGAAAATCTCACGAAGGAGAACGGTGAGGGAGTAACAATTTATCTAAAAAAGGTGAGAACTAACCTTGAAAAGGGGTGGAACACCAATGTATGCAACCTATTTGATAGAGCTATGTGAAAGTGTTGGAGGTAAATGATAATATAATGTATGTTAATTTTTTTTTCCTTTCAATCTCGTTTCTTTTAAGATCATTGAGAGATTGTTGAAAAGGGGTGAAACATCAACATATGTAACTTATTTGATAGACCTATATGAAAGTCTTGTAGGTGAATGATCATATAATGTATGTTAGTTTTTTTTTCTTTCAATCTCATTTCTTTTAAGATCATTGAGAGATTGTTAGAAATATGTAAAATATTAAAGTTAAACAGAAGAATAGTAGTACTAGTCTTTACTTGGTTATTGGAATGTCGACTTGTTTATTTGGTGAATCTTATGAGAAAGTCCTTATAAATCTACGTGTGAATGGTTGCTCTCTCTCTATATATATCCAACATAAAATGTATTCTTTTATCATTCTTTTAGGCATACTTGTGAATGTAAAATGTTGATGTGAATTTAAATATATACTAGTACATTTTTATTGTTTTGGCATGAAGAAATGACAATGGATTGGTCCAAATTGGGACATTTTTTTTTTCACAAATCTAAAAAAATGTGAGATTGAAATTTGTGAGGGGATTATTTATATTTACTGAGCATCCAAATCGACCACATTCCCAACATTTGGTTCATTTGATAGGAAATGAAATTAAAAGACAGCTCCACCCAATAGCAATGAAACATTGTCTTAAACCTTAAAAAATAGTATACAAGGCAATTCCTGTTGAGTGTGACTTGAATTTAGAGTAGGCTCAACTAATTTTACAACTCCTACAAGGTTTGGTGTTTTGCTTTACAACTTGTACTTGGAATTGAAGTCATTCTCCTACATGTATTGGTGTTGACTGACTTGCCGTTTGAAATCCCATGTGGACTTGTTTTTAGTGGCAGATTTCAAAGAGGTCTAACTGACTTTTGAGTGCTATAAAAAGGCATTGAGTCTTTGTATTTTATCTGTGCCAAAATGTGAATATCTGTGAGCACCTGAGAGTGGAGAAAAAGAGACAGTTTGAGAGAGGAGGTATAAGGGCTGCCACAGCGTTTTCTTCTTGGTGTTTTTGAAGGAGTAAAAAACAAGTGATTAGAAGGAAAATGTGCTGCAGAGTGAGAGGAGAAAATAGAGATCAAGTGCCATCTATTTCATCAAAAGAAGAGTTTGTATATCTGTCTTTTGTATTCTATTTTGAGAATATCTTTCGTATGTGATAGTGAGGTTTGGGTGTATTAGGGCTTTAGAATCTGAGTAATTTTCTTTTGACTATTTTTATACTCCATCTTTTGATAGTGTATTTTTTTCCGAGTTGTCTCTGTCAGTGGATGTAGGCTTGTTAAACTGAATCACTTAAATCTTTATGTCATGTGTGATTGCTTATCTTTGTTATTTCACATTCTTCTTATTTTTCGCATCTCACGGGTCTTGAAAAATATGATTAATTTTCTAACAATTGGTATTAGAGCTTTTGGTTCAAGTGGAAACGATGACAAGCGAAGAAGGAAAGATAGGGATCGAGAGGTTCGACGGCACATATTTATCATACTGGAAGATGCAGAATGAAGATATCCTTTATGGGAAAGAACTACATCAACCACTTTTGGAAGAACAGCCCGATGATATGTATGATAGCGAGTGGGCTCTTCTTAATCGTAAAGTCTTGGCAGTTATCACGTTATCTTGTCAAAATCAGTTGCACACAACATTGTAAAGGAGAATACCACAGCAGGTCTAATAGCGGCTTTATCAAGTATGTAGGAAAAATCGTCAACTAACAACAAGGTGCATCTGATGAAGAAATTGTTCAACCTAAAGATGGTGGAAAGGGCTTTGGTGGCACATCGTCTCAATGAATTCAACACTATCACAAATCAATTGTCTTTAGTTGAAATTGATTTTGATGATGAGATTTGCGCATTGAACATCTTACCATCTTTGCCAAATAACTGGGAAGTCGTGAGGATGGCTGTGAGTAACTTTGTAGGTCAGAGTAAATTGAGCTATGAAGACATTAGAGATTTGATTCTTAGTGAAGAGGTTAACAGAAGAGATGCGAGTGAAGCCTCTTGTTCTGGTGCTGCTTTAAACCTCGAGACTCGGGGTAGAAGACAAGACAGAAACTCTAGCCAAGGCAAATTAAATTCCATAAAAGGAAGAAGCAAATTCAGATTCAAACAACAACTCAATGTTGGAATTATGGCAAGACTGCCCATTGCAAGAGGAATTGCAGGGAACTACCAATGGAAACTGAGAATGATTATGCAAACGCAGTGACAGAAGAAGTATATGATGCCCTACTTCTCTCTATTGAGAGTCCTCTTGATTCTTGGGTCTTGGACTCAAGAGTTTCTTTTTATAACACACCGATCCATAAAGTTCTTGAAAATTATATGGCTAGAGATTTTCGGGAAGGTGTATTTGGCTAATGAAATGGTGCTGGATGTTATGGGTCTAGGCAATGTTCGCATTAAAGTCCACAATGACTCGGTATGGAAGCTGAAAAAGGTAAGGCAAATCCCAAAGTTGAAAAAGAACCTAATTTCTATAGGACAGCTTGATGATGAAAGGCATTCAATTCATTTTCATAGTGGAAAGTGGAAGGTCGGCAAGGGAGCTAGGATTTTGGCTTGTGGTCATAAAATGGTACTCTCTATATAACCATGAATAGTAAGGATATAGTTGTTGTTGCATATACAGGTGCTGACTCAAAACTATGGCATCTAAGGCTTGGACATATGAGCTAGAAAAGGATGAAAGTACTTATGTCAAAGGGGAAACTACCAAAGTTGAAATCAGTTGAGTCTAATTTGTGTGAAGGCTACAACCTAGGGAAGCAGAAGAAGGTGAGTTTCGTGAAAGCTGACAAGGCACCTAAGCTTGGATACTTGGAGCTGGTACACACGGATTTGTGGGGTCCTGCACCAATGGCATCTCTTGAAGGCTCGCAGTATTACATCACATTTATTAATGACTCAAGTTGGAAAGTATGAGTTTATTTCTTGAAAAGTAAATTTGATGTATTTGAGACTTCTAAGAAATAGAAGGCCATGGTTGAGATTGAAACGGGCTTGAAGCTCAAGTGTTTGTGATCAAACAATTGAGAAAAATACGAAGATAAGCAGCTTAAACAGTTTTACATAGTGAATGGGATTAGAATGGAGAAAACTATCCCGAGAACACCATATCAGAATGGCATGGTTGAGTGCATGAACATGACTCTCAATGAGCATGCTAAGAGTATGAGATTGCATGCTGGGTTACCAAAGACTTTTTGGGCTGATGCAATTAGCAGTACTGCATACCTAATAAATAGGGGTCTTCTGTTCCCTTGAGCCATGGACTACCGAAAGAAGTCTGAAGTGAAAAAGAGGTAAATCTTTCACATTTGAAAGATTTTGGTTGTGCTTCGTATGTCCATGATGTGTTTGATACTCAAAACAAGCTAGATGCTAAATCTAGAAAGTGTTGCTTCGTTGGATATGGAGATGAGGCCTTCGATTATTGATTTTGGGATGATCAAAACCGGAAAATTATTAGAAGTTGAAATGTGACTTTTATTGAGTATGCTATGTACAAGGAGCGGTCAAGTGCAGAACTTGATGTTACAAGGCCGAAATCAAAGAATTCTGAGTTTCTTAACTTAGATAAACTTTCTGAAAGTACAGTTTAAAGAGAGAAAAAATTTATGGAGGTGAAGCTTGATGAACAACGTTCACTCATGGATGAATGTGATGATGAAGAGTTTTCAAGAGACTCATGACACTGGAAAGAGTGTTATTCTTTTGCAAGAGGTAGAGAGAAACAGGATCAAAAAGTACCAGAGAGGTATGGCTTTGACGATATGGTTTCTTTTGCTCTAATAGCTTGTAGTGGAGATCCATTGTTTCTTCAGAATGGTATGCTGAAAGAGGTGGAGTCACTACGGAAAGGTAAAGCTTGGGAATTGCAAAATTACCCAATGGAAAGAAGGCTAAAGGGTGCAGATGGGTCTACAAGAAGAAAAAGTCATCAAAGAAAGCTATATGGTCTACAGGACTGGTAGGAAAGCATGATGTTATATCTAAACTAGGTCCTATGCTGAAGTTCAATAAGTGCTTGGACTTGAGTGACACTTATGGAGTGTGATTGCCCTTAGAGGTTAAGGCGAAGATATTTAGAGGAAATACATTTTGATAAACTTGATGGGATTTAAGTCAAGGTGGAGATTGTTGAGTGTGACTTGAATTTAGAGTTGGCCTAACTACTTTTACAACTTCTGCACAATTTGGTGTTTTGCTTTACAACTTGTACTTGGAATTGAAGTCATTCTCCTACATATATTGGTGTTGACCGACTTGCTTTTTAAAGTCCCATGTGGACTTGGTTTCAGTGGTAGATTTCAAAAAGGAGAAGTCTAATCGACTTTTGAGTGCTATATAAAGGCATTGAACCTTCGTGTTTTATGTGTGCCAAAACATGAATATATGTGAGCACCTGAGGGTGGAGAAAAAAAGAGAGTTTGAGAGAGGAGGTACAAGGGCTGCCACAGTATTTTCTTCTTGGTGTTTTTGGAGGAGCAAAAAACAAGTGATTAGAAAGAAAAAATGTTGCAGAGTGAGAGAAGAAAATAAAGATAAGCCGCCATTTATTCTAGCGAAAGAAGAATTTGTATATCTGTTTTTTGTATTCTATTTTGAGAATAATATTTCTTATGTGATAGTGAGATTTGGGTGTATTAGGTCTTTGGAATCTGAGTGATTTTCTCTCGACTATTTTTGTACTCCATCTTTTGATAGTGTATTTTTCTCCGAGTCACCTCTATCAGTGGATGTAGGCTTGTTAAGCCAAGCCACTTAAATCTTTGTGTGGTGTGTGATTGCTTATTTTTGTTATTTCACATTCTTCTTATTTTTTGTAGCTCACAGGTCTTGGGCAATATGATTAATTTCCTAGCAGTTCTAGACAATCCAGGGTTTTTGGAAGCCATGGAAGCCATTGGAGCAAATGTTGCAGTAGTCTTTTGAACACGTGTTGTGGAAATGTAAATCAAGAACCAATAAAAAATACACATCTCTAAATTCAACCAAATCCAATAAAAACTATTACAATTCCTCTGTTGCTAAACCAAGTTAGGGTTCTCTCAAGTCTGAAATCACATCATTTTTTATGTCAAACCAATATTCAGCCCAAAACCATCCACACACCTTCAAACTATCTCCAAATATATTGATACCAATAGAATTGCAGTTAAAACATATAGTCGTAGTGACTAATTTAGAAAAACTAGAAATGGTAGAGAAATGAAATGATTGCTAAAAACTTTGCATTAGTGTTATTTTGCCTTTTGTAGGTAGCAGGACTACTTCTATAGGCCTTGGGGTTGGTTTGCCCACCATCAGACACGCCATGGGCGGGTCCAATCACTCATTTTTTTTTTATTTTATTTATGTTTTTTAATTATTTTAATATATTTGGTTATTAGTTTTTTTAATTTTTAATATTACTCATTGCCACGTGTCAATTTTTCATTGGGTTGATGTGGACTTCCATCAATTTTTTTGACGAGTACTATCTATGTTTTAATCAATAAGTGAGGTATCATTGGCAATGCAAAAATGAAACCTAAGACCTCATTTGGTTTGTAGAATAATTGAATTTGTATTACATTAGAAAAATGAATGTTTTTTATTGAGAATGTAGGAAGTTAGAATAAAATAATTATTCATATTCTTTAATTTCATAACAATACACATTCATAATTCATAATTGGAATTGAACTAAAATTACTAAAATAACTCATATAATTTCCGACTTTCTCAAAACTCCAATTAAAAAAATTGTTAGAATATGCGGATGACCAGCTACTCCAATGGGTAGTTAGCCAGGGTGGCATGACCATTTCCAAGTGAATAAAAATAAGGGTTAAATACCTAATATTTTCCTAGGGTTTCACAATTTTATTTTTTCCCTCTTAGGGTTTGATTTTTATCATAGGAGGTCCCTATGATTTTGGTAAAGGACCAGATTGGTCCTTCTGTCAGTTGACTTAACGAAAATCCATGTGGATGAATGAAAATTTGACACCTGACATAAGTAGACACCTAATTAAATTTTTTATTTTTTAAAAAAAATTTCAAAAAAAAAAGAAGAAGAAAAAAGACAAAAAAAAAAAAAAAATTGGGGGTAGCCGAGCCACCCCTTGGTGCCCAAGCCACCCCACCCCCCCTTTTGTTTTTTTGTCTTTTATTCTTTTATTTTATTTTTTTGAAAAAACTTTCAAATTTTTTTTTTCAAAAAATAAAAAATTTAATTAGGTGACGTGGTCACTTATGCCAGGTGTCAAATTTTTATTCATGTAGATGAACTTCCGTTAAGTCAACTAACAGTTAACTGACTGAAAAACTAATTTGGTCCTTTATTAAAACCACAAGAACTTCCTGTGATAAAAGTCAAATTTTAGGGAAAAAAAAATAAGGGTAAAGTCCACATTTCCCCTTCAAACTGCCACCCAATTGATAATGTCCCCCAAACTTTCAAATGTGACAATATCCTCTTCAATATACCAAAACATTGTCAATGTCCCTCATAAGGTTAGCAAAAAGATAGAAATGCCCCTATATATTTTTCAATAAGACAAAAATACCCCTATAAAATTTTTAAAAAATAAACAAATTATAATTTAAAAAGAAACAATTTTTTTAAAAAAATATTTTTAAACAATTATTTTTAAAAGGAAATTTTTATTTAAAAGAATTTTTTTTAGAAAGCGAAAATTTTTGTTCCCTTACACGAAAATTGTTAATTTTTTTAAAACAGAAAATTTTATTTAAAAAAGTTATAAAACAAAAAAAAAAAAAATCAATTTTTATAAAAAAAATTGAAAATTGAATTTTTTTTTTCTTATACAAATGATTTTTAAAATTTTTTTTTTATAAATTTTCTATCATTTGGATTTTTTTAATTTTTTTTTAGTTTTATGTTTTTTTCTAGAAGTTTTAGTGTATATATATATATATATATTTATTTATTTTATTAAGGATAGTTTTGTTATTGGGGTGAACATTGATAATTTTTGATAGTTTGGGGGATATTGTTGCAATTGAAAATTTAGAGGGAATATTATTAATTTGATGGTAGTTTCAGAGGGATATGTAAATTTTTTTCAAAAAATAAAGTTATGAAACCTCAAAGGAATATTATGCATTTAACCCTAAAAATAAAATAGTTAAATTGGGGTAAGGGTTTAACTTTATTTTATCACGCTGTGACGGGCTTCCAAAAGGCAGAGAGGCCCAAAAGGGTTTGAATGGGATTTTATCGTTGATTGTAAATACCGCAGCTTGAAGGCGGAAAAAGAAACGGAGAGAAATTTGATAGTCTAATGGCGCTTCTTCTGAGGCCCTCTGCTCCTTATCATCTCTGCTCCCTCCGACTACGCTTCATGGCGTCTCGCTTCCTGGCTTCTTCTTCTTCTTGTCCTCCTCTCTCTCCTTCGTCTTTATCTTCCTCTCGTCCCACCCTCTTCTTCTTCAAGCCCTCTAGGTATATATACTGCTCTTCGCTCCATCTCCCTCGCTCTTTCTCTTTGCGTGTCTGCCATTTGGTTCCCGGGAAATCGTAGGAAAGAAGGCTAGACTTGCCTAAACATGATTTTTTTTTTTTTTTTTTTCTGGCAACCCAACAGAGAATTATTGTTTTTTCGGCAACCCCATTTGCTTGTATGCCCTTTGGTTCCAGGAAAGTGTAGCATAGTGTATTTTTTTTTTCCTTGCATTTTCTGGGAAACCAAATGGGGTTTTGGAAGTTTGAATGGTGATTTCATTTTTGTGACAATCTGTGTGGTTGTTGTGACAGGAAGAGTTTTCCGTTGAGAACGATTTCGAGTCGCTTTTTGACTCGAAATGCATTGTCTCCGAGGGCTTTTATGTCGACGAGCACGGCCGAAGCTCTACAAGCGAGTGCGAGCTCAAAAGCTTACGGGTCTGATCAAATTCAGGTAATTTTAGTGGAAGCATTATGCACATGTGTTACTGTTATAGAAATTGTTGTTCTGAATTTTCTGTTATTATATCTGAAATTGATTATTTGAGAAAGGCGCTTCTTGTTGTTGGAAATGGTTTTTGTATTATCAGCTTGTTGAGATAATTGTTTTCTGTTGGGTATTTTAACTAGTTGCATTGACAAAAGCGATGGTGTTGGGCTGATGCTGTTTGTCTGGTGAATCTAGGTACTGCAAGGCTTAGACCCTGTTAGGAAAAGGCCAGGGATGTATATTGGAAGCACTGGACCTCGTGGTTTGCACCATCTGGTATCTCCTTTTTCACTTTTTTGCTGTCGTGCTAATGCTATTATTTTGCTGATTTCATAAGAGCATAAAGGAAAAAAAGAGGAAAAAAAAAAATGGCATGCTTATTGGGTGCTCTCCTTTAGGTTTATGAAATATTAGATAATGCTGTGGATGAGGCTCAAGCGGGTTTTGCTTCAAAGATAGTTGTTGTTTTGCATGAAGACGATTCTGTTAGCATCACTGATGATGGTCGTGGGGTATGGTGTATCTCCTTGCTCACTTTTGTTTTGTCACGTTTATAGTATTATTTCTGTTAGCTTTTTCCCGATTCAATCTTGACAATTGATCAATATCAGTCTGAGCATTTGCTTTTAAGGTAACTAGTTTATAACTAAGGTATGGAAACTTGTGGGCTATGCTTGTTTTCTATGCAACTGTAATATTACCCAATCTTTGTAATCAACATGTTGAGAGTCTCTACACATTTCTCATTGCGAATTGCTGAGTTTGCTCCTTGATTTCCTGTGATGCTGTAGAAAATTTAGATAAGTTCATGTGAAAGTAGTTTGCATGAAAAAACTGTATTATGGTTGGAATATTTTTGTGATGATGTGGCTTTTTATTTGCAATGATATTTTTTAATGAATTCTTGATACATTTCAATGGTTGCAGAAATTGTGTAGTTTTGAGTATACTGTACTTAGAGCTACAAACTTGATGAATAAAATGCATAGAACTATTATATTGCTCTCTCTTCAAGGACTCAAATGTGCCCTTTAATATTTTGACTAAGATATGGTTCCCTGCCATGTTTGTCACTCTGGCATATAAGTTTTGTTATTAATTATTGGTATGAATTGAGAATTTGTGACCTTTTTAAAACTAAATCAGAATAAACTTTTAGTAGTAAACCTGAAAACTTTGGCGACTTGGACGCCATATTCCCCTGGGTCCCTCTGTAAACCTATACCTGGTTTTGGATAATCTGCTGATTCTTGGCTTTCTCCAGATGATTTTACATTAAGAAATTTTTTGGCTTTCGAATAATCTGCTTGAGAATTAAGAGTTAATTATGCTAGATTTTAATATGCTTTGATACTGATTTCACTTGCTTTCTTGTCTGACTTATGCATTGCAGATTCCTACTGATTTGCACCCAGTCACAAAGAAATCTGCCTTGGAGACTGTGTTGACGGTATAATTGCATACATTGACAATTTTGATTTAGAACTTCTATTTTGACGTTAGCAAGGAATCTGCTTCACACTGACTAATTTCTGAGGGTTGTGCATAGATTCTTTTAAACTTCACACGGTTAAATGTCAATTGGGGATCTTTAAAAACTTAAATTGCATATGTTACTGACTAAAATAATGCATGTGCTTTAATAGGGTGCTGACAATGTCCTAATTGTGTCAATTGCGTAAAATATTTGAGATGCCATTCTTTTATATATATATATTTTTGATAAGTCTTTTATATATATATATTTATCTATTTATCTATTTTTGCGCTTGATACGATAACATATGATATTCTAGAACCTATTTTTTGTGACTGTGCCTGTGTGTTTCTTTGCTTTCTTAGATTGAAGGTGTTTTATGTCACAACCTTGATCTCTTTAATTTTGCTGTCAAGCGTCAGCCATTCATGAGATATTATGAAAAACATTAATGTAGACAATTTACAATGTATTAACTGTCTTGACCCATCATTTTACATATAAAAAAAACAATGTGTTAACTACTATATATATTTCTTTGACTTGTAGAATCAATGTGTTAACATGGCACATGGCCCATCCATTGAGTTGAGACAGTTGCTTTGTGGAATCTAACCAAGTTCATGAACTAAAGGATGAGAGTTTACTATCACGACACTAATTTAGTTTTGGTCTGAACTGATTCTAACAAATTTTGTAGGGTTGAAACCTCTGAATCCATTTACTTATTTCTCTCACCGTGCTTATGAAACGTGTGCTTGGTTTAGAGTAGTATTATAATTCCCAGGATTCCATCGGCTAGTTTCCTTCTTAACCTAGTGTTTTCCTTAGTTTACTTTATTCCAATTTCCGGTCTTCTACACAATGCTAACCGATTTTTGAAAATATTTCACTTTCAAAGTTATTAATTTATATATTTTTCTATCGCTCCTGCTCTCTGTCTCTAATTTTTCTTTAAAGGCTAACACATAAGAGCAAAACTTGTCACAAGGTTTCCACCAATGATAGGAACATAAGTATTGTCATTATTAAGGTGTAGAGAACTTGAAACAACCTTCACAGAAGGTGAAGCAACTGCTCCCAACGACAACCACAGACACCTTAACTTTGACCTCAACTCTCTACATTGTTGGAGCTCTCATCGGCTCTGGCAGAGACGAGGTTTAGAGTCCTGAAGAAGCCCCAATAATTAAAATTTATCGAGATTAGTAGGTTAGGACTTTAGCCCTTAGGGTTCTTTGTCTCTTTATCTAGGTATTTTTGAGGTTACTTTATCGTAAATTCTGAAAGTGTGATGAGGCATAGAAGAGGGAGGCATTTAGGTCTTCTCCCTTTCTCTAGCTCGTCAACGCATTTAGGTGCATCCTGACGTTCCTTAGGTGTATGTTGGTTTCTTCGGAAACGACGTTTGCCTAGTTGTTTATGGGATGGATTGGCTGGTTTGCTTAGTTGGTGGAACTTGCCCTAATGCATTGGGGGAGATTTCAACGTCATTTTTTTTATTAGTGAGAGATTTTGTGAAGTCCATTTTTGTCCAACTATGGTGTAGTTCTCAAATTTCATTTTTGATCAGGGTTTCATGGATATCCCTTTTGTAGGTGGGATTTTTACGTGGTCGAACAACTGGGATCCTCCCGTGGTCTAGAATTGATAGATTTCAGCATCCATTTCCAATGCTTGTGCGTCATTATCTGATTTATTGGCATTATTTTGAATATGCACAAGCACATAATTCTTCCCTTCCATTACTTTCTTTCTACTAAACTTTCATAAGTAGATAAGAAGTTTATCTGACCAACTACAAATATTTGATAGCCTTGGATTTTCTCCTCTTTGCTTCTACAACTCTGAAAAGTTATCCTATTATGTTGGGCTTTAAAGGAGGTGAATCAATGCAATGCGTGTAGAGGAATGTATTTTGAATGACAGAACTATCATAGTTTTGGGTTCTTTAAATGTGTACTAGATTTTGGTTTTCAGCTTTGAAAATGAGTCCCTTGTATAATATAGTTGACACTTGTGTCCCTTGAGCAATTTTTACTATGAATTATTATCTTTAACAATTCTGATTATGTTGTAAAATATGGATGCTTGTCAAATTTTGCAGGTTTTGCATGCGGGTGGAAAATTCGGTGGTTCCAGTAGTGGATATTCTGTGTCAGGTGGTTTGCATGGAGTGGGTTTATCTGTCGTTAATGCCTTGTCTGAGGTTTGCGTTGACTTCTCTTATAATTTTTCTTGAGGGCTGTTAATTTCCTCAGGCTATAGATCAAATTGTGAAATACCTTCTCTCTCTCTCTCTCTCTTTTCTCCTATCCAAAGGATATATATATATCGTCTTGGTTTTATTTTATTTGCTACATCCCTTTTTTTTTAATTTTTTTAATTTTTATAAGTAATGTTGTATATAAAAAAACCCAAAAGGGCGCGTCAAATACAAATGGGTATAGGGTGCCAAGCTCATAAGAAGTCCCCAAAAAAAAACCCTGGAAACAAAAACCCAACCAGGAAAACAACCCACCCAAACCCAAAAGAAAAACCCAAAACAAAACACCCAAAACCACCCCAAATCCCCTAAATCCCATTGAAGTGGCTTAACTTTAAAAAAAATGAATAAAGCTTATGATTTTTTTTAAAAATAAATTAATTATTTATTTATTTTAACATAATGATGGGTTTCAACTTTCATGTAATGTTGGATTGGACACTGTAATGCATCTTGGAAAAACTTCAGTAAAAGATTTTCATAGTAAAAGGGATGCAGATGGGAAAACATATAATAACATCTTTGACATTTCCTCATGGTGATAATGAAGATTTAAGGAATTTTCCTTTTTATTGAGTTTTTATCACTTGTATGTCTTGCTTTTTGTATATTTGAGGTTTCCAGCTCGGCTATTATTATCTAGAAGACTCAGATCATGTCTTACTTCACAGGCACTGGAAGTTACCATTTGGCGTGATGGAATGGAGTACCAGCAAAGATACTCTCGCGGGAAGGCTGAGACAACTCTAACAAGTCAATTACTTCCACCTGAATTAAAAGATCGTCAAGGAACACACATCAGATTTTGGCCTGACAAAGAAGGTTTTTCTTAACCCTCCAAGCCACATATGCATTTGATGGTTATCAAAAGATGATTTATACCAAATTATATAATTATAATTACAGTGATTTATTCTGGATCTCTCATGCAGTATTCACTACTGCTATTCAGTTTGACTACAACACAATAGCTGGAAGAATTAGGGAGCTAGCTTTTCTCAATCCCAAGGTAAAATCATAGTTTTTTCTTAGGTGAATCTTTCCTCACATACATTTTCTTTTCTCATCTAAAGTGGATTCTTAAGATTTATTCGTTGATCTTTTTGTTCTTCATGTGGTATGCTGCTGGTTCTACGAAGTTCCTCTGTTTCTCTGTACTTCACAGCTTACTTTCTCCTGTGGCTTGACCTTTGCAGCTCACTATCACTCTTAAAAAAGAAGATAATGATCCGGAGAAGAACCAGTATAATGAGTACTTCTATGCAGGGGGATTGGTTGAATATGTGACATGGCTAAATACTGATAAGGTATTCTTGACCTTTTACCACCTTCACTATTCTTGTAGTCTGCCCTTAGTTGTGGTTCTAATCCACTTTACCTACAATTCCCATTGTTTGAGATCAGATTTGAACCTCTTGTGTGTATATATACACAAGTCAGTTGAGATTGGATTTTACCTATGATCCATATCATGCATAGAAGTATCTGTGTGGCTTTATATGACTACTTGTGTTACACATAGGCTTCCAAATGAGTGAAGCTCTTGTGTATATATATACACAAATCAGTTGAGATTGGATTTTACCTATGATCCATATCATGCATAGAAGCATACGTGTGTCTTTATATGACTACTTGTGTTACACGTAGGCTTCCAAATGAGTGAAGCTCTTGTGTATATATATACACAAGTCAGTTGAGATTGGATTTTACCTATGATCCATATCATGCATAGAAGCATACGTGTGTCTTTATATGACTACTTGTGTTGAACGAAGGCTTCCAAATGAGTGAAGCAGATGTATTAGCATAGCAGCACTCATGGATTATAGTTGACACCACCAAGTTTCAATTTCTTGGTACTTCTCCATTTGTTCTTTTTTACACTTTTCACTTGGACTGCGGGATGGTTGGCCTCGCGAGTGATTAGTTTTTCTTATTCTCTCTTTCTTCTCCCTTTTCCCCTAATCCCCTTTGTATACTCCCAGTGTACCAAGGGTTGCGCCCCTCTACGCTTCTGTTTAATTCTATTGACTTTTCAAAAAAAAAAAGTTTCAATTTCTATACTTGGCATCACTTAATAATGATTAAAAATAATATACATTTATGTTAGCACTGACATAAAGATTCTATATTAGTAACATAATAGTAGGATTTGGGGTTTAAGGTTTAGAAAGCCTAAATGCTTGACCTGGCTCATCTTTAATGGGGCAGCTAGATACCTCTATGTCACAAGTCACATGGCCTGTGCTGAATTGAATAATCTGGTAAAAACATTTTTAGTTTATTTTTCTTTACTTAAATGGTTTTTGAGATGTTTGAATATCAATGGGTTTCTTTTGGCATGTTCATCTTTTTTGTGAAGATGGTTTGACTGACGATTCTTTGATTTAGAAACCGCTTCATGATGTCGTGGGTTTCAGAGCAGAGAAAGATGGCATCACAATTGATGTAGCTCTCCAATGGTAAAGTATTGAATCTCTTATTCCTGTGCAATTCTAAGTCTTGCTATTCCTTCATCAAATAAGGAATAAAAACAATACAAATAGACTGAGAGAACAAAAAACAAATTCTTTCTCAACCTTCTCTTTTTCTTTTGTTTGGGGGTGGGGGCTTAAAACAAGCTTCACCTCTTTATTTGTATATTGATGGATCTGTATCTTTTTCTGTTGGTGCTTGAGTTGTTCTGTGAATTGGGATTAATATGCTGGACTTTAAATCATGGGCAGGTATTATTTATGCCAATGACACCAATCTCCAAATACAAAGTTTATTGGGATAATATTATGCAAATTGTTGATAATCATTAATTCTGTTGAAGATCATTGCTTGTATTAATCTGTGATATGATTCGGTTATTTTATTCTCTACTAGGTGTTCGGATGCATATTCAGACACAATGCTGGGATATGCAAATAGCATACGTACTGTTGATGGCGGCACCCATATAGATGGTACAAAGGCTTCTATAACAAAAACACTGAATAACCTTGGGAAGAAGTCAAAGATTATCAAGGTGCATCTTTTCTACCTTATTGTTTAGGGATTTTCACCATCCCTGCCAACAACCTTTGTGACTGTTTTCCATTTTTCCCCCTCCCATGGAGGGACCCCATCTACTATTGACCTGTTAAGGAGTTGAAAGACAAGAATCTCTTTTGCTATTTGTTGGGTGAGACAGTTTGCCTGTGCTCTGAGATACATATTATTATGAAAAGGACTAGGGTAACAGATGAATTTACATATCTAGATGCATACTTGAAGGACTTTCTCAGGATATGTTTCCATTATGAACTTCTAAAGGTTTTCTCCTGTCCTCCATCTATAAAGTTTCTTAGGTTCTCTTCATCTATGACATGTAAAGAAATAGCAAGACACAATTTTGATGGCTCAGTTATAACCCTTGAACAAGTTACCAAATGATTTTGCTTGTATCATGCCAATGGCTCCTGGACCAGATTGCATCTCTTCCCATAATTAAGGGATGGAGGATTAGATCACAGGATCAGTCCTGTGTGGGTGTGAACTGTAGTTATATTGAAAAAGCTGTTCTTTTTGTTTCATTTAAGAAGTGCTCATTCTCTTAGGCAAGTTTCAGTAATATTGCATTTAGAAGATTTACTGCCTTTCGTTGATTCGAGTGAGTAGCTCAAAATTTCAGTATTGTGAAGCATCTTCTGTTTTCTTCCAGGATAAGGATCTTACTTTAAGTGGTGAACATGTAAGGGAGGGATTAACATGTGTTGTCTCGGTCAAGGTTCCAAATCCAGAGTTCGAAGGACAAACAAAGGTACTGGCTATTTTATAATTATCTAAATTGAGTAGTTATGTCTTTTGTTCATATGGTTGCTTTGAACACTTTGATGTTTGCACCATTCCTTTGTTTTTTCTTTTCTTTTCCATAGTCACTGTTGTCTTACTTTAGTGGTTGTTCTGTCTGTTGCCAAAAGACAAGGTTGGGAAATCCTGAGGTGCGAAAAGTGGTTGATCAATCTGTTCAAGAGTATCTTACCGAATTCTTGGAATTACATCCAGATGTACTTGATTCAGTCCTTTCTAAGTCTTTAAATGCTCTCAAGGTAGCGCTTTTGGGACTCAAAAACTTTACTTTGATTCAGTAGCTATCTTACTAAGCAAAATGCTCTGTTACTCTGTGTCTCTACCATTGATGTATCTTAAAATTCAGACCTTTTTCTCGTGTCTATTGTTTCCCTTATTAGGCAGCTCTGGCAGCAAAGAGAGCAAGGGAATTGGTGAGACAAAAGAGTGTATTACGATCATCATCACTTCCTGGAAAACTAGCTGATTGCTCATCCACTAATCCCGAAGAATCAGGTTTCATTTTGTTTTCTTTCTTATGTAGAATTCAAGCTTCATGGCGGAAATCTATCTAATATCAATGATTCGAAGGCTGTGGTTAAGGATTTGTTTGAATTTATATTGCTCTATAATGCCTTACTTCCTCATGATGCCACTCTTTTCCCGTGGAGGTGTATTTGGTGGAATAAAGCTTCTTTGAGAGTGACTTTCTTTACTTGGATGACTATTTTAGGGAAGATCCTCGCCGTGGAATAATTTAAGAAAGCGTCCTATCAAAGCGGTAGATTGGTGTTGCATGTCTAAGAATAGGAGAGAAACCATTGATCATCTTTTGCTCCGTTGTGAGATAGCTAGTGACTTATTGAGCTCTATTTTTAGTCTTTTTGGAATAGAGTAGGTCATGCCTCAACGAGTAGTGGATCTCTTGGCTTCTTGAAGAGGGCTGTTTGGGAGAGATCATAGCTTAGCAGTGTGGAAAATGATTTTGTCTTGCTTAATGTGTCATATTTGAAAGAAAGAAAAAAAAAATGCAATAATCAGAGTTTTGAAGATTATGAGACGACAATGGCAGAATTAAAGACCTTTTTTTCAAAACCCTTTACCATTGGTTGGCTGCCTATTAACTGTATTCATATTTCCAGTGTCTTGATTTTCTTGATCTTTTACATTTTGATCAGGTAATGAGTAAAGAAGTTCAAGATCTTAAAAAGATTGTAGACTTATTTTGGGAGTTATATGGTTAAGCTATATCCAAAAAAAAAAAAAAGGAGGTTATATGGTTAAGCTGTATATATACCCTATGCGTAAAGCTGTATATTTTGTTACTGTATGTGTAAAATTCAAAATGCATTGATCCATAGTATGCAATGTACTAAATTTAGTTTATATGAGCTAGATTTAGATCTTGTTATTGCTTATAATTATCATAGTCTAGTTTAGGGGTGGGCAGATTAACCGCTTACTGCCTACTGACCTCTTATCAACCGCCACCAAACTGTCATCGAAACCGACTTCTGGCGGTCGGTAGGCAAAATAAAAAATTGTTTAGACATTGGTTCGGTACGGTAGGCAGTAGAATTTTTTTTTTTATCGGTTAATCGACAATTAACCAATGTAGCATGTTTTTCAAGTTAATTTTGAATTTTATCTGGCAACTTTCCTTATTGTGTTTGTCTAGCTGATTTGTGGTTGTCATTTTGGTCCATGTTCCATGAATTTTCCTTTTCTTTTCATTTATAAAACATGTTCTTTACTGATTATGTAGTTTCAAGGAAATTGATAAATCTTAATATAAAAACTTGTAACTGACTAACCGATTAATCGAAAAAGTCGAAACTATTCCTTGTCGGTATGAAGTTGGTTAATTAATCGACTTAACCGACTTTTATGAATCGGTAGGCGAAAATGCCCCTATCGACAACACCGACCGAATTGATACACACCCCTAGTCCAGTTTGTCATTTCTCACTTTGAGTTCATTTCTTGTTGGAATTCATTTTGCTTACCTTTTTTGTAGTCAAGTATAGTGCATTTTTTGGAGTTTCGTATAATTGTGCCACCTCTTTGATAACAAGAAATTACTCGAGAAATTTTCATTGGTCTGGTTGGTATCAGAAATCCAATTTGCTGTATTTATAAATGAGAGTGATGCTTGTAATGGTTGAATGATAAGCTGATAACCAAAATGTAAAATTAGATTTCTGTAGTCTCTTTTGGCCTCAATATTTGGTTAAGGCAGAAGGAACAATTTTCACATATTAGTTTAAGCATTTAAAAATTGATCTTGGTTATTGTACCTTTGCAGAGATCTTTATAGTTGAAGGAGATTCGGCTGGCGGAAGTGCAAAACAAGGTCGTGACAGGCGCTTTCAGGTAAAGTTTTTCTTCTTTGGTTGTTAATTTGACAATATTGATACCACTCAATCTTCAAGCACTTGTTCAAGCTTGTTAAGAACAATTGCATTGAAAGTTCGTATTCTTTTCCTTGGAAAGAAATTGACAAGAATTTCACAATTAACAGCATTGTCTGTTCCTCACTATAGAATACTCTTACTGTAAAGATTAAGTAAAAGAAAATTTCCCATAGATTTCACTTTGATAGCATCTCTTTTAAGGAAAGCCGCCAAAAGAAAATGGTTATAGTGGAAGCAGACATTAATGTTCTGGAGAGCAAGTGTTTCTATTCCTCCTTAGTTTTGCCTGCCAATACAGCTGCTCTACCACTGCATTGCCACCTTCACCATCTATAGCGCCACTAACAGTACCAATTTTTGGCAATAGCACTACCATAATCATTGCCCTCTGTCCTGCAGGGCGGGGGGTGTTTTGGGTTGCATCTTCGCATTATTTTCTTTGTAATGATATCACAAAAACGTTGGTGCAGGCTATTCTTCCTCTGAGGGGTAAGATTTTGAACATTGAAAGAAAGGATGAGGCAGCTATGTACAAAAACGAAGAGATTCAAAATCTCATTCTTGGTCTTGGACTTGGAGTAAAGGTTAATCTTCTTTTCTTTTGTTATCTTTATCTTCACATCTTTCTTTCCTCCTCTACAAACCGAAATCTGGAAAAGAAGAGAATTTTCTTTTATTTTCCTTGATTTGAGGATGAAAACGAAGAGATTCAAAATCTCATTCTTGGTCTTGGACTGGAGTAAAGGTTAATCTTTTCTTTTGTTATCTTTATCTTCACATCTTTCTTTCCTCCTCTACAAACCGAAATCTGGAAAAGAAGAGAATTTTTTTTTTATTTTCCTTGATTTGAGGATGAACTAGTTTAAGGAAAGAAAAAGAAAAAAAAAAAGAGGTGAACTGCCTAGCCATGCATCATGTACATAGTTTTGTTTGTTTCAGGGGGAGGACTTTAAAAAGGAAGCTCTACGATATCATAAGATTATAATCTTAACAGATGCTGATGTAGACGGTGCTCACATCCGAACGTTGCTGTTGACATTTTTCTTTAGATATCAGGTAGAGAATGAAGATAAGTTCCTGCAAAATTTATTGCTACAAAATAGGAAATGAAAAAGAGAAAAGAATAACAACCTCCAAATGTTCAGTGAATTCAATAAAAAAATTATGAACTTGATGCAGTGGTTCTTTGCTTGCAGAGAGCCTTATTTGATGAAGGTTGCATATATGTTGGGGTTCCACCCCTTTTCAAGGTTTGCCTTAAACTATGATGAAGTGGGAGGATCTATTTTGATTCAGCAAGTTAAACTTCTGTAATCTTTTGGTGAAATGTGCAGGTTGAAAGAGGAAAGCAGGTGCACTACTGCTATGATGATGCTGAACTTAGAAAGCTTCAGAGGTCTTTCCCTTCAAATGCATCATACAATATTCAGAGGTTCAAAGGTAAGATAAACACCATACTTTCTATGGTGATGAATGCATTGGAGGGCACATATGTGCTAATCAGTAGTGTTTGTTAGTGTCTATGATCTGTTATTACCTTTCAACTTGAAATGTGCTCAAATTTGACATAAAGTGCTTTTCTAATTACCTATCATTTTTACAATTACTAGAATTTAATATTTGGCTCCATCTGCACGACTTCAGTATATATATGCTCCACGTTTGATGTCTCAGGCTTCTGAGTCACCACATAAGTACTCTCTTCATCTATCTCAGCATCACGCATAGATTCTCAAATGTAATTCATCCTCCATTTCATTGAAAGGAAACTAAGCTCTTTGAAAATGAGTGTGCTATTGATGATGGTTATGTATTATATGATGGTTGTGATTTTTGGAAGGCTGTCAGTGAAGGTAATATAAGGGAGCTGCTTTTCTTCAATATGAAAGATATGTAGTATGTGTTACTTATAAAGAAGGTGATATATACTATATGTTATCAATGAAGTGTCGAATTTTTTGTGCTGAAAACATAGTTGCTTTTGGAATTCTATCAAATATCAGCTTCTATGTAGCACACATTCTTCCATCTCTGATGGCTTTCATCCCTGCTCAACTTCTAGAATTCATTTGTAACTTACATTGGTCATGAATTATTCATTTGTAACTTACATAAATAACTAGCTGGTTTGCACAAAATGTGAGGTTTGAAGTGGGGATTGGTTGAAAATAAGATTTTGGCATGACACATGGTGTGGAAATCAGCCATTGCAGCAGGCATTCCCTCTTTGTTTAGTATTGCAAGATACAAAGAAGCATGGGTGAAGGATAATTTTATATGGAGGAATGGAGTTGTTGAATGGAATGTCATCTTTGTTCGTGCTATTCAAGATTGGGAGATGGATGTGATATCATCTTTCTTTGAATTGTTGTACTGTGTAAGATTTCACAGGGTAATGTAGATCGGATTCGTGGTTCCTTCTAAAAAGGGATATTTGAGGTGAAATCATTCTATAAGATCTTGTCCAACCCTGAGTGTTTCCATGGAAGAGTATTTGGAGATGCAAGGTGCCGTTAGTGGCTTTCTTTGGGTGGAGCATAGCACTTGGGAAAATTTTGACACATGACAACTTGCGAAGAGAAGGATTATAGTGGTGGAATGGTGTTGTATGTGTAAAAGAATGGGGAATCTGTAGATCATTTATTGATTCATTGTGAAGTGGCAACTTATTTATGGCATTATGTATTCACTTTGTTCGTGGAGTGGGTGATGCCACAAAGGTCATAGATTTGCTTGCTTGCTGGAGTCGAGGGGAGGGATCTATCTAGAGTTATTTGGAGGATGGCTCACGCATATGGAGGAGAGGAATGCACGAATCTTTGAGGATAAGGAGTGTTCGTGGATGGGAGTGAGGAAGAATATGATTGCTATGCTACATGGGTGGATGATGGCTCATTACCGTAATGAGATACCAACAATAGAAGATTTTTGCATATGTGTCCTTTGTATATTTAGTAGGAGTTTTTTGTATATATATTTTTCTAGGGTTAGCCCTCTGCTTTTAATAAATTTCACATTACTTATCAAAAAAAAAAAAAAATTATGTCAATAGTACTTCAGTGAAATAACTAGCTGTCACACAATGTTATTGCTGTTGATGGAATTCGCTCGTTAATGCAAAATACAGTATGGATTATGTTATGGTTATGCTCTGATCTCTTTGCAATCTGGTTGTGATAAACCCAGATTTTGATGTTTATATGAGTTTGCAAAGTTTGAGTCCTCTTTGTAGCATGCACTGTGCTCTGGTGTATCCAATGGGTGACAGTTTCTATTTTCTGGCTTCCCATAGCCTAACCTTTCAGTTGGCAGAGCTTACTATTTTGTTATATTCCTATACATCATGCTTTCTCTTTTGAGGTATATGTAACATGATATAAGGGTGCAATCAGGCCTGGGAGAGATGATGCCATTACAATTATGGGAAACAACAATGGATCCAGAGCAAAGGCTGCTAAAGCAATTAGTGGTTGAAGATGCTGCTGAAGCAAATGTTGTCTTTTCCTCCCTTATGGGTTCCCGGGTAAGTAGATCATGCATATTAGTGCACTTTAGATGTACCTTATGATAAGGTGAAGCTATATAGCTGTTTATATCTTGTTAGGAAGCTCTGAGTGAAATGGCTTGCTGTTGACGATTTTTATTATTTGTTTAGATTAAATTGAGTGAAATGGCTTGCTCTCTCTGAAATATTAGAAACCGAAAAGATGGTTCTGTCAACTAATGCACGAAGAATAAGAGGATGTGTTTGATCAAATTTCATGAATTCTGATTTTGTTATCACCTTATACAGATGCAATGCCAAATGTAACTTGCAGTGCTTCTGCATGTCACGCTTTCCTCCCAAATCATCAATTTTGATATTCCACAATCCCCTTGTGTTTTTGCGGAAGCTAATGGTTGTTACTTGTTGTGCCTTCAGGTGGATTTTAGGAAGGAACTCATACAAAAATCTGCAAGCATGATTAACCTTGACCAGTTAGATATTTAACAGTGCCGCAATGCTGAGCGATTAAGTGAAAACTTGATTACAGTTATACAGTGGTAACACTGAGGCTTCATTGGTGTATCTTCCGATTCATTGTGATTGACATCATTTACAAAGGCGTCCAATTTTCCTGATCATTGGGCTAAAATGTGTGGAATTGCTCCTCTCTTGGGTGTGGGGGGAAGATTTAGGTAGGCAGATAGATGGAGATTTTGCGCTGTGTACAAATACTGTTCTTCACATGCTATTACAGGACTTGCAACCTACTTGCTGAGTGTTGTGTACTTATGGCTGTTCAAGAATTTTATGAAGAAAAAAAATGCCATAGCTCAATGTATATCATTTATGTATTATTCTGGGAAAATTGGCTGAATCCTTTGTTTAGGTTTAACCGTCATTCAATTTGGCATGTCATACTCATCCAAATTTGAATCCTTTTAACTCCTAATTTGGCTATCCAGATTACCTATACAGTGGATATCCTATTCTCTCTTCCATTCGGATTAGGAATGAGAAAGATCCTCTCCTGTAATCCTCTTTGGCTCTTTTCTTTATTCAATCAAAAAAAAAAAGATTACCTACACAGTGATCAATTGAATTTCTGCCATGATATAAACGTTAGAACCTCATGAAGGTTCTGATTTACAAGTAGTGATTATTTTTGGTCAATGCCCCTCTGAATTAAAAAAAAAAAAATGCAATATTCCTTGTAGACTATTTTTCTCTTTTACTTATCCCTGTGTTAGAATATTTTGTTAAATTTGATGAAAAATGGATCACTTGCAATGCATGTGACCCAAAATGACTATAACACCCTTATAAAAAAATAACAATTTTTGTTTTCTTCTTTTTAATTCAAGAATATTTTAGTATTTCATGCATCTCAATTAGGGTATTTTAATATTTTTACACCTCACTTGGATATAGTTGACATTTTATGCCTTTGTTAGTCGAGTAAGAGTTAACAGAAACGTCCCAAGAGGTAACTTAATCGGTTGGGACTACGCCTTATGAAACGGAGGTCACTAGTTTGAATCCTCCATCCCCCTCTTGTGTGTACATGTCAAAAAAAAAAAAAAAAAAAAAAAAGGTTAATAGAAACACTAGTGGCAAAGTGTTAAGTGAAAGGAGCAAATGGTTTTAACCACATCACCAATGAGCTCTCCAAAGTCTAATTAAATTTGAGAGTCCCTTGGGTGCAGACCATCTGCAAAATATGTCTTTTACAGCATCCAACCAAATGGTGACACATAATCAAGTTTATTTTGATAAAATAAACTCAAAACTACCGAATAAACTCAAACAAAAACCAAACCACCCACCTCCTCCGGCAACGTCCAAACAACCGGCGACACGTAATCCACCGGCGAACTCACTGGAGACGGCGGGTCACCATTTCCGGCCAAACAACTCCGGCGACTTCTTATTTCCGGCCAAACCCAACCGAAAAACACTGAAAAACACCAACTCAACCTAAAAAATCAATTCTAATGCTTCAAAAATTGATTCTAATGCCTCAAAAATCGATTCTAATGCCTTAAAAATCGATTCTAATGCCTCAAAACTTTTTTTTTATTCAAATATAAAACCTAGAGGGGAAGGTTAACCCTTTTTAGGATTTTTTCATCCTAAAATCGGAACATTTTATCACCCTAAAAGTCGCCGGAGTCATATTAAAAACCAAAGAAAAAACCAAAAAACTAAACTCAAACCGGAGCAAACCCATCAGGAAAAAAAAAAAAAAAACCCAAAAAATAGACCCAAATATTTCACAGCAGATATGCGCAAATCTTTCAACGTTTTAGTGATGGCAAACCTTCAACAATCGTTGTTTGGGTCAGATCCGCCGTCGTCGTCGTTGTCGTCGTCATTAGGAGAGGCGATTCCGAGCACATCCGGAACCAACTCGTCAAGACCCACGGCCGGCGAGACCCATGGGAATTTGGTGGGTCTAAACCCACCGGCGAGACATTTTTTCGTGGGTCTGCAAACCCACCGGCGAGAAGTCTTTTTTTCCACTCATTTTCTCACCCAGCTCTTTTCTTTTCTTTTTTTTTTCCACTCATCCTTTTTTGCTTTTCAACGTTTGTGGTTTTTGATGCACACAAGGGCTATTTCGTCTTTTTACTATATTAATTATGGCCTCATGGCCCCTCATCAGTTGCAGCATGTACTATTTTTTTGTGTGCAATTTATTTTTTTTATGTGAGGTGTCATATTTTTAGTGGATGCTGTAAAAGATATATTTTGCAGATTGTCTGCATTTAAGGTTTTCTCATTAAATTTTAGCTAAAATGTCTATTTTTGTTATTTTATCTAGTTACTTTTTATAAGCACCAAATATTAAGCTCTTTAAATATTTCTCTATTCTAACAAAATATTATTTTTTATTGATTGTTAGTTGGTTGAAACTAACCACCAACGGAAGAACTTTCATGTTCACATATGGAGAGAGAAAACAATGAAAGTAAGTAAGAAAAACTAGCATCAAATATGGAGAGATTTTGACAAAAAATAATTTGGAGAAAGGATTGAGAGCTTGATATATGGGTGCTCTTTAGAATCTTCTCTAAATTTTGGCTAAATGTACATTTTAAAGAGCTCATTCGTGATGCTTTTAGGGGATGTTACAACGTTTTTTAGGTTGAGATGACATTGCAAACGGAGTGAAAGTTCACGTGGCTAAGTATAATTTCTCCTATCTTAAATACTTCTATATGTCAAAACTCACAATATTGTTTGTTTGTTTGTTTTTTTTCCTAATTCAATTACAACATTCATGAGTAATTTATTGTATTTCAGTGAGAAATACTACAAGTCTCTCATGTGTTAATCTTGTATCACTTTAAAAATGATGTGACTTTTAAAATCACTATTGAGTTTATGATTAATCGTTATTGAATTTTGATTGAATGATAATTTTAAAAGTTACTTCATTTTTAGAATGACATAAAAGAGACTTAAAATTACTCTATTTCAAAAAAAGTGAGTATCATCCACAAATTATTGGATGGATATTGAGTACCATGAAGGTCCAGTGACAGGTCTATAGGGGGACCAAGGATGGCCCTGGCTACTCCCCAAGTCCTCCAAAAAAGATTTTAGGTGTTAAAAAAAAAAAAAAATTACAGGCCATAGGCCTTGTCCCAAAAAAATTTACAAAAAATTTTATATTTCGGTCCCTCCTCATCGATCTTTCTAGATCCGTCCTCAGTGAAGGACATAACCACATTACAAAAAATTAAAAGTTTGATATTATAAATTGAGAGTATTTGAATATTATGGGTAGTGTTATGACGCGTGAAAGTTAGAAGAATTTTGGAAAGTTTTTTTATTGTTATTATTTCACCTCTAATTGTATTATACGTTAGGATCCTACCCGTTGTGGTAATATAGTGGTAGAGTTAGGTCAGCATGGAAAATAGGATATCCCATTAAAATATCCGAATCCTCTTGAAAACTACGTAAAGAAAAAACAAAGGAAATATTCCTATTTTTGGGTTTTGGAAGAAACGTGCCAACTTTACTTGTAAACACCCGAAAATAACTAACAAATCCCATCAACCTCTCTAAAACTGCAGAATCCCCCCTCAGCCTTCACCGAAAAGCTTCCCATCACCTCAATACCACTCATGTAAGCTTGTTTACTCTATTTCTCTTTTCTTGTTGAATTTTGTTAAATGGGTTGTTTTTGTATGATATATGATCTCGAGTCTCAGTTTTGGGTGCCCAGATGAAATTTTTTTCTTTTTCTTTTTTATTGTTGGATTTTGCTCCAGTTTATTGTTTTCTGGTCAGAATGATATAAATGTTGCTGGGATATTTTAACCGTGTTGAAACTTTTTTCAGCAATGTTAAATTATGTGGTTTGAAAAGTACAATTAATTTGCGGCTAGATTTCTGTTGTTAAACACTCACTTGGCAATGTGTCTAAGGTGATCGAGATGAAGCTAAGTTGACTTTTTTCATGCACGAAGGTTGTTTGATGAAGTGTCTAGAAAAGGAAGGGTTGTAGTTGATATTTGGGTTTATGGCCGTCTTTTTTTATGTACATTGGAATGTTTGTGTTTTATGGTTAGAAACTAAAATCTTGGAAAGCACCTTTTTTTTTTTTTTTTTTTTTCAGATGTGGGTGTGTTTTTTGAGGCATTATTATATCTGAAAAGTTAGTTGCAAGCCTTCCTTCGATAATCTAATGAAGAAAATGTTTCATTGGAGCTGCTTAATTTGCTTGTTCATGGGTTCCCTTTTCCTGGAGATTGTGAAAGCAAGCCTTGTAACCTAAGTTGTTGGCTCTTATTTTTGATGTATTACATTTTTGATGTTCTATATTGTAATATCTTTTTTCGTTTGTTACAAAAGATGCAGTAATATAGCTAATTTATATGAGAATAGTAGCTTCCAATATCCTAATATGTAGCACCGCCAATTCAGATATAGCCACCAAAATGAACTTGTGAATTTCAATGATTTCCAGTCATTTGCTTGTGCTAGATTCAGTTTCATTCCTATTAATTTTATATTTAATTACTTCATACTATTTTTTTTAATTCTATATCCATATTGGAAATGAGAAGTGCTTTATACCCTCCTTTGCCCCCCAACAAACTTAAAAAAGAAAAGCAAAAAGGGAAGGGGGGGGCAGCAGTAGTATGAAGCATATCGTGTGTGGTATAATATATAGGTTATTGGCCCATGAACTGGGAACGCAGGAATTCTAAGAATAATGAATGATGAAAAAATTGAAAATCATTACAATGTCCCCTCCTTGAGGACTTCTATGTTAAAGAATGTCAAAATCTTTCAGATTTTTTACAAAGGTTTCTCCAACAACAGAGCCGGCCTTTACAAATACGGCAGGATAACCAATTGGAGCTTCTAACCAGGCTTCACAACCTTGTTCTCTAAATAGTTTTCCAGTCCAGATATGTTTCCAATCACTACCTTCTCCCAGTGGAAAATAGACCTTAACATTCTTCTTGCCTTTGTCTAGGACAGGCGCCACTAGGATCTCATTACCTACCAGAAACTGTTGGTAACTCAAACTATGAACATGTTCATCTTCTGGGTAGTGGAGAAATAGGTGGCGGCAAACTGGCAGGCCTTTTTGAGCAGCTTCCTGTATTCAAAAAAATTACAGTTGGGGGTTAAAATCCTTTCTTAATGCACTCACCAGATTTGAAAAGAAATTAATACCTAGAGTTCTGGGAATACCTTTACAAGTTGGATTCTGTAAAACTTCCATGCTTTGTACACTTTAGCAAAGCGTGCAAATTGTGATAAAGTTTGGTGGTTTGAGTAGAATTGGCTATTGCTGGACGGCTTGTTCCCCTGCATGCACAAGACAGGCAGATTTCAATTACCATTGATTATGACTTCAGGTGAAGGAATCATAGTGTTGGTTTGAAACCAAGTGAGCTGTAGCTGTCTATACTGGTTGAAATTTGCTTCCGTACAACAAATCAGAGATATGTGTCTCATTGTTTGTTTATGGCGGAATACATTTTAGGTTTCACCACTTTATGGAAGGACTCATAACTGAAAAAGTATTCTTGAACTGAATACTATATTCATAATTTGAGCTTCTATATCAAGTTCAAGCTAATAGCTTCATACAATTATATTAGTTTAAACAACTCTCTATATTCAAAAAGTAAACAGGAAAGCATAGGAGAAAAAATGAAAAAGTCGGCATTTTTTGCAGTTTTGGTGATCATTCAAAAGGATTATCTTTAGATGCTAAATGAATGTACTCCTCTTTTAGGTGTACATGCCTGAGTATTAGATTGTCATCATTGAGCACAACCTACATTATTATTGTTCTTTTTTGTCTTTTGTTCTTTTCTTCATATAATAAGGATGATGATAAAGACAATTTATTTTTATTATGTATTCATGTGACAGGTTTTTAACTTACTTCATGGGTCCGGAAGACAGTGGTGAAAGCATTTAGCTCCATCCAACGCAAAAGCAACTCTTCACTTCTTTTGTACTTGAAAAAGGGTAAGTTTACTGCACAGTAGCCTCCAATATCACTGTGGTTGAAAGCATACCCTGAAAGTCCACTGCTCAGTAGGCCAGTAACAGAACTCTTTATACCATCATTCGCCTGCCAACTTACCATTTGGTCTCCTTCCCAAAATAGCATCCCCCATTTAGGACTATTTCTGAAACCAGCTCTCATGAAGAAGACTAGGGCCTCTGTTGGGTCTTCTTTTAATTTCCCCACATGGTTACTTTTCCATTCTTCCACGAATTCTCTGTTTATCTGGGCCCATAGCTCAGGGTACCTGTTATGTGCAGAAATAGGATCTTCACCTGAAATGGTGAGTAGTAATTATTAGAACCTCAATTTATATAGGATAATCATGCTAGGAAAAGCACCAAGAATATGTTGTTATGATCACTAACCATGGGGAACCAATTTAACTATATAGGTTCCCTCCCTTTGGCTTGGGACACAATTTCTTTTATTTTTTATTTTTTTTCCATTCTTTGGGAGCCGGGGAGGCTGGCTGCTGTGGAAATATAATGGTTAAAAGTTTTAATGATTATGGACATGGGCACTTTGTGGAAAAGCCTACTGATTTGGCCTGCCTTGAAAGCCTCAACACTGCTAATGTGATATCATCTAGTGTGTATGAGAAAAGGCATGGATATAGGAGACGTGATGTGAGGAATTAGTAGTATGGAGATGCTTTAACCCTTATTAAAAGCTATGGCAAAACATGGTATGGGTAGAGTGTTGGGAAACATATTATAACTATTAAAAACATTTCTTTTTTGTGGAAAAATCAGTTGCGGGAGAAGCTTTCCCTAGAATTTATATAAAGTTCCCAAAAACTATCTTTGAAATCAAGAAATCTATAAACAAAACTGAATCGAACCTCAACACAAAACTGAAATCAAGAAATTTATTATAATGGGCAAGACTTGGCATTGTCCTTTCCGATTTTGTTGACTGGGAATTGGTGGGTATCCTTATAAATGGAAGGAGGATTCTACTTCATCCATTTGTCATGTCACTTGGGCATCACAAATGACCCACATGACTCAGAAGGTTACCCTGACCTTATGTTGGCCTTTTCAAATATAAGTTCCGATTTAAAAACCTGAATAGAGGGTGGCATCCACGGGCAGGCCTTCACCAAAATCAGCCATCCATCCTCTGACTCCATCATCCACCATTTCTTGTAAAATCTGTTTGAACCAACTAGCAGTATTTGGGTGTGTCAAATCCAACATTCCAACATCAAAAGCTGTATTTGGAACCATGTATGGTTGTCCATGCTTGTCTTTCACCAAGATGTCCAACCCCTTTGCCTCCTCAAAGAGGTTTCTCCTTCTGTTTGGCTTCTCATGAGTCTGTCAAAGCAAGTGAACACCAATAATAAATTGTCAAACTCTCGATCTATCGCTAATTAAACATTTTGATGTGCAACGGGTACTGCCATCATTGCAGTTACAAGAGAAAAATGTGATTAATGATATCAAAAATCACTTTGGCTTTTACATAATATTAGTGGCATTACACTTCTTACAGTGATGCAGTGTGCTGCAATTGATGGCAGGTTAGTGATTTCACGAATTATAGCTGAATTTACTATGGAGAGCGTAAGTGAGGGAGAAGGTTTGTACTGGAGCTAGACAAGGATTGCAGTATGTCATCACTTTGATATGCCGAGCACTAAGATCTTGAACTAATTGTTGCCATCCCTTATACCTTTCTGTATCCACTTCCCAATTCCACCACAGTTGTGATCCAATCAATGTCTTCCTCTGCCCCACCCAATCCTACGGAAAAACCAGTACACAGTATAAGTGAATGCACATAAATGCATGACTAAACCGAATATTGTAATGTCCAATCTGCTCAATATTGACATAGGTGTCAAATTTGCCAAGTAATTGTTGAAATGAAATAAGAAGTTAATTGTTTTGAACGGTTTAATTATGTTTCTCTTTACCCTTTATTTTTCATGAATAGACATGCATTGCGTTACCTGCAACCAAAATGCTGAAATGGGAACATCATAAGTCCTTAGCTTCTCCCAAATATGGTGTACGGTTTCCGTGCCACCTTGCATTCCAACCACAGCACCAGATACTATCCACTCAGGAAGCTCAGGAGGCCTCCCAGTGGTTTCTGTAAAGTGTTCAATGAGCTCAGTAGGTGAATTCCCATGCAATATCCGTCCTTGAACTGAAGTCCCGTGTATCTGCAAGCTCCAGCATACAGAAAATGGGAAACTGCAGTTTTAAGATCTTGAATGAGCCCTCAAAGCGTTGAGACTTTTTACTATTCCATTCATGCATGGTGAGCCCATTTTTTGTTTTCGTAGTTTTTATGATTTAACCATATAGAAATTCATCACTAATCTTCTAGCGAACCAATGTATTAATCCAAGTATTTTCACATAACATCATGAAAACTTGCGTCTTCCTTAATAAAATGTATTGCTTCTCCCTAACCAAAGTTCAATGTCTGCTTACAATTGAAATTCTTATTTCTACAAGCATAATTCCTTTCAAAAACTTCTCCTGATTAATATCTGAATTACTTTATTACCAATAAATAAAAGTTATCTGAATTCCTTTGTCTCAAACAAACATTAAATTTTAAGACGTCATTACTGCTATAAGATTCAACAGCTATCAAAAAGTACCTGAATTTGAACTCTATCATGTCTCGTTAGATCGAATACCGAATAATCATATCCTTCAAGATAAAGAGACCGCATTTTCGATGTCATATAGAATGGAGAAGGAGCATAAGTCGTACTCCAATCGCCCCCAGCCCTGCAGCGTGAAAAAACCATTTATAAGTGTTAAAATATTAATAAAATGATTAAATTTATCATTCTTATTAACTTAAACTTTTAGAATAATCGGTTATTTTGTACAGTATATAAGTCATGTTTCATCAATTCGAAACCTGACTCTACAACTCATTTCATTTAAATATTTTATATATTGAGCCTCATTCATTGACGAATAATTTTTTTTATCAACTTAAGTTTTTGAAATAAATGATAATTTAACAATATGCATAATGCGGTAAAAGAGATATTCTTTCATCTACCTGTAGCTAACCAAGTTAGCCGCAAGAGTAATAGGTTGATCCCCTCTTCCAATGCCTTGTTCTTGAACAAAAATAGGTACCCTTTTGCCTTTGAAATTCATGTGTGAGAACTGCTCCCCAAAACCATAGAATCTCTCATCTCCTTCACTTGAATATGTCAAGCAGACCCTGTTGAATTGCGCAGATTCTGCGACTTTCATCTCTTCTGTTTCCTCCTCTGCAGAAGAAACAGTCACATACGCCCGTGGCCTTGAAAAGTACAAACAGAAACCAAGCCTCCTTTTTCTTATCCTTCCCACCCTCCGCCTAAACCCCTGGTATCTTCCCAAAGCTTCTGGAGGGGCCTTTTGGCGCAGCTTTAAGCTTGGCTGCCCAAGCATCACTTGGAAACCAATCTGATTGCTGTTTTTCTGATCGAACAAAACCCAATACCGTGCAGAAGTAGAAGGTTCCTTCTTCTCAAATTTTGTATCGGCGTAATTGCCAGCTTTCTGGAACTGCTTTTTCTTTTTCTTCGTGCTGAAAATCGAACCAGTTATTAGCAAAACAGGGGACTGGGTTCCGTTCAAATCTTTTTTCTGCTCTAATCCCAGATACCCAGATGGAGAATCTTGATCTTGAGCTTCTAAAGAATGATTAGAATGATTGATCACTCTTATTTCCTCAATGGTTTGGTTATTACAAACCAAATGAACATCTCTATCTTTCACAACGAAGGATCCCCTGCTCTCCTCCACCTCTGTTTCAGCCAAGGCTGCAGACACAAAGGCTTGGCCTGGGATGGTAGACCATATGGGTCGATCAGGGCGTGATTGATGAGAAATTGATAGATAGCCACCATTGTTGGAGCTCCAAAGAAGCTGGAAGTCCTCCCCAATTGAGAAGATCTGGTGTGAAGGCACTCTCTGGGAATTGAAAAACAGAGTTCCTTCAATGAAAGGGAGAGATGATGGGTTTGAAGGGAAAGGATTGTTAAAGCGTTTGTGGTGCTTTTTGGTGATTTTGAGGGTTGCCATGTTGGGATTATAGAGAGAAATGGCCAATGTGTCTTACTTATAGATTCTGAATCTAAAATTTGGATGTACAATTTTTGTCTAGATCCTGAATAGGACCCCCAAAGGAAGGAAAGTCTTCCCCTTTTCAAAAGACCCCTTCCCTTAGTAATAGGACCTCGTTGGAGCGATTTGACTCACGTGCTGTTTAAAAAATTACACAGTATGTTTTGTAGTTTTTTTAATGGTCTATATTTAATTCTAGGTTCGGAGATTTTTGTTTTGTTGCATGGTGTATATGGGGTTAACGTTATTTCGAAAGTTTAAATTTAATCCAAACTATACAATAAATCTTCTGTATTTCAATCTTTGAGGTTTGTAGTAATTGAGGAGATGGATGGTTTTGAATATTTCATGGCAGAACATGAATGTGCCGAGCTGCCATAGCTCTCCACTCCTCATTGATATGATATCAGAAGTGTTCTTTTTTGCACTTAAAGCCCTCATTTTTTGATATATTTTGCTTTGTTTCCTCCTGTTAGTTTTCTACTTTTGAACCCTACGTACCCTTGGGTAGAATCTAGTATGCTGTGCCAAGTTTTTCAATTTAATATACAAATCCGAATTTGTAAGAAAGTGGGGGCAGAAGGGAAGTTTGATTGATTTAGTTTTGGTGAAAATAAATTGCCAATTTTCCCAGACGGAATGAGGACCATATCCATTATCCAAGCTTGCATGGCAATTATTTTTTTCCAGCTAGGATGTGATTAATTACTCAAAAAAAAGAAAAAAGAAAAAAAAGATGATAATTAGTTTGATAATGATGAATAAGACCTTGAAGGCTCCCAATTGGCGATGATATTTGGCCATTTTATCAAAGTGTAATATTATTATTATTATTAGGGGAAACTTCACAAAACCCCATGAACTTCTACCCGTTTTGAAATACCCCCCTAAATTTTAAAAACTCTCAATTTACATCTCTGAACTTTCAATTGCTCTCAATTTGGACCTATCCGTATAAATTAGGGCACAAAATTTTTGAAAAAGACCAAAATGCTGATTTTCATTTTTTAAAAAAAATAAAAAAAAATCTAGAAGTTGGAATTTTATACAAAGTCACCATTTAAAATTCACTATTTAAAATTTCAACCTCCAAAATGTTTTTTAAAAATGAAAATCAAGGGTATTTTGGTCTTTTGCAAAAATTTTGTGCCCTAATTTGTACGGATGTGTCTAAATTGAGAGCAATTGAAAGTTTAAAGGTGTAAATTGAAAGTTTTTTAAGTTTAGGAGGAGTATTTCAAAACGGGTGAAAGCTCAGGGAGATTTTGTGAAGTTTTCCCTTATTATTATTATTATTATTATTATTAGGAGAAGGGTTCCTCTTCCTCTATTGCGTCACTTTCACTCTCACTTTCGTAACCTTTTTCTTTCCTTTTGCGTTTACGTTGCATATTTGGCTTGCTTATCCCACTGGGCAGCCTGCGATTTGGCACTTTCTTGGCGCCTCCATTAATGGCAAACTTAATAAAAATTTCATTTTCATTCCAAGGATCGAATATATATGACAATTTTTTACTAATTCTTTCTTTGAAGAGAAACGAATAATTAATGAGTTATTTCTCATTTCTTGAATATAGATTTACGGTCAATATTTACTCGAATTGTTAGTAATTTAGACAGACACTATATAAGACTCAATTGTCTAAATAAATTTTGACTTATCTGACCACCTATTAAAACAAATGTGCTTCATATAAAGTTTCAAATGCCCAAATTGATACAATTTGAACACGTAAGTGGCCGTGGATTTACCTGAAAAGGTTTGTTGTTGTGGTTTGCGTGAACACTTCCACCATGGTGTGCTTGGTAGGATGGAATATTGTTCCTAATGATGCATGCATCTGGCCTACATATGCTTCTTGGTTCCTTCTGTAATGCATCTAGCCCTCATAACCAGCCCCATTCATCATTTTGTTCATATGTATATATATGCCTAGTTTTCACAATGCTTTATGATTATTATTATTGTTGTTGTAGTTGAATGGGTGTGTTTGAACTTGGCCTTGATGAAGGTGTTGTTCGTAAGTTGAAATGAAAGAAGAATGAACGTGGCCTTGTTCTCAGCCCAAGTTCGTTCACTTTCCAAATTTTGGATGAAACAGAAGTACGAACGTGAGAACACATGTTTCAATTCCCTCCTCTGCTCAAACAAATCTGGGGTTGCCACGTGTTGGTTGAGTTTATTCTCAAATTGAATTATTGGTTCTTCGTTCTTCATTGCAAACAAAACCGAGTTTACCTCCTTAATTGTAGCTTACTGTGAGTTAATTTTATAGAGTAGACAGCTATGGCTACGCCAGCAGTTTGTCGACCTTCACATGATTTGTATTAGTTTAGTTGGTTGAGAATAACCAAAATTTAATGTATAAAACGGTTTTAGGGTGGCTAAATCCATTACCATGACCTAATTACTTTATGCATGATGATGCGTGGCTTTTTTGGGTTTCTAGTGTTGGAACGGAAATTCATCTAAATTTAGTTTATAAAATTAATATAAGGTGTTCTATTTCTTATGATTCTTTTCTTCCTCACAATTCCACTGACGTGAAAAGGATCCTCTACCATTTCAAAAAAAATTAAATTATCAAATTACATAATGTTTAAATTCTCAAATTAAATCATGTAGGCCTTCTAGGCATTAAACGGCTTTAGAAATGTGACTAAAAGGCGCGGGTTATGTACAAAATTTTCAGCTGTAATACTTATGACATTCTATTATTATAAAGTTTTCTTCCAATTAAATTAGGTGGGTAAAAGTCAATCTAATTCATTCTATTAAATTAATATATGCATGGTGATTTTCAAGTACTATTTTAAAGAAATAATGTATTCGAAAATTATAAATCTCGAACTCTATTTTTTGATTTTATCCAAAGTTTTATTCCCTTATCAGTTATCCCTACTTGGTTACACAACAAGATACAATGTATGATATAATGCCCTACACTACAACTGTACTAAATTCCTTACCCGCACTCGGTCCTTACCCCCACTCGGTTCCCCATGAATTCTTGATGGCTCAAAAATTTCTCTATTTGCCGTCCTCTTTTCAGACCGTTTCGAAACCAACAATGACAACTGCATGATTAATCATTGCAAGTTTAATTTTACCATTCTCCACTTGTTCTGATTTTTTTTTGAGGCCGCGCTTCTCATGAATTAAAAATTTCTCCTAAATTGTGGATCAATATCTATATTTTTTGTTCCAAAAAGAAAAAAGAAAAGAACAATTAAAGATTAGTTGGGATTGCAATATTAGTATTGTTGGATTCTAATTGAATTTACGTTGCTATGTGTTTTTAGAGCTATAGAAAGGGTTGAAATTTTCAACAAAATCACAATCATTACATGTTTTATCATAATCGTTATATATCATAATCGTTACATGCCACACTTTTGTTGGAGTTCAAATTGCTTCATACATGTTTATCCTAAGAAAGAAGAGAAATATCAACACTGTTTAATCCAAAACAAATTGAAGAAATTAAATGTAACACCACACTTCAAAAAATTTACTATAAAATTGTAAAAATATAGTATCATAAAATAATAGTATAATCTTAATTACTTATTTTATTATTTAAGAGAACTCCTTAATCACCAATTTTTATTATGCTACTATGTAGACACTCATTTTTTTTTTTAATTTTTTATTTTGACATGTTTACACAAGAGGGGGGTCCATGAGGATTCGAACTAGTGACCTCCTTTATTAGACATGGTCCCAGCTAATTGAGTTACCTATTGGGGACATGTAGACACTAGTTTTCATGCTCACTATATATTCTAATGCATTTTCTAATGTCTTAAACATGAAAGTAGAAATTCAATGAATGAAACCAATGGTATTGTCACCTGATATCTTGCAAGCACGTATATAATAAGTAGATGGAATCAATAAACACAATGAACAATTACTTATTCTTATAAACTTATAAAATTTCTAAAAGAGAAATAAGGGTAAGGATGATCACTAGATAAGTGAGATATGAGATTTTGTTTTTGAATGAAGTTTGTTAATAATCTTTTCCTTATTTCATATATATTAGAAGAGAGAAAGATGCAGTAGATTCAAAATTTTAGATCCAAGAGTTTAGTGGAACGGTTCTTAAGAGGGTTTTTTTTTTTTTAAAAAAAAAAGAATAGAACCTAACTCAGTCAATCTTCTATAATTATTTTCAATTAATTCTTTACAGCACAAGGAGGTGCTTCACGTCAAAAAGAAAGTGAATAGTGCAGCCCATAGGATAGCCAAAGATGCATTTTCTCTCATAAATGAGGTGGTTCACTTGTAGGAATTCCGTCGATGTATTAATGACATTAATCGTTGAACGTATTGCTCAAGTTGTTTCCTATCAATTATATGAATGCAAGGACTTCAAAGTTTATACGATTTAAAAGCTATTTTAAGAATCCAATCATGAAATAGATAGTATGAGTTGGAGTTGAAGTCATGATCAAACTCATCTCCAATTAATTTAAGACTTTGGGGGAGTTTACTATAAATTTTAAAATTTATATCATTAAGAGAAAGGTGAAAATAACTTGTATATAATTGTGTTTTGATATTCTAAACAAAAATTATCTCATTTAATCAATGCATATGCGAAAGGGGTTTGCTAAGGGTTCTCCCCGTAGTGTTCTCCTGGCGTTCTCCTAATCTTACGTAAAACATGATTTAAAATAAAATAAAATTGTAATACCATTTTTTTGCTAATAGATTAATTTTTATGAGTTAATAGTTAGGTTCTAATGCTTTAAAACTTGTTTTTGGATTCAAAACTAAAACCTAAGAGTGGAAGGTTAACCCTTTAGGGATGGTATCATCTAAAATGAATTTGATTATCCTAAACTTGATGCTAATGCCTCAAATTTGGTGCTAAATGCCTAAAAAAACCGGTGGTGGAGGCCACTACAATTTTATTTTTTCTTAAATCATGTTTTATGTAAGACTGGGAGAACACCAGGAGAACCTACGGGGAGAACCCCTAGCATTTTCCTATGCGAAATGAGTGGAGATTTGAATTTGTTTCCTTTTATGAGGTACTATTACGAGAATATGAGATCATATTACGAGATCTTGTAAAATTTTCAGCCCTAATACTTTTGACATGCAATTATTATAAAGTTTTCTTCGAAATTAGGTAGGTAAAAGTTAATTCAATTCAATCTATGAAATTAATATAAGCATGGTGATTTTCAAGTACTATTTTAAAGAAATAATGTATGTGAAAATTATAAATCTCAAACATGATTTTTTTTATTTCATCCAAATTTTATTCCCTTATTGATAAGTGCTAAAAATATACATATTTTAGCCCTTTAGTTTATGTATGTTAATCTCTTAATCATGTTATTTTGTGATGTTTTATTTCTTTTTTGTGTTTTTGTTAGTTTTTAGGTGTTTGAAGGAAAAGCAAAAGTTTCTAGAAAGTTTTGATTATAAAGGACAAATTTTGAGAAAGGCTAGAAATGCGATTGAGTGCCCCACAGCTAGGCTCGTATGTAGCAATGCTCGTGCGCAAAAGAGGACAATTGAGCATAGGCATGCGATCGAGCACACTCAGGTGGCCCCGATGCAAAAAGACTTATTTTTCAACTTAAATAAGGTTTTCCAAACCCTAATTGGACTAGATGTTAAACCTCCGATTTTATTAGGTTTTCTTGGGCTTCTAAGGTTTAATAGACATCTCTAAGCTTCACAGAAAAATATACAATTCTTAAGAGAGGAATTAGAGGCTACTTCAAGAAGAGTTTTTGGTTTCTTCTTTCCCTTTTCCTTTTAGTTTTAGTTTAATTATGTGTAACTAAACTCTTTGTTAGGGGCTAGATTGAAGCCTAATTATGTCTTTTTAGGATTTCAATACTAGTGTCTTTATTTCAAGCATATGTTGGTATATTTTAATTGATTATTGTCTATGTGATTGAATTCCTCATATGTATATGGTATGAATTTGTTAATTAAGTCAATTTAGATAACCAAATATTGGGCTTCAAAAAGTGACAAAAAAACTTCATCACGGGTTGTTGGCTTAATCAACCTGAGGGAGAGTAGATACCATGCCCTAGGCTTCATTTGTTTCTCGATTTTCATAGAATTATGTTTCTCTAAATTAGGGAAGAAAAGAATTAGAGTAGATATCATGCTTAATTCATTGCTTAGGGAGATTAATAGCTTAAGGAGTAAATACCATGCCCTTAGGTTGACAAGCATTAAGTATACCGTATGATTGGAACATTAGCCTAGTATTATCTTAATTAGTCTGATTAGTGGTAGATGTTAAAACCCTAACCCTTTCATTCTATATCTCTTATCAAGATCACGATAATTCTGTTCTTTTAATTTGGAAAATCAAGTATAAACAAAATTATCAATCATCGTGGGAATGATCTCATATTTGTCTAACTATACTATCGTTTGATCTTGTGCACTTGCGAGTAAAACGTACCAAGTATTTGCATATTAATTTAGGTGGGTATTACCCAATTACATAACAATATACAATGCATCATACAAGATATGATGCCCAATCAAGTATAAACAAAATTATCAATCATCGTGGAATGATCTCATATTTGTCTAACTATACGTTTGATCTTGCATAGTAAAACGTATTATTTATATTAATTTAGGTGGGTATTACCCAATTACATAACAATATACAATGCATCATACAAGATATGATGCCCTACACTTGTATATCGAGAAATTCTACCAAATCCCTCATCCCCACTCAGTTCCCCTTGAATTCTTGATGGCCCACAAATTTCTCTCTTTATCGTCCTCCTTTTGGACCATTCCGAAACCAACAATGACAACCACATTATTAATGCTTTCAAGTTTAATTGTATAATTTTTCCACTTGTTCTAATTCTTTTGGAGTCAGCCCTTCCCCTGTTTCCTATCGCATGACAACAAGTGAAAAAATTAATAAGAAAATAGCACAACACTTCAGCCACAACAACGGCCCAACAATAGTCTACAACATAATTCAAATTTATATATAATTAGTAATTTTAATAACTTTTAGTGCCCAAAATAAGAATTACATATATATTTACCGTTGTTTGCTTATGGATAGGTTGTAGTACACCTTCCTCTTCTCACCAGTCATAAGCGTCATAGCGCTTGAAAATCTAGAAAAAAAATTGTGAGGATTTAGAATTTTTTTTTTCCTTCTTACCAAACTCAACTTCACTAATTACATACCGGATAGTTTGTAGTCTCATGCCTTCCATGATTTCCACGAACACTTGAGCAAGAGAATGATAAGAGAAATGGTTGTAATTGCCTCCACTTAAAATTGTTCCTTGTCATATATATATATATAAAAGCCGAGTTTTGACATAGAGAGTGCTTAAAATTGCGACACATGTCCTATTAAAGAATGTCTAAAATTGCGACATGTGGCTTTTTAAATTCGATTAATTAAAGGCATTTAATTATATTTCAATAACTTTCCTTATATGTGATCTTATTAAGTTCAAAAATAAAATTCTTAAATTTTATTTATATAGTTTCTTACTTTATTTTGTATCATTAATTTATTAAAAGATTTGTAGGTTCAAAATTTTTATCATATACATATATATATATATATATATATATATATATATAAGCCAAGTTTTCACATTGAGAATGTCTAGAATTGCGACATGTGGATTTTTAAATTCGATTAATTAAAAGCATTTAATTATATTTCAATAACTTTCCTTACATGTGATTTTATTAAGTTCAAAAATAAAATTCTTAAATTTATTTATATAGTTTCTTACTTTATTTTGTATCATTAATTTATTAAAAGATTTGCAGGTTCAAATTTTTTATCATATATATATATATATATATAAAAGCTGAGTTTTGACATAAAAAGTGCTTAAAATTGCGACATGTGTCCTATTAAAGAATGTCTAGAATTGCGATATGTGGCTTTTCAAATTCGATTAATTAAAGACATTTAATTATATTTCAATAACTTTCCTTATATGTGATTTTATTAAGTTCAAAAATAAAATTCTTAAATTTTATTTATATAGTTTCTTACTTTATTTTGTATCATTAATTTATTAAAAGATTTGCAGGTTCAAAATTTTTATCATATATATATAAGCCGAGTTTTGACTTACAAAAATGGAATTATTATGTATTAATTTAGTCAATTTAATATGTATATTAATCGGATTCTCAATAAACCCTAAACCCTAATATTCTATTATCTCGTGTTTATCTCTCTCACCCTAAATCACATCGGTCTCTCTCACTCTAAACTCACGTCTCTCCTTCTACGGCAACAACATTTCAAAACTCTTTTTTATTGAAGTTGATGGTCGCACAATGTTTATTTGATTAGTTTCATAGAAATATATGTGACTTCGAACTATGATTTAACGTATGAGATATTCGAGATGAATGTATCTTTGTGCTTTTATGTATAAATTTTTAGCCATTTTGAATTTATTATCCTGATTTCGTTTCTTGAGGATTTTTTTTGTACCAAACACGTTTTAAATTAGAGATTAGGTAGAGATGAATATGTTTCCATTTTGTTTTGTGAAATTTTTTGTTCTACTTCTTCTTCTTCTTCTTTTTCTTCTTTTCATTTGCTTCTTTGAATGTTCAGAATTATGAGTTTTATTTGTATTAAAATATAATACGTATTACACCAAAAATATTAAATTTTATACTAATTTTATATTAGTACTTTGATAATCAAAATTCTTGCTTCTTTTTTTTTTTTTTTTCTTTTCTAATTTTCTATTAGTTTTCGTGCTTTTTCTTTTTTCTACACATATGTGAACGAATTTAGATTGTTTTAATTTATTTTTTAGATTAAGGGAAGATTGAAATGATTTATTTGATTGCATTAAATATTGAGTGAAATATTTTGTTATTTTTGTATCCATAAAAAAAAAAAATTGTTATTTTGCTTTGTATTATTTTTTAAATGTTCAGAATTTTATGAGTTTTATTTGTATTGAAATATAATAGGTATGTCATAAATACCTATTATACTATGCTAATGGAAGGTTATATTGTGTTTTTATTTGACTTATATATATATATATATATATATATGTCTTTCTAATTTATACATTTATTCAAATTGATTACTTTTCTTATGTAAATTTTACATTGAATTTAAAAAATGATAGTGAGAAATAGTTTTCTATCGTTATTTTTAGTTGACAGTTTTTTAGTTTGCATTGTTTATTGAGTAATTCTTTTTTCAGTTTACATGCTTAATCAATGGATGACATTGGTTTTCAAGGTTTCATTAAAATCAAAAAACGTATACTGCAGAAAAATATAGAGAAAGATATTGTGTAGTTTTCAAGGTTTGCTTAACGTTTTCTTTTTTATTGAGTAGTTGTTTTTCCTATGTGTACTAAAAGTAGTTCATTTTTATGTTATATATGTTGATATGCCATTTCATTATTTGTTTTTTTTTCCCTTATATTTTGTCATAATTTATATAATTTTTTTATTCAAATTTATTATTTTTCTTTTGTAAATTTTACGTTGAATTCAAGGAAATGATAAGGAAATGAGATATGAGGTATGAATTTTTAGATTATGTTGATGTACTTTTTCCTATTAACTCTGAATTACATTGGAACTAAGGAAAATATAGAGAGAGAGATATTTATTTCATGTTGTTTTATTTTTCCTTTTTTTCTTAGTTTCTGTTCTAATTTATATATTGTTTTTCATTCAAAATTCTTATTGTTCTTTTGTAAATTTAATTGACTTTGTTGTTCATTATGTTTTTTTGTGTTCCAATATTCCTTTTACGATTTTTTATCTCTTTCTTTGATGAAAGAAATAAAACCACTCCTATGAAAATAAATATTTTAATATGTTTTATGGGTCTTATGTTTTAACTCATTCCAAGTTTTCTTCTTGTTGTTTTCTTTTTTCTTTACACTTCTTTTCATTTTAAATTACATATGGGAATTTTTTTAATATGTTTTAATTTATATGGATTACAACTAAAATTATATATGATTCTTATGATAGTATATTTTTATGTGATTTATATATTCATGCAAACTTATGTGTAATTGTGTCACTATGTTTAACAATATACTATTGAATAATCTTTAGTATTTTTTTTAATTGAAATAGGCATGATAGATTTTTTTACACAACTTTTTTGACCTATAATAAAAAATACAATAGAGATGTGTTTTAAGTTTTAAAATTAAATTATAATGAATAATCCCGCGCATAGCACGGGTTCTAAGCTAGTATATCTAAAGCCAGAGAATTTGTCAAATTAGACTGCATTTTGGGAATTTGTACATTACATCTAATCATAGATTTGAATCAGCCAATTGGTATTTTTATACACTAAACAACAAAATTTCAAAGCCCCAATTCAATACAAAAAAATAGCAATGACCAAAGCAATCAAATATATATCCATACAAAGAGTGAAAATACACATCTTGGTTGTAGTGGTTTAGGACAAAATTACACCACACCATTAGAAACACCAAAAAAAATCTAGACTTAATTGCGACGTCTGCTTCTTGATTGCAATGCTCTAAAGGTGAGAAAATCACACCATCAATTATGTGTATGAGTTCAAGTTGAACTTGAATTTGTTGACAAAAAATAATCAAATGCTTATAACCATTCAACTAGTGTAAGAGGAGGAAATCAAAATTCTCCATTCCCTCATTTGACCTTACCACAAAAAAATAGAGAAATCCCAAAAAATTTCAACATATTGACCTAGGGAATTAAGACTCAACAAAAATCAACCTTAGAAAAATCAATCATTCAACCATACCAAACATCCATTTATCAAGTCTTGAATAAATATAGTCAGATTTGTGACAATTTAGAAAAATCTTATTTTAAAGTCGTTGAAAGGTAACAAACCAATACTTAATTTTATTAGTCTAATGGTGATGATTACAACATATTTGTGACTCATCAAGACTATGATGGACTTAAGAGAGCACAATTTTTTTTTTTTTTTAAACTATTGTAGAAATTGATGGATACCTAAGATCAAAGGCTAATTGGATATCCAAAATATTAGTGTTTCAAGCAATTGCGTACAAGTTATGCAATTTACATGTTGTGAATGAATATTGTGACAACTTTATTCATCGGGTGGATACGACTTTCAAAGCTAAAAGTTGTGTGTCACTTTAAACCCATGAGTGATGATCATTTCCGTGATGATATTCAATGAGATATTTATCAATTCAGATGCATGGTGGTGCTTATAATACAAAGCTTAGTAGAAAAAACAAGGGATATCAAGTCTTTTGAGCTCGATAAACTTTCAATTATTCTTTTTTTCTGGAGAATATCAGAAAATTGTCGTAACTGCATATATTGAACGAGACAGAATCCTAGAAATAATATTTAATCAACTCTATAACCCACTTTTTTTTTTTTTTTTTTTTTTCAGTGCAAGGGAGCAGTTTGACTTCATTCTGATGATCAATGATTATAGGAAACAAAACCCGTACTATTTTGATGCTACATTGGATATAAATGAACTACATTACCATTTCAAAGAAATTTTAAACTGTCAAATTAAATCATGCACAAGTTCACAAATTACATCGTGTATACCTTTTAGGACATCAGATAGCTTTAGAAATGTTACCTAAAAGGTGTAGAAATTTCAAAATCTAAATGCACCATTTATTTTTCTCATTGCATACAAGCGTGTAATGTGTGAAATAAAACATAAATCAAAAAAAAAAATGATGAGGATAGCATAAGATATTTACGAAGGTCATGCAATTTTTTAGAATTCCACTAATAAGTAAGACAAATTCCGTTATGGAATAAGAGAATACCAAAATTATTAGTGTTTGAAACGATTACGCACAAGTTACACAATCTACATGTTGCAAACGAATATTGTGGCAACTGTATTCATTTGGTGGAGACGACTTCCAAAGCTAAAAGTTGTGTCTCTTTAAACCCATGAGTGATATCGTTTCCTTGATGGTATTCAATAGGATATTTGCCATTTTAAATGCATGGTGGCACTTTTGATACAAAGCTTAGCAGAAAAAACAAGGGATGGTGGGTGTTTTGAGTTGCTGAAAAACTTTAATATATTTTATTTTCTTGTAAAGTATCAGAAGATTGTCATATCTTGATATATTGAACGAGACAGAGTCCTAGAAGTAACATTTTATCAACTCTATAACCCATTTTTTTAGTGCAATAGAGTGGTTTGACTTTATTCTTTATGATAAATACTTATAGAAAACTAAACCCAAGCTATTTTGATGCTATGTGGGTATAAATGAACCACTTTACCATTTCAAAGAAAAATTAAATCATGTATAAGTTCAAGGGCGGATCTGGGGGGTCGAGGGTGGGCACTTAACTCCTAAAAATCCCCTTTATCATGGTAAAAAAAAAAATTGCCCTTATTATGCCCTCTCTCAACTATGATTATGCCCTCTACCCTCATACTTAAGCCATATTATGCCCTTTAATAAGTTGAAGTTTGAAAATAATAATAATAATAAAAACCTCATTTTTTTAGTTTCAGCTTCAGTTGAAGGAAAACCTAAGAAAGAAGATAACGATGAACCGTATTTCCATCTAAATGGTGAGTTTTGTTAAGTGAGATTTGAGACCAATAGTAGTGGGCTATGGGGGTGGGTCCATGGGAATAAAAATGTTAGGGGAAAAAAAAAAGAAAAGAAAAGAAGAAGAGAGAAGGCATTGAGTTGGCGGTCAACTAAAAAAAAAAAAAGCTGCCGCCAACTTTTCAAATTAAAAAAAAAAAGGCAAAAAAGTTGGCGGTCAAACTTAAAAAAACAAAACAAAAAAGGCTTTGAGCCTTTGCTTTCCACCACCAGTATTAGAAGGATTTCTCCTTTCTAATTTTCCTTTTCTACCTGATCATCTTTCGTAAACCGTAACCCTAGGAAAAAAGAAAAAAAGCTTTAGCCACCAACTTGCACCTAAAATAAAAGTGGTTAAATTTTTATTTTTGTAGGCTTCTAACTTTCTTATTTTTCAATTTCAACGAAACGAAGCCTCAATTTTCTTTCGCTTTTCAACTTCAAAGAAAAATTAAGGTATGTAAATATGTAATTGAATTTTTAGATTTAAATTTATTCTTTAAATTTAATTGTTTTAATATTATATTGCTAATTTGTTATTCAGGAATTAAGATTCAACCTATTCATCTATTCTTAATAATAATTTTAACAAAAATTGAGGTATGTAAAATTGTAAATATATAATTAAATTTATATTGCTATTAATTCAGCATATTCTTGATAATCGTTTTTATATTTAATTATTTACGAATTTATATAGTTTTGTTTCATATTTTAATTGTATAAATATATAATTTGTAGTTGTCTGAGATTATGAAGAAAAACAACGATTCTATTGAGTTAGAATCTAATTTTAAATGCTCTCGTATTGAAGTAGATTTAACAAGGGGTTTGCTAGGGGTTCTCCCTATAGTATTCTTCTAGTGTTCTCATAGTCTTATGTAGAACATGATTTAAGAAAAAATAAAATTGTAATACTTTTTTTTTGCAAGCAGATTAATTTTTATGAGTTAATAGTTAGGTTCAATGCTTTAAAACTTGTTTTTGGATTCAAAATTAAAACTTAAGAGTGAAAAGTTAACCCTTTAGAGATGATATTACCCAAAATGGATTTGATCATCCTAAATTTGATGCTAATGCCTCAATTTTGGTGCTAATGCCTCAAATTTGGTGATAATGCCTAAAAAAAGGGTGATGGAGGCCATTATAATTTTATTTTTTCTTAAATTATGTTTTACGTAAGACTGAAAAAACGCCAGGAGAACCTACGGGGAGAACTCATAGCATTTTCCATTTAACAAATCTATCCAGAGATCCCAGCTTAAGAAACAAAATGTGTGATTATCATCATAGTGATAGAGATCAAATACGAAAAGCATTTCTACAAAAAGGACCTTGTCAACACTTTAACCATGATTTTTCAAGAAAAGAATTTGGAAAAACAACGCATCGTTTTAATCCAACATGGTTCAAAGAATATAAATGATTGGAGTATAGCATTTTAAAAGATGCTCAATATTGCTTATATTGTTATCTTTTCAAACCGGACATTGGAAAACAAGCAGGGGGAAATTCATTTGTTACTGAAGGTTTTAGTAACTAGAAAAAGAAAGAGAAGATTGAAGGTCATGTTGGGGCTCACAATAGTGCACATAATCAAGCTTGGCGAAAATGTGAAGCCTTGTTAAACTATAAATAAAGCATCATAACATTTTTTGACAAGCAATCAGATCAGAAAATCGTATACAAGACTCGTTTGAATGCATCAGTTGATTGTGTTCGCTTTTTACAACAACAAGGATTAGCATTTCGTGGCCATGATGAATCTAAAGGTTCAAGTAATCAAGGAAATTTTCTTGAATTGTTGCGGTTTCTTGCTAAACGTAATGAAGAAATTGATAATGTGGTCTTAAAAAATGCTCCTGAAAATCATCAAATGATTGTAAGGGCCATTCAAAAAGATATAACAAATGCTGCAGCAAGTAAAACGTTAGATGCTATTCTTAAAGATTTTGGTGAGTCGTCATTTGTTATCCTAGTTGATGAATCCCGTGATATATTCGTTAAAAAATAATTGGCAATTGTTTTGCGTTATGAAGATAAGCAGGGCCATGTGATTGAACGTTTTTTAGGCATTGCACTTATTAGTAATACCATAGCTGCAGAATTGAAGAAGACAATTGATTAAGTGCTTAACAGACATAATTTAAGTATTACCAGATTATGAGGACAAGGATAAGATGGAGTTAGCAATATACGAAGTGAGTTGAATGGACTTAAAACACTTATTTTGAATGAAAATTCGTCTAGCTATTATATTCATTGCTTTGCACATCAGCTTCATCTCACTTTAGTTGCTGTTGCCAAAAATCACATTCAAATTACAACTTTTTTTAGTTTGATCAATAGTATTTTTAATGTTGTTGGAGCATCATACAAACGCTTGACATACTTCGTGAAAAACAAACTGCTAAAATAGTAAAAGCTCTACAAAATAATGAAATGTCAACTGGTCGTGGCTTAAATCAAGAAATAAACATAAAGAGACTTGGTGATACCCGTTGGAGTTCTCATTATGGTGCAATTGCTAGTCTTATTATCATGTTTTCTTCTGTCATCGATACGGTTGAAAACATTGTTGAAGACGGTTTAAATTTAGAACAGAGAGCAGAAGCAAATATACTAATTCAATCACTCCAGATTTTTTATTTTGCTTTCAATTCACATTCGATGAAAAATGTTTTGGGGATTACAAATGAGTTATCTCAAGCATTACAACGAAAAGATCTAGATATTTTGAATGTAATGAAGTTAGTTGAAATTTCAAAGTTGCGCTTACAGGCTATGAGAGAATATGGGTGGAATTCCTTATTTGAAGAAGTTTCAAAGTTTTGTGCAAAAACTAATATTGTTGTCCTCAATATGGATGAGTTTTACCAACCTCGATCACGACAAAAAACTCAAAGCATGAAAAATTCACATCATTACCGTGTGGAGCTTTATTATATTGTTATAGACATACAACTCCAAGAACTTAACAGTCGCTTTAGTGAGGCAAGTTTTAAATTATTACTCTGTGTTGCGTGCTTGAGTCGAGATGACATGTTTGCATCTTTTAACAAGGAGAAATTAATTCATCTTGCTCAATTCTATCCGAATGATTTTTCGGCAGTTCAACTTATCACTTTAGACAACCAACTTGAGACATATCTTTGACATGCGTTCTAGTGATGAATTTGCAACATTCAAAGGGATTAGACAACTTGCTGAGAAATTGGTGGAGATGAAAAAAGATGTCGTATATCCCTTGGTTTATTCATTGGTAACATTGTCATTGATTCTGTCAGTTACAACAGCAACTGTTGAGAGATCATTCTCAGCAATAAATATTGTTAAAAATCGTTTACATAACCGAATGGGAGATCAATGGATGAATGATTGTTTGATTACTTACATTGAGAAAGACATATTCAAGACTATCAGTAATGAAAAAATCATGCAGTGATTCCAAGGTATGAAAACTCGTCAAGGACAATTGAATTAACGCTAGTCATGACAAAACAAATTGTAACTTATATTTATATGTTTTAGAACATAATTACATTTTTGTTGAATTTATTCACTTATTCTGTTAGTTATATTTTCATTCAAATTTATTTTTTGTATTCATTAAAAAAAATATGCCCCCTATGGATGAAATTCCTGGATCCACCACTGATATTGGATGAGCTAAAGTCCAAGAAATAATATTTTATGAATTTTATAACCCACTTTTTTTAGTGTGAGGGAGCGGTTTGACTTCATTATAATGATTACCGATTATCGGAAACTAAACCCATGTTATTTTGATGCTATGTTGGGTATAAATGAATCACTTTACCATTTCAAAGAAATTTTAAATTGTCAAATTACATTATGTATAAGTTCTCAAATTACATCAGGTAGACTTTTAAGGCATCAAACGGCTTTAGAAATGTCACCTACAAGGTGCAGAAATTTCAAAATCTAATTGTACAATTTATTTATTTTATTGCTTACAAGCATGTAATGTGTGAAATAAAAGATAAATACAAAAAAATGATGAGGATTAGAAAAGTTGGATATAATAATAATAATAATAATAATAATAATAATAATAATAATAATAATAAACATTATTATTATTATAAATCAACCTATAAATATGATAAAAAAAATTACACATGGATCGAGATATCATTTTTCTTATATTTATAGGTAGGAGCGAGATCTCAAATTATATAATAATATTAATACTAATAATAATAATAATTATTATTATTAGAGGATAAATCCAAAAAAAATAATAAGGATTGCAGAAGATATTTATGAGGGTCATGCAATTTTTGAGAATTCCACTAATAAGTAAGACAAATTTTGTTACGGAGTAAGAGAATACCCAAAATATTAATGTTTGAAACGATTACGCACAAGTGACACAATCTACATGTTATAAATGAATATTGTGGCAACTTTATTCATCGGGTGGATAAGACTTCCAAAGTTAGAAGTTGTATGTCTCTTTAAACCCATGAGTCATATTATTTCCTTAATGGTATTTAATGTGATATTTACTGTTTCAGATGCATAGTGGCACTTTTGATACAAAGCAGATGCATAGTGGCACTTTTGATACAAAGCTTAGTAGAAAAAACAAGGGATGACAGGTCTTTTGAGTTACGAAAAAACTTTCATATATTCTTTTTTCTTGTAGAGTATTAAAAGATTGTCGTATCTTGATATATTGAATGAGACATGATCTTAGAAATAACATTTTATCAACTTTATAACCCACTTTTTTAAGTGCAAGGGGTAGTTTTACTTCATTCTAATTAGGGGTGTCAACCCGGTTAGGTTTCCCGGTTTTTGGTCAAAACCAAGGACCGAAACCGGGGTGCCTCGGTTCTTTGTTTTTAGCACCCGGAACCGAAACCGGGACCCCGGTAAAACTGGGGTCCCAGTTACCAGCCGGTTCCGATTGTACCCGCGGTAACCGGTTTTTTTAAAAAAAAACTTAGAGGTAACGGTCCACCACAGGTTGGTCAGGGAAAGAAAGGTCATAATTCTTGTGGCTCATGTTGTTGTTTAATTTACTGCATACAATTGATTCATGCGGCATGAAGATCACATCCAGCCTGACCATTTTATAGCTGAAAAAAAGTAGATAAATTAATTAAGAAGATAATATATTAAGAATCGTTGGATTAAAAAGAAAAAACAGAGTATAAAGAGATATTCGAGAAGAATATCCCACATTTTTTATGGGGTCGAAGCAAGAAATATGTTGGCTTATTGGTGTCGATGTTTGGCTTCGTTATTTGCATGCTATGTTGATAAATAATTTCTAGCATCAATACCTCCAGCTAGCATGTCCTGTAATATTTCCATTCTTGGATTACACGATTGATCTTTTCTTCCTTGATTTGCCATTTGATCTTTGGGAGAACTGGGACAGGAGACATGAACATAAAACACAAAGGATGGGTATTGAAAGAGAGATCACTCGAGAAAGAGAAAGTTAGAGAGAGAAGTTGGGCGACGGCACAACGTGAGGATGAAAAAATTAGGGCAGAGGGGAATCTATATTGTAAAATGTAAAACCCTAACTAAAAATAAGAAATAAAAATATATATTTCACCCGGTTCCGATAACTTGTAAAACCAGTGCAAACGGTAGTTTTTGGTTTTCCAAACGAACCGGAACGGTCCCTTTCTCGATTTTCATGATAAACAATTATAGAAAACTAAACCCAAGCTATGTTGATGCTATGTTGGGTATAAATGAACCACTTTACCATTTCAAAGAAATATTAAATTATCAAATTAAATCATATATAAGTTCTCAAATTACATCGTGTAGACCTTTTTGGGTATCAAATGGTTTTATCTAATTGCACAATTTATTTTTTTCTATTGCTTACAAGTGTGTAATGTATGAAATAAAAGATAAATAAAAAAAAATGATGAGAATTGCAAAATTATATATAATAATAATAATAATATTTATTATTATTATTATAAATCAACATATAAATACGATCAGAAATTACATATGGATCAAGATCTCATTTTTTTCATATTTATAGGTCTGAACGAGATCTCAAATAATAATAATAAGGGTAAATATATAATAACACCTTGGGTCGTCCTTCCAAAATTTTAAAATGCTTAGGTTTTTTTTTTCGAAAATTTACTCCCTGAGTGTAAGGAAACTACAATAAAATCCTTACCGTTAATCTTTTCCTAACAGCCGTTAACGGACCCAAAACGCACCGTTTTGGTTGATTAAAATAATAACTTTTGAAATTTTAATTTTAAAATTTTGATTCTATTTTTTTTAAAAAAAAAAAAAAAGAAGAAGAAAAGAAAGAAGGAGAAGAACAGGGGGTGGCCGATCCACCCACAGTGGTGGCTGGCCACCCCTAAGGCCATGGGGTGGCCACCCCTGAATCGCTGCAGTGGTGGCGAGCCACCCCTTGGCCTAAGGCCACCCCTGTAAAAATAAAAATTTAAAAAAAAAAAAACAGGTGCCTTGGCTCTAAGGGGTGGCGAACCACCCCCAATGCTCTTCTCTGTTTCTCCGCTTCGATCCGGATCATGCTATTTCCGACTACTTCATCAACCAGCTTGAGAGCCTCTTCTCAAAGCGTAACTCGATCGCCACTTGTCCATGCACTCGATTCATGGGACTATCATTCTTTCATCGCCGCTTCTGATGACTACCAGCCTTTTGGTTTCAGTACCACCGCCGCCTACGACAAATTCTTGGGGTTAAAGCTTGAAGGAAGTTGCAACTTTTCTTGCCCACGTTGGCAGCAAAACCTCCTATGACTTAAGAGTTTCCGCGCGCATGCATGGCTATTGGCCGTGCTCTGTTTTTTACGTCAAACAATTTTGAGAATATATATATATATTCATTCTCAAAATGATACGAAGCGGCTACAGGGGAACAACTATGGAGAAGCCGGGAAAGCACCCAGGGATTTGAGCTGCAGTCTCTTCATGACTGAAAAGAAATCAGATCAGATCAAAGTCTTCTTCTTCTTTCTTTCTGTAGTCTTTGTTAATGCTCTGTTTTAGAACATTGAAACAGAGGTGAACAGAGGGATCAGTAATTCCCTTTACTCATCTTTTTATTGTTTTCTAATGATAACTTGGAACAATGGAATCAATCTCAACTGTCACTCTACCTTCCCTATGCATAATCGCTGATTTCCTAGTATATATAAAAGACGCCCGTGGCTTAGACAAAAAGAAAAGCTAAGCCTGCAATTTCTGACTTTTCCCACTTCTCATTTCCTTTCCTTCCTTTTTAACTCCAAATCTGTGACAATCTTATTTGCAGCTTGTTTTTCAAACTTTTTTAGCGGCTGGTCTGAAACGAAACCCAAAATTTTAAACTGCTCCACTTTCTAAAAAGTATAGATTTGGTTGGTTTACTGGCGAAAGTGACGGGCTGTTTTTTTACCATGTTTTTAGCCTTTCTCTTTTTCTCTATTGGTTCACTTTACTCAAAGCACCATTTAGCAGAACCATACTAGAAGCTTCTCCTCTCCTCGCTTTGTACTCCAAATAAAAAAACTACTGTAACTCTCTCTCTCTCTCTCTCTTTCTCTCTCTGTGAAAATAACTGACAAACACAGTGATATGGTATATAAGGATTTGGGATTGGATTCTCCTCTACATATCATTTGCTGCACTGCACTATCAAGTGCTTGAAAACAAAGAGCCAAGAAAATTTAGTGAGTTAAAACTGTCTACCAAATTGTTTTTTTTTTTAAAAAAAAGGGACTGGAACAGGGGTGGCCGTTTGGCCCTATGGGGTGGCCGAACCACCCCAAGGCCATGGGGGTGGTTCGCCACCCCTTAGAGCCAAACGGCCACCGCACCTGTCGTGTTTTTTTTTTAACAGGTGGCCTTGGGGGTGACCACCCCTATCCACCCCTATTCTTCTCCTTCTTTCTTTTCTTTTCTTTTTCCTTTTTTTTTTCTTTTTTTTTAATTTTTAGAATTAAAATTTTAAAATTAAAATTTCAAAAATTATTATTTTAATCAACCCAAACGGTGCGTTTTGGGTCCGTTAACGGCTGTTAGGAAAAGAGTAACGGTAAGGATTTTATTGTAGTTTCCTTACACTCAGGGAGTAAATTTTCGAAAAAAAAAACCTAAGCATTTTAAAATTTTGGAAGGACAACTCAAGGTGTTATTATATATTTACCCTAATAATAATAATTATTATTAACAATACTATTATTATTATTATAGGATAAATCCAAAAAAAAAATGATGAAGATTGCAAAAGATATTTATAAAAGTCATGCAATTTTTTAGAATTCCGATAATAAGTACGACAAATTTCGTTATGAAGTAAGAGAATATCCAAAATATTAGTGTTTGAAATAATTACGTATAAGTTACACAATCTACATGTTGTCAACAAATATTGTGGCAACTTTATTCATTGGGTGGATACGACTTCTACGAGTAATTCTAAACGGCGCACTAGGGTCCCTCCAGCGTCCTCCCCAACTGACGTGGCATCAGTATTAAAAAAAAAATTCTTTAAATGAAAAACGCATTGAGGTTGGTTTTAGGGTTTAATTTCCGCCCTCCCACTCACTAGTCGTAGACGCCTCTCTTTGTCCCAACCTTCCGCCGAACGCCCACAGCCAATGACTTTCAGCAACGAACAACACCCGTACATCACCATTAGCGACGCCCAACCACAAATCATCTCTCTTTGTCTCGACCTTCTGTCGAGCGCCGTTATTAGGTGGCTAAATGGCAACAAACGGCACCCGCGCACTACCATTGGCGACCCCCACCCACGGATATAGCTCAAAATCCGGCGACGTCGTCTACCAAACGCCACCCGCGGACTGCCACAGGCAACGCCCACTAGATCTAACTGTGAGCCGCCTATCGGGTTTTTTTTTTTTTCCTGTTGTTCGGAGCTCTTCCCTTCCGACTAAAAGAGGTAAGCTTTTTCTTTATTCTTTTCGTTTCTCCACCGTTATTGTCATTGCCATTGACGAACCCGTCCATCAACTCCTACCTGAACGGTTCTCCCCCACCATACAAATTGGCCTTGCATTGAGGGATTTTTTTTAGAGATTGGTTATTTTTATGGGTGATTTTCGGTTGCTGTATGGATGATTTTCGGTATACCCTACTACGTATAGCTCCGACAACTCTTTTTTTTTTTTTCATTTTGAAGTGATGTCATTTTTAAGGATTTTTTTTTTTCCAAAGAGATTGGTTATTTTTATGGATGATTTTTGGTTGTTGTATGGATAATTTGAGGTATACCCACTTAATGTTCCCCGCTACTTGTATTTTTTGTTATTTCATTATGGATTTTTAGTTTCTATAGAGATTAGTTATTTCTTTATAGATGTTTCTTTCTAGCGTTCCTACTACTTGTGTTCACTATTCAGCAAATGAAATGGGATTGTAGTGTCATATATTTGGAACAATAGCATGAGAATAGATGTATAATATATGATAACTTCCTATTTTACTAAGAATTGCTTATGTGCAAATGAGCAAAACTGTATGGATGTTTCTTTCTAGTGTTCTCTTCTACTTCTATTTTTTTGTTTTGATTTTAAATCTAACTGAATCTTATATTTAGTGTGTGTTGAATTTGAGATTCAGACCCGTGTGCAGGTATCCAAATGGATAATCAAAATGAGTGTGAAGATAATCAAAATGACCCTCAAAATGGTATGTTAGTCATTTTATTTTCTTTAATTTTTCTTCAAATATTAATGAATTTTTTTATTCATAGTTGTTTTAATCGTTTTGATTTAGCTGGGAATGAAGATGTATATAATGTAGAATTGGAAGTTAATGATGAGAACAAGTTCAATATCCCTCAAATGGTATGTTAAGTCATTTTATTTTTCTTCAAATATCCCTTACCTATTTTTTATTCATAGTTACTTATCCAATTTTTTATTTTATTTATTTTTATTCATAATTGTTTTATTTGTTTTGATATAGATGGAATGAAGTTATATGTGATGTAGAGTTAGAAGTTAATTATGACAACAAATATGATTTTAAGCTTATAGATGAAGTTACAAATGTTAAGATACCTAAGACAGGAATGTTATTTAGCTTGTTAGATGAACTTTCTACTTGTTATGAAATTTATACAAAGCAACAAGGTTTTGGGGTGGTAATAAAGAATATAAAAAATGATGCACGCGGGAATACGCGCTACATCACCTTAACATGTGGTCGTCAGGGCAGCAGAAAAGTCAACTCGTCAAGTAATATCTTTTGTAAGCCTATTCAAACAATATGTAAGGCCAATTTGAATGCAATGTTAATTGATACAAAGTAGTATGTTATTAGTGTATTTATTAACCATAATCATGGATTAAGTGCAGAAAAAGCTAGATTTCAAAAATGCTATAAGAATTTAGATTCTTTTGCAAGAAAAAAGCTTTTGCTAAATGATGATGCTAGAATAAGTATGAGCAAGAATTTTAACTCGCTAGCTATCGAAGCAGGGGGTATGATAATCTTGCATTTGGAGAAAAAAGATTGCCATAATTTTATTGTCAAGGAACGACATCTTTAGCTTGACATAGGAGGAGTTAGAGAACTTCGTGATTATTTTATTAGAATGAAAGCAATTAATGATTGTTTCTAATTTGTCATGAATTTTGATGATGATTGTAGATTGAAAAATGTGTTTTGGGCTAATGTACAAAGTAGGGCAGCATATGAAGATTTTGGAGATATCGTTACATTTGATACAACATATTTGATTAATAAATATGAAATGCCATTTGCTCCTTTTGTGGGATTAAATTACCATGGTCAATCAATATTTTTTGATGCAACATTAATATCAAGGGAGAATACAGAGACATTTATATGATTATTTGAAATTCGGTTGATATGCATGAATGGCCGATCGCCAAATGTAATTATTACGGATCAAGACAATGCTATGAAAAGTGCAATCAATATAGTTTTCCCGAATGCTTGACATCAATTATGTTTATGGCACATATTAAAAAAGTTTTATGATAAATTTGGGATACATCCACAATACCATGCCATTAAAAGCATCTTACAAAGATGTGTGTATGAATCTCAGACATGTAATAAATTTGATGTAAGTTAGCAAAGTCTACTTGGACGTTACAATCTCGAGGATAATGCATAGTTGTATAGGTTATATAGTAAGCGAAATTTCTAGGTACCTGCATATCTAAAAGGTGTATTTTGGGTTAGAATGACTATCACACAAGAGAATGAAAGTATGAATACTTTTTTTGATGGTTATGTGCATTCATCAATAATTTTGAAAGAATTTGTTGATGGATATGATAATGTTTTGCGTAAAAAGGTTGAGAATGAGAGTATTGCTGATTTCAAGTCATTCAATAGTACAATTGTATATGTAAGCAAGTTTTCTTTTGATAAGAAATTTCAACAACTTTACATCATTGCAAATTTCAGAGAAGTACAAGAGGAGATTAAAGAGGTGATATATTGTAGTGTCTATCTTATCAAAAGAAAATGTACTATTTATATCTATCAAGTGACTGAGTGGGTAGAAGTTACTAATGTCTACACACAAAAAAGTAAGCTTTACTGTTTATTATAATGGACCATGTGAAGTGAATTGTAGTTGTTGTTTGTTTGAATCAAGATGAATTTTGTGCAAACATATTATATCTGTATTAATTAGACTAGATGTTACATTGTTATCAGAAAAATATTTCCTTAACCAATGAAGGAAAGACTTGAAACGAAAATATAAATTTATAAAAAGTAGTTATGATTCTTTGAAAGGCAACCCTAGTGTAAAAAGATGTTTTGACTTATGTAAAGATATGCATATATTAGCAGAACTTGCATCAATTACCCCGGAGAATTACATGAAAATAAAAAATCATATTCATATGTTAACGAAACAATTAAGTTGTTTAAGTTGTGAACATAATCCCCATTTCCAAGTACTTCAAGTTGGATTTATTAACAAATTGTCCGTTGATGGTACGATGGTGAAAAGTAATAAGATGCATAGTCCTTTTGTGAAGAGAATTAGAGGAAAACCACCATCAATACGGTTAGTGTTTGCAGTAAAAAAGGCAGTGGGAAAGAAATCACAAGAAGAAAGAATTAACCAACCGATATAAATAAATAAATAAAACGCTTTACGAAGAAGGTTAAATAGTCAATAATTTAGATTTTTAATTATGCTTATTTAAATATGCAAATGTTTTTTTTAACATGTTTGCATGATTTTCTAGTTGAAGACTTACCAAGAAACACAAGGAGCACAAGAAGGAGGAACACAAGAAGACATAAACGAGCTTGAAGAATAAACACAAGAAAATATAAACTAGTTTAACTTATCTTTTATTCAGTTTAACATTTATGAGCTTGTGAAATTTTATTTTTTGTGGAAGTTATGAAATTCTCATTTTTTTATAAAAGTTGTGGCATCTCGTTTTTGTGGAAGGAGGAATGCAAAAAGACACAAATAATGTATTGTCACATCTTATTCATTTTGAGATGTAAGAGATAGTTGTGAATGTCTAATGTGTTCGATGAAATGTTTGTGAGAACATTTATTGTCTTTAGAAAGAAATTTTTTGATGAAATATAGATTAGCTTTAGAAACTGCACTTACTAAATGTTTTGGTACCAATTATTTTTTCTTTGAGCAGTTTTGCTGCACTTCAAACTACGATTTTGTGGTGATGTAATGGTGTTTTGTGATGAGTTGAGTTTTCGATGGCCAAAGCTTTTGGGGATTTCGGCTATGGGTTTTAGGATTTCATGGTTGAGTTTTGACTGGTTAATATGAGAGGAATATTGTTTGACTGGTTGAGTTTTAAGGCTCATTATTCTTGCTTGATCAAAGGCATGGTTATGTGTTTTGTTTGAGTTGCAACTAGTTGTAGATGCCCAAGCTACCCCCATGTGTTAGATGAAAATCACTTAATTAGTTCAATGAAATTTCGTATAGTTTTGCAGCTACATGTTGTGAACAAATATTGTGGAAACTTTATTTATCGGGTGGATACGACTTTCAAAGCTAGAAGTTGTATGTCTCTTTAAACCCATGAGTGATGTTGGTTCCTTGATGGTATTCAATGGGATATTTACCATTTTAGATGCATAGTGGTGCTTTTGATACAAAGCTTAGTAGAAAAAACAGAGGATGTCAAGTCTTTTGAGTTGCAAAAAAACTTTCATATATTCTTTTTTCCTGTAAAAAATTAAAAGATTGTTGTATCTTGATATATTGAACGAGACAGAGTCCTATAAGTAACATTTTATCAACTATAACCCACTTTTTTTAGTGCAAGAGAGCGGTTTGACTTAATTTTAATGATCGACGTTTATGGGAAACTAAATCCACGTTATTTTGATGCTATGTTGGGTATAAATAAACCATTTTACCATTTCAAAGAAATTTTAAATTGTCAAATTACATTATGTATAAGTTCTCAAATTATATCGTGTAAGCCTTTCTAGGCATCAAAGGCTTTAGAAATGTCACCTAAAAGACGTGAAAATTTCAAAATCTAATTGCACCATTTTTTTTTCATTGCTTACGAGTGTGTAATGTGTTAAATAAAGAATAAATCCAAAAAAATGATGAGCATTGCAAAAAGGTAATTCTTGTTACAAAAGAATTAGAAAAGTTCAAAATGGTATACAACTATATAATTTTTTCACTCATTGTCATTGAACTCATCTCCGATTAATCTTATGATTTTTGTGAAGTTTACTATAAATTTCGAAATTTATGTCGTTGATATTCTAAAAATCTTGTTGATATTTTGATATTTTTAAAAAAATATTATTTCATTAAATCAATGTATATGCTAAATGGGTGGAGATTTGAATTTGTTTCCTTTTATGAGATCCTATTACAAGAATATGAGATGCTATTACGAGATCTCCAAAAATTTTCAGTTTTAATGCTTTTGACATGGTATTATTATAAAGTTTTCTTTGAAATTAGGTGGGTAAAAATTAATCAAATTCAATCTATGAAATTAATATAAGCATGGTGATTTTCAACTACTATTTTAAAGAAAGAATGTATGCAAAAATTATAAAAGAGTGATTTATATAAATAGTAATCTTCATGGAAGCAAGCAAGATTGCATTGACCAAATAAGAATGAGTTATATAGCTTTATTTGATTTATGTAAAATTCTTGCTGAAAACAACCTTATACATAAGACCATTAATATGTCTATTAAGATTTTTTTTTTCTTTTAAAATTGCATTTTATAGGTAAATATGATTAAATGAAAATATAAAAAATATTTGTGATTTTCTGTGAGTGCATCAAAAGCTGGAAAATATTTTCATTGGAAAACTTTTTCCTAAAAAAAGACTTACCTAAAAATATTTTCAGATGAAAAATATTTTACGCCGAAACAAACGGAGTCTAAGTTTAATTTGATTTACACAACCATTACTATAGGGCATAAATTAATAGTTTTAATTTAACGAATTCTTTTTTTTTTTATCATTATTATTTATATTTTTTCTATTATTTTCTAAGATATTAAAATATATGACCAATACATGAAAATGGTTTCATGGAAAATGATTTCTACATTTTACGGTGTTTAGTACGATGTAAAATAATAGTCAACGGAAAACATTTTCCCTTTGACCGAAATTTTTTCTTTATTGTTTACGATTTTGAAAACCGTAAACTATTTTCCGACTTTGAACATCTCATTCTCAAATTGATATACCTTGCCAAGACACACCCAGGATCCTGTTGGGACTTGATTAGGATTCTCCTGGGACTTGCCTAAGACTTGACTAGAACCCGCCCGGGACCTGCCTATGACTTGCGAGACTTGACCAGGACTATACCAGACTTGACTGGCACGTGCTTGAGACTTGTCCGAGACATGACTGGGACCTGCTCAAGAGTTTACCAGGACCCGCCCAAGACTTGCCCAAGACCCGAGCAGGTCCGTAGCAGGTCCTGATCAAGTTTCGAACAGGTCTCAATCAAGCCCGAGCGGGTCCTAGTTGGCTCCTAGTCAAGTTCCAAACAAGTTCCGATCAAGTGTTGGGCGGGTCTCGATTAAGTTTCGAGTGGGTCTAGGTCAAGTCTAGGGCGAGTCCCATGCAGGTCTCAGGTAGGTCCTGGTAAAGTCTCAGTCGGGTCCCGGTCATGTCTTCGGTGGGTCCTAGTCAAGTCCTAGACAAGTCTGGACAAGTGTCAATTATGTACCGAGTGGGTTCCAATCAAGTCGCGGTAAAGTCTCAAGACCTATCCGTAAATTTATAGTTTAATATGATTTAATGAATATATATGTTATTATGATTTTCCGTACGCGCTAAACACTGTAAAATATTTTACAGTAAATCATTTTTTCAGGAAATTATTTTCTATTGAAAATATTTTTCAACAAAAACCATTTTATATTGAAAAAACAGAGCCTTCCCTAAAAATATTTTACAACGAAAAATATTTTACGCTGAAATAAACAGAACTTAAGTTTAATTTGATTTACACAACTGCCACTATAGGGCGGACATTAATAGTTTGAATTTAATTATTTCTTCTATAACTTTTCTTTTCTTTAGTTTTATTTTTTATATTATTTTCTAAGAAATTAAAATATATGACAATACAGTAAGTACAAGAAGATATAATTAGGAATCTCTTGGTATCGCATAAAAATAAAATAAAATAAAAGAGGGCTAACATATTGCAGCCAAGCACTGGGAGCACAGCCAACTTCCTTTCACAAGCATGTGCTCTGGATTGGCATAAACTCTTCTGAAATGGTGAAAAGACCATCTCAGCATCCCTAGATGGGTTACAACTACTTGCCATACCATCTATAATCTTCAATAAAATCGGCAGTACATTGACTAAGAGCAGAAAGGTGTTGCAAATGGATGTGAAATAAAGACAAACACTATAAATCCAAAATGCTCAACCCACAAATTAAAGATGTAGAAAGTTGAGAGACTAAAGTGGCTACCACATACAAAAGGAAGCATAAAAATCCTCAATCAAGCAAATCTGACACAGCGGTCTTCCTAAATGCATCAACATGAACCAATTGGCCTACCAAAGCTCTGTTGGGGAATACATTATCTGCTTTCATCCTCTCCCTCATCCCATAAGCTGGCGCCTTTGCATTTATATAGGCCTGGATTAGAGCCTGGAACTGCCGCAACCGACCCACATATCCGGCCTGTCTCATCCTATGAAATGCTTTTTCTGAATTATGGATATCACCCATCTTTGCATACTGTTCCATAATGGCCAAATAAGAACTGAACATTGGCCTCATCTGGTTCTGCTGGGTTGCCTTATGCAGGATGGAATCAGCCTTTTCCACCTCTCCTGCCTCCACATAGAGCTTTACAAGTGCATCCCAAGTCAATGGGCCAATCCTGCAGCCACTATCCCCCATCCGCTTAACAAGATCCTTGCCCTTGGCCAGCATCTTATGATTTGCGTAGACCTTCAGAAGCACAGAATAATGCCTCGAAGAAAGCTTCTTCCACGTTTTTGACATCCTATCAAAAACTGCCTCTGCTTCTTCAATCTTCTTCAACTTTCCCCAAGCATCAATAGCAGCCATGCACTCGTGAATCCGGGGACTCGACTCACATACCTTCCAAATCCTACTCACATCATCAGCCTTTCCCAGCTGTGCATAAAGAGGAAGTAACACTTGGCAAACCCAACGATCTTTTATCAAGTTGTCACCTTCCATCTCCTTTAAAATTGCCTCAGCTTTTTCTTTAAGCCCGCCTGAGGTATAATGCTTTACTAAAATGGCTTGTGTATTTATGTCTGGTTCAATGCCTTCGGACTTCATTGTCTGGACAATTTGATCCATGCCTGTAATGTCATTGGATTGGCCTTTGGTGTCGATTAACAACTTATAAGTGAATAGAGTGGGTTTGACATTTTCTTTCTCCATTAATAATAATACATCAGCTATTTTCTTCTTGTCCATCCTCTTGTAGAGTAGGAGCAACTGGTTGCAAGCAAATGATGAAATTGGGAAGCCCAGATCTTTCATCTTGTTGAATATGTCTTCTGCTTTCTTAATGTTGCTGGCAACCGCACAGTTCGCCAGCAGGGTTCGGTAGATTACCTCCCCTCTGAAGGATTTTGGGATCTTCTCGATGTAGCTCTCCGCCTTTTGGAGGCCACGTACCTTGGCAATTAAATCAAGGCGAGAAGCATAATCTCTCTCAACAAAGTCAAGACGCTTATTTGCCTCCAGCCACTCTGAGAGCTGCAAAATCAATGTAGAACAAGAAGAGTCGCATAGACTTGAGTACAAAACTGATGCTATGAAAGAACTGGAAATCAAACATACAGAGGACTATATATACCCGTGGTGCCAGTATATTAACATTTCTTTTCTACATGTTTAATGGTAGAACAAAAGTGAAACAGATATGAAAACAAATATAAGCAGTCTAACTAAAATATGGATCGATGAGTGAAAACTTGCCAAGGGTGTTCTAGGCATTTCAACAGAAAATTAGGCATATTCTAATGCATCTTATATAACTCACATATATGACTTCAATGCCCAATCTTCCTTTCCTAAAGACCTCAAAAAATGGTCTCTAAAGATTAAGAACTCAACAATTGCTCGTATCAAAACTAGTGGCATCAAGAACTCTATTCATGCCTAGCTTTTCTTATCAAAAGACAAAGTGCATATACAGCAACCAAGGAGGGATCTATGTTTAACCCAGTGGCACCAAGGTCAATACCGAGTACAAAACCAGATGGCATTTGCCTTCTCAATGTTCCACCACAACGAACTCCATCGCCTTCATTTCCTCCGAATATATATTTTTTCAAATAAAAGTAAATATAACTCATGCACTCATATGGGAGTGGATCCATGATCTCACCCTCCATCCCCTTATATATGGGGAAAGGTAATGCCTTTTGGTACAAAAACACATTAGCATATCCTTCAAATCATTTTAAATTCATTTCAACCCTAGCCCATAAAATGGATAGTGGAAAACATAACGTCAATCCTCTTAATCTCAAGCAAATAATTTATTCTGGATTGTGGAACTCCAATCTGTTGCCTTCAGCCAAACCACCCTGGTCCCTAAGGGCCAATTATGACCATTAACGGTCCTAACTTGTCCACCTCAAATCAGATTCAAGTCTTGGTTTTCTGCATTTTTTTTTTTTTTTCAAAGTAATTGAAATTCATTAAAACGCAAAAGAGAACCCAAATACACAAAAAGTATACACGAGAGACTTTTGCAAACCAATCAGTGATAAAAGGAAAATCCATCAATGTGCATAAGAAGGTAGTCATTAAAAATAAATTTTTTTTTTTAACATGTCCGCACAAGAAGGTGGAAGGTGATTCAAATTAGTGACCTCCACTTCATTAGGCGTAGTCCCAGCCGATTGAACTACATTTTGGGGATAGTCATTAAAAATAATTGGGCATGAAAGAAGATTTCAAAAGTTATACAGGAGCATGCTACAGCAACAGCAATGAAAGCAACTAACAGTAATGACTAATAAGAGGATAAATGTAATGATCAACCTAATAGTCATATATTATGTCTATGAAAGAAACCCTGCTTGAAGCCTTTAAACAGACCTATAATTCATAATAACCAGCTCCCTACCGAAAAGGAAGGTATCAAACTTCAACTGCACTCAATCCTGTTGACTTAAACAGTGGCCCATTCTACATATCTGTACTAACTACTTGGTCCAAATGTACAGCATTTGTGCAAACAACTGCAACACCATCATATTTTACATTATTTGTGCTATTTGCATGCCTTAAGCTCTCTTGAATTTGAAAGAAGCACTATTTGATACCAGACATAAAAAGTTCAAATGCAAATAAAAGGCCCCAAAACCAAATCAAGCCTTTATATAATCAAGACCATGTAAGTTCGTTCTATGCCAATGATACAGAAAAGAAAAGAAAAGACATCAAAGATGAATACAAAACATGGAAAGATCTGATGTGATCAACGAATGCACAATTAATCCAATGTTCATCATAAAGTGACAAAGGATACTTCTCTTGAAAGTTTCTTGGAAGAAAGAGAACATCAAACTGCAAAAGTTTGCCAGCACTGGCTTTCTCAAAGGCATGTTAACAACACCATAGCCATAACATATTCACCAAGCATCACTCGCACAGCCAAGAAAAAGGGTGAACAAAGCCTATAGTAATCAAATAAAACTAAACTATGAGGATGGATGTTTCTTACATAAACCAACTTAGCAGCAAACTATTTGTTACAAGTCCTCAATATGCTCATAGCAGCTAAAACTAAGCAATTAACTTGGAATTTTAATACAGATACGTTGTGATAAATAATTTTAATACATGTAACTTGTATAATATTGACTTCATTGTTATAATTCTCCTTTTTTTGGGTAAGTTGCTATAAATTTCCTAACTAATACTATTAGCTACTTCAGTATTCATTATGGATACACAAAGTTACCATTATCAATGGCATCGACCCTTGCTTAAACTGGAAAAAGAAAAAAATTTCTCCACGGGACAACCAGGATAAACCAAGTCAAAGAACATTTCCTTTAGTCCTTTGTGCAGTATTGAGAGAATTTCCTGAAATTTTTACACACATTTTCCTTGACTACTATGAACTTAACAAACAACAAAAAACAAGCACTTCCTTCTAGACCATATTCAGGAGGCAAAATCATGCTACAACATAGTTTTTTTTATAAGTAATAACCAGTCTTATTATAAATGCTATAGCATAGTTGACAAACAAGCGAGAGAAAAGGTAAATAATCATTCAGCATGTTATTGAGCAACAGCTTTATTCAGCTCTGAAGTAATGCCTTGAGATAAATAACTCAGCTTCAAACAATTTTTCTATAATTGCTCCGATGAAAAAGCCAACATTGAAAATTTAAAAGATCAAAACTCCTACAATTTGTTAGGAAAAACAACTCGTAGCCACTCTACAATCATAAAGAGAACGCAAGAATAGAAATCTCAACTACAACATCGTTAATTCACATCCCTTAAGATTCCAGGCATTCGTTTCCAAATACACCACATGATACACAAGGGAACTACCTTCCAAATTTTGCCACCACAAAATGTCTTCCAAAATGCCCCTAACAACATGCAAACAAATCAAAAACCATTTTGGGAATACCCTAGACCACACTAAACAGGTCAGACACCAATAACCACCATTCTCAGGCTATGCTACAATGAACGAGTGGTTAATCTGCTCTCTCTGCTTGATTTTCAAATGCAATACCAATCTACTACGGTCATTTGATGCTTCCTGAATTTTTCCATTGTTAAAACCTTCCCCGATGCCACTGTCCAAATTAAAAATGTCACTCTCCGCTGTGCTCTTACCTTTCAAATGCTTCAACTGAAACTCCATTGCTAAAAGTTCTAAAAATTTAAAATACTACTTTACTCCAATTTAACCTCTACTACCAAAATTTAATTTTTTTTAAAAAAAAAAGGATTGGTACTTTTCTTTTCCTCTGATCAGAACTACTAACTAAACCAATCAAAAATGGCATTAAGAAAATTTTGTTGATAAATGATATTATTTAATTTGGCTTCCTTTAATTTTACATTCATTAATCCGACAAACTGCTAGTTTTACTTGAAAATTATAACTTCTAGATGGTATCCAAATCATTTTATCCTCAACCTCTTGAAGATTTTATTTTATTATGAATAATATTTTTATTAAATAAAAGGGTAGAGCCAACGTACACAAATAGTATACAAGAAAGCCAATCACCCTATAGGTTTCTACAATCTAAAAAATTAGTCAAATCTATCATATCTGATCAAGAAAAGTTTTTTTGGATAAGTAAATTTATATAGAAAAAGCGCAGAGGGGCACAACCCTAGTACACAGGAAGTCTACAAGAGAACGATTAAGGGGACTAGAGAAGAGAAAAGGAAAATAAGAATAAGTGATCACAATAGGAGCAAGCCAAGCCGCCGCCCAAGTGAAGAGGGTAGTAAAGAAAAAATGTAACAAATCCTCCCAACTACTTTCGGAGTCATCAAAAAATCTTCTATTCCGTTCGGACCAAAGGCACCACATGATGCAATGCGGAACTATTTTCCAAACCACGGCAAAGTTTGGAATATATACAACAACCCAATCCAAAAGAGATCTCAAAAAGGAGGATTTTAGAGAAATCATGATGGACTCGCAGTCCTTAAGGAGGAGTTGATTCCTTTCTCTCCAAATGCTCTATATTAAAAAAGCAGGAATAACTTTCCAGGTTCCCTCTGTGAAATGTCCATGCCCTTTGATCTTCTAACAAAAGCAACTCTAGGATGTTGCTAGGCATCACCCAGGAAGCCCTAAATAAGTTGAGAACTAAGTGCCAAATATCACTAGTGTATTCGCAATGAATGAGAGAGTGATTTACAGTCTCCACATTCTTTTGCAAAGGCAACACCACTTAACAAGAGAGAACTGTGACCTTCCATAACATCCACAGCCAACCTACCTCCAAAGGAACCCAAAAAAATAAAGAACTTATAACTCCAACAAAAAAAATTAGTGGACACGCCCAGACCTGCCGCTGAGAGGGAGGGAGAGGGAGAGAGGCATGGAGATGAAAAATAAAAAAAAGTCAACAAAATTTACTCTCTTTTTTGGTGTGATAAAAATACCCCAGATTTTGAAGTATTACACGTCAAGAAAAGTATACCACATATTTGTTCCCAATCTTGCACCACTTTGTTAAAATTTGGATTCCAGTGAAAATTTTCCATTTGACCAGCCCATATTCTCATTGGTATTGGAGATCCATCTTTTGGTATAATTGCCCATTGATGATTTCAACTACACAAACCCGTTCAAATACATGTACACATCATACGTTTGCAAAAGGCAAATTAAAGATATGTAGCATAGGTATACATGGATAGCCACCTAGAAAATTATTTGATTGACAATTGAAGTCCATAAATATCAGGAATGAGACCAAGACAAAGCAATTTCTTGAGCTAGCAAATTTAATTAAATTTTAAGTAAAGATAAGATCACATAAATTTACCTGCAATGCCCTCCCATACATCCGGCGTTTACGAAGATTAGTCATGGTCAACGTGATCTCTGCGCGGCTCAAATCATGTCCTTCCTCAACCCACTTATCAAGAGCATTATGAACTGAGAAACCAGGAGCAGCCAAGATGACATTAAACAGTGCTGATTGAGCCCTCTTCTTAAACGCTTTTTTCTCACTTGGGTTGGTCTCAGTGTCTAGTAACTCCAGCTCTTTATGAGAAGGCTCTTCGATATCAACACCATCATCAGAAAGTTCGGGTTCGGAAATTAATTCATTATCACTTTCATCCTCAACATTACCATCTTGATTTTTTACAGCACTAAAAGGCATCTCAAGTTCAGAAAACCCATCTTCCAATTCATCTTCCTCTCCACTGCTTTTTGCCCCAGCTTGCGAAGAAAAATTGTGTCTAACCACAAAGACATTTGAAGAACCACGTGCAGTGCGGTAAAACCTCTTTAAATTCAGACGTCTATCATATGCGTCTTGAGGAGACTCAAAGGTACCAACCTTGTCTTCCTCTATGCCAGGACTTGGCATTTCTAATTTAGCACAAGACACACGAGAAATTCCTATGCTGACTCCTTGGTTCCTGAAAACAGAAGAAAAAATAGATAAGCTATCAAAGCAGACAATTACAACAAGAGAATCGTGAATAATACAAGATTTATTCATTCATAGGGATTTTACTTCAAAGAATTTGCAGGGGAATACTTTCAGAAAATCATAAAAATTAAGAAAGAAGTATCATAAAATATTGAATATGCTTGTTGTGTAAAATTTTTGGGGAAATTAGCTTTTCCCCTCACAAACTACCACGCGCTGACCATTTGCTCCTATGAACTACCAATTTTACATTACACCCCTCATGAACTACCATTTCGTTACCAATGAGCCCCTACCATTAGTTAAGGACGTTAAACATGATGGTCAACATGTCACGTGCGTGAACAGTACCGTGAACAGTTTCGTTGACTGATGGAATAGTGTTGTGAACAATACAGTTGACCGTTCGATTTAACATCTTTGACTGACGATAGGGGGTCTTTGGTAACGAAATGGTAGTTCATGGGAGCAAATGATCAGTGCATGGTAGTTTGTGGGGGGAAAAGCTAATTTCCCCAAAAATTTTATACAGGATCCAGCAAACAGTTAGAGGGCTTGGACAAAATGTTAGATTCTTTATAACAAAAGAAAAACATAAGGGATATCAGCTACAGTTCCCATTACAGGAGATTTAAAAAAAAAAATAGTTGTCAAGCTGTTGGTCTGCAAACAAGATATTCCCTCCCTTCTCTAACTTCTTTTAGTCCAAGGAGTCACTAAAACCCATGTCCCAGCATAACCCTCCAAGTATAGACCCATAAGTGTCAAAGACACGAGCAAAGGAAGAGATCTAGAATTCGTATGGAGAAGATATTGAATCTTTAGTGCAGATAAATGTTCAATGAAAAGTTTGCAGAAAGTATGGACTAATTGTAAGATTAACATGAACACCTAAATGAAATCAAAATAGAGCTATTGTTTTGTCTTTCTTTTTTTTTTTTTTTTTGTCAAGGAACCTCTCCAAGGCAGGGCCCTTCGGACTTACCCTTACAAAGTAAACTCCGGTCCCGTGCACCGCACCCTAGGAAGTTTCCTTTCACGAAACTGGTTAAATTACTGACTTTTCACCAAGAGGTGTGGTCCCAAGAGATTGTTTGCACTCATGAGGTGTTGAACCTTGGACCTTGAAGGGAGCAAACCTTAAGACCAATAAAGGAAATTACCTTTTGCCCTCATGAACTACAACGCCTTAGCACTTTCCTCCAATGAACTATCAATTATAACATTTGACTCTATTAAACTATCATCTTATGACACTTTTCTCATTTTGTCAATCAAAGGAGTTAAAATTAACGGTCATGTGACTTGCATGTGCCATTTTAAATTTTTTTTCCTTTCACTTTTGCCCTTACTTTAGATCAATAAAATGACGCTTATACCCTCATAAACCTTAATCCAATATATGAAAAGTGGAGGCAAAAGTGAAAGAAAAAAATTTAAAATAGCACATGCAAGTCACATGACCGTTAACCATTAATTTTAACCTATTTGATTGACAGAAGGGAAAATGTTATAAGATGGTAGTTTGATGGAGTTAAGTGTCATAGTTGATAGTTCATGGGGAAAGTGTCAAGGTGCTGTAGTTTATGAAGGTAAAAGGTAATTACCCCTATTTAATAAATGCATTACGCAATACTATGACTAAATGAAAAAGAATAAAGTTAAGCCATGAATAGTGTGCAACACAAAATCTTATACAGTTTGAAACTAATACAAGATAACAGAGATTTTTCTTTAACTTTATACTTTTTTTTTTAATTTCAAAACTTCCTGGAAAATAAAATCAGGTTTGCTTTGTAAGAAAGGGAAAAACATCTGTTTATGACTACAACTTAGCCAAGAAACATTTGGTTAAGCAGATAATAAATAATGATGATGGTGAACTAATCCAATGAGTTTTTTAAAAATTATTCTAATAAAACAACATGACAAGAATTTTGTTACTGCCCCGTACAAAAAGTTCGTTCTGTTAAAAAGAACTCTCAAATTTTCGGAAAACCTCGAAACTGATTATTATGAAGAGGGAAAATTTAGAAAATACAGAAAACAAAATGAGCCATTAAACTAAAAATTCCACTTTCTTCCATTCCTTATCACTCTCTGAAACAAAGAAATCCTAGGGTATCAGCCAATAAGAATCAGAGAAAGTACATTTTTCATTATATCTAATAAGAAACGAAAATAACAGGAACCATGAAAACCAAACCTCCCACTATCCTTTACTCTCCTCATCGTTCTCAACAACCACAGAGGCATCAGATACTGAAACCCAGGTAAGTACACAGTTCCACTGCTATAACAGAAGCCAACCAGCCAACAAAATCCCATTAATTCCCAACATCCATCTTCCCTTTCATTTTGCTCTGCTTTCTCAGAGACCAAACAGAGGATCAAATAATAAGAACCCAAAAAGGTATGCTTTTCGATTAACACCCTGCATTCAACTTTCACCCTATTTCCCCCACTTCTTCAGTAACCAAACAGATAACAAATCCCACGCACACATGCATACATGCACACACAAAGAGAGAGTTACCTGAGAGGAATAGAAGCACGACGAAGAGCCCACATGGCGAAAAGAAATAAGAAACCCTAATGGTGGAAATGGAGACTGATAGGTAGTTGTGGTGTAACAGGGAGAAAGAGAGAGTAGTGTAAAAGGAGAGGCAAGCTCTTAAACCCTAAAAACCCTCCCAAGTGCCATAAGGTAATTTAATCCAATTTGGGACTGCGATTTTTTGTGCAAGGATTTTTCTTATTCCAGAAGTACCCCCATATTTTGTGGAAATCGCAGAGCTTCCTGCAGTATTAATACAACCGCACTTCAAAAAAAAAAAAAAAAGACATATATATATATATATATATATATATAGTACTACCCCGGAATTTTCTTTTTGATTTTATTTTAATTGATAATGTTCCATTGTTTTTTTTTTAATAATTTTAATAAACGATGTTTCTTTGTTAATACTATTTGGGTTTTTTTAAAAAAATAAAAAATAAAAAAAGCTATGTAACGTAAAGGTAAATACAACTATGAATTGAGGCGTAAATCAGATTTTGGATAGCAGTTATCGACAAAAACCACTAACCGAAACTGGAGTAGTTGGTTTAGCAATTTTAAAAACCAGTTACCAATTAACCAGTTGGTAGCCACCTAGCCGGTTATCCGGACCGATAATCAGGTCTTTTAAATAAGGGGTTTGCTAGGGGTTCATTCTCCTGGCGTTCTCTCAGTCTTATGTAGAACATCATTTAAGAAAAAATAAAATTGTAGTACCTTTTTTTGCCAACCAATTAATTTTTATGAATTAATAGTTAGGTTCTAATGCTTTAAAACTTGTTTTTGAATTCAAAATTAAAACCTAAGGGTGAAAGGTTAACCCTTTAGGATGATATCACCCAAAATGGATTTGATCATCCTAAATTGGTGCTAATGCCTCAATTTTGGTGCTAATGCCTCACAAATTTGGTGCGAATGCATCAAATGTAGTACTAATGCCTAAAAACCGATGTGAAGGTCACTACAATTTTATTTTTTGTTATATTATGTTTTACGTAAAACTAGAAGAACGTCAGAAGAATATACGGGAAGAACCTCTATCATTTTTTTTAAATAATTTGGTATTTAGGTATTGGACTTACTTTTTGAACTTAATTTAGCCATTTTTTAAAAACAATTATAACTTTTTGGCCCAATATGGTAGGCTTTGTTGTGGTTGTTAAAAAAAAAAAAAACTAATATATATATACACACACCGGGGTGTATATAAATGCAAAAACTGGTAACCGGTCTGGTTATCGGTTAATTCCAACCGCTTTTAAAAGCGGTTGGCGGTTATAACTAGTTGGATTTATACCCCTAACCATGAATGTTTGCTATTTTAAGTTGTTTGCTATTTAAAAAAAAAATTGGAAAATGAAAAGGCTTTAACAAAGAAAGCCAATTCTTTCCATTTTTCTTTCTAATGAGTTTGGTATGCATAATACACCTTTGGAATGTAAGATTATACATGTAGATAATGGATTTAGGGTATATGAATAATTGCATCCGTATAGTCTTTTATATATAGAGGAAACTTCACTAAAGACCTCCAAACTTTCACCGTTTTGAAAAAAACTTCGAAAACTCTCAATTTAGTCTATTGAATTTTCTATTGTTCTCAATTTGGACCCTTACGTCAGATTTTAAATATTACCTGACGTTTATACCCCTAACTTTTATATAAAATTATAACTTCCAAAACATTTTCTTATTTTTTTAAAAAAATGAAAATCATAGATATTTTGGTCTTGTTTTGTATTTAACCGCTAAAGTTGATGGAGGGATTCAAATTGAGAGCAATTAAAAGTGCAGGGGATTAAAATTGAGAGTTTTTTAAGTTTATGAAGTGTGGTTCAAAACGGATAAAAATTCAAAGATCTTAAGTGAAGTTTCTCCTTATATATATATAAACAATTGACCAAATGATGTTGTTTTGGTGGGCATAGTATTTCATCTTCTTTCATTCTATCCCCTCTTAGAGCATCCATAACAATCTTACCAAATTTTACTCACCAAAATAACCAAAAATACACTTTTAGTTATTTTAATAACTCACATTTTTAGAGCACCAATTTCAACCTCACTACTTTAAAAATTCACTTTTACTATTTCATTTAAATATTATTTTTCAAAGATTTGTTTATTCTTTCTTTAACTTTTATATTTTCCTAATAGTCTATTTTAAGAATATTTGTCTTATTTTAACGGTAATATTTTTAAAATTTTGAAATTTTTTTAACGGTCATATTTTTTAATTTCTGTCTTATCTTAGTAGTCATATTTTCAAAATTTTTGTCTTATCCTAATGGTCATATTTTAAAAACTTTGTCTTTTTCTAACAGTCATATTTTTTAAAATTTTGTCTTATTCTAATTGCCATATTTTTGAAAATTTTGTCTTATCCTAACGATCATATTTTTGAAAATTTTGTTTTATCTAATGGTCATATTTCTGAAATTTTGTCTTATCCTAATGGTCATATTTTTTTAAAATTTTGTCTTATCCTAGTGATCATATTTTTGAAACTATCTTATCCTAACGGTCATATTTTAAAAAATAAGCACATGCTGTCACTATAAATATGACAATCTTCTCTCAAGTTATCATTCATCTCAACCAAAGTTTATTTTCCATTCAATATCTACTTTTCTCTCATGGCTCGTTTTTTCTTTAAGAGTCGCTCTTTTCTTCCCAAAATACTTCGTGATGACTTTGATGATGATTTAGAGATAATTACTAGTGGTATACTGGTATGGAAGAAGGATTAACATCGCATCATAGTGGTACCCATTGTCGTAGGTCCATTAGGCGTGATCAGTTGCAAGGCTGTGAAAGGCTTAGGCTTGATTATTTTATAGCATCACCAGTGCATCTTGACAGACTATTTTGAATGAGGTTCCAGATAGGGGTGTAAACGAGCCGAGTCCAAGCTCGGCTCGTTTATTTTTTGCCCAAGCTCGAGCTCGAGTCGAGCCTGGCTTCGCTACTCGAGCTCAACTCAACAAGGTTTGAATTGAGCTCGAGCCCTTAAGATATAGAGATAGAAAGAGACGACAAAACTAATCTTGAAGAGGAGCTTACCTAGCCGATATGGGTTTTGATCTAGGAGCAGACAATCGTCGATGAGGACTGGGTTAGATGTGCAGACGGTAGAATGAGAGAGAGAGAGAGAGAGAGAGAGGCAGAGATGAGAGATTGAGAGGAGAAAACTCAGAGATGAGAGATGGAGAGGAGAGAATGTGAGCGGCTAGGTCAAGGATTCGAGGGAAATGGGTTAGAGGTGCAGACGACCGTGAGAAAGAGAGAGAGAGAGAGAGTGACTAAGTGAGAGGAGGTTGAGAGATCGAGAGAGAGTGAGAGGCGCACCGGAGTAGATGATCGTGAGAATGAGAGAGAAAGTGACTGAATAAAAGGAGACTGAGAGAACGAGTAGCTAGGTTAGGGTTTTTCTTAATGATGTATTATAGCATTAGGGTTTCATATGATCCAACGGCCGAGATTGGATACCACTTACCAGCACTTGAGATGTATATATATATATATACTTATTTAACTTATAAGTAATTATTACAATTTTTAATATATATATATATATACGAGCTAATTCACGAGCTTAGTCAAGTCGAGTTAAGCTTGCTTCGTTTAATATTAGAGCCAGGATTTGTGTTCACGAAGCCCTTCATTTAATATTCAAGTCGAGCCTAAGCCGAGCTTGCTCACGAAGCGCTTCGCTCACTTAACACTCCTAGTTCAGAATGAGGCGTCCTTTTTTCTTCGTATTGTATATGAGGTTGAAAATCAAGAGCAATTCTTTGTCCAAGGAAGAAATGCAGCTGGAACACTTGGTTTTACTGCTTGTCAAAAGATTACCACTGCAATCAAGATGCTAGCATCACGATTAATGTGGATGAATATCTGAGGATTTTAGAAACCCAGCAATGATGAGTCTAAAACTATTTGCTCAAGCAGTGGTTTCTCTCTACTCCGATACGTACTTGAGGTCACCCACAAAATATGATGTTGCGAGATTGCTAGCAGATGGCAAAAGTCGTGGTTTTCTTGGAATGTTGAAGAGCATAGACGACATGCACTGGAAATGGAAGAATTGTTCGACTGCATGGAGAGGTATGTATTCTGGCCATAAACATGAAGCAACTATTATCTTAGAAGTAGTTGCTTCATATGATCTTTGGATTTGGCATACTTTTTTTGGATTACCTAGGTCTAACAATGACATCAATGTACTGAAAAGATCTTTTCTATTTATTGAGCTCGCTCAAGAGCATGCTCCACAAGTCAATTATTCTATTAATGGTCATGACTACATGATGGGATATTACCTTGCCGATGGTATATATCCAAAATGGTCAACATTTGTAAAAACAATCTCAGCCCCACAAGGAGGTAAGAAGAAACATTTTGTTGCAGCACAAGAGTCTGCAAGAAAGAATATAGAGCATGCCTTCGAAGTGTTACAAGCACGATTTGCAATTATGCGCTAGCCTGTACGACTTTTCAATGTCTGTGACATTAAAGAAATTATGAAAGCATGTATAATTCTCCATAACATGATCATTGAAGACAAACAAGATGAACATGACACGTTGGATTTTGATTATGAACAACCCAATGACAATCCTCCCGAACCAGTCTCACATGATCATCCAGATATGCTTATAGAGTTTATTTATAATTATTTACGTATTAGAGACAAAGAAACTCATTCTCAACTCAATCAGACCTTGTTGATCACTTATGGCAAGTACATGGTGAATCACAAGAGCTTCGGTTGAATTACTAGTTTAATATGCATTATTTATATTAAGTTGAACCGTTTTTATAATTTACTAAGTTAGTCTTTATTTGTAATAATTTAATCTTTAGTTTAACATGCATTATTTAAATGCCCAAGCTTGTTGAGCACTTATGTTGATTCTCTCTCTTTTCTTTTTTTTTTTGTAAATAAACTTTGGTTGCAAACTATCATTCCATGATCTTTGAATGTCCAACTGTGCCTGTTGCCAGCATGATTGTTAGAACCATGAAGAGTGAATATCCCTAGTAAAGAGTTGCCAAGACAGGTCCACTCAAACTCTTCAAATCAAATACATGATAGTTTATGAAGTACAAAAATATGTAGATGGCCACATAACCAAAAGCAAATTGAGTAACATTAAGTCAAGTACTTTACAAGATTAGAAAGTTTAAGTACATTAATTATGAACAAAAGTCCAACACAAGATCAAAAGTGCACACATAAGGACTGGACATTAAAGTCCAATACAAGATAAAAAATGCACACATAGGGACTAAACATTAAAGTCAATACAAGATCAAAAGTGCACATATATATGGACTTGACATTAAAGTTAAGCACTAGAATTATAAGACAACAAAAAGAGTACACGAATGCTCACTTTCTTGATTCGTGAATCTCAACGATTTCCTTTTAGCTTGCCATCCAATATTGTCGTTGGAATTCGGACATCCCACTTGTATCAAGTATCATTATTCTCTCATCGTGATCCAATTCTTGCAAATAAAGCTTTCTCTTTTCCATATTTATTTTCTCTTCCAAATCCAACTTTTGCAATTGAAACTTTTCTTTCTCCAAGCAAATAAAATCTTCGCCTTGAACACACGTATCCTCAAGACTTTCCACTTTTTTCTTCATGAATTCCACAGCTTCTTCGGAGGAACCCTCTTTGTTCTTTTTTTAGCCTTTTTGGCTTTCCTACCTATTAGTCTCTCAAAGTCTACATTGTTACCATGCGACTCATTGTCCAATTCACCTTCATTTATCAAATTAAGAGTATAAGTGACATTAGCTGATGTTGTCACAAATGAACTTTTTCTTTGTTTATATTGAAAAACTGCTTGGTTATTTTGTGAGAAATATAAAATCTTTGTCTTTTGAAACTAAAAACCATTGTAAATACAAAAATAATTAGTATCTTGAATCTAATAATAAATTATAGTATTGAGTGCAAGCTTTTAATGTAATTAGTACCTTGTCATGCTCAGTAGTGCCACTTTGGTTGAGATGTTCAATCTGATTAAGGCACGCAATAAACTTAGTACGGCTTTTTTAATAATTGACCACATATTCATTAGGGAGGTACAACCTCGTTCAGAATGGAACTCCTTATATTGATGAAGTATGTGTGAACTCTTTCCCAAAATTGGTATTATTTTTGGTCAATCCCTTGCACTGCATCCATGCATACATTTAGCCACGACGATACCAAGAGCTTGTCTTCCTTTATAGAAAAGTTGTTACCCTGTTGTAATCTCCTAGTGTGAACCACATTGACTTGAGAGTGGTCAACAAAAAATTAGAACTTGTTAAGATTCACCCAAAAATGAGTTGTCCATTCTAACATCTCCCTGTAAAAGATTCACGAAGGATATATCGGGTTGCTCTTCAGAGTCCATCCTAAAAGCAAATATAAAGATTACATTGTCATTTATGCAAAACATTACATTATTGTACATAATACTATATTAAACCACACAAAATCTAGTCTCTTCACATGGAAAAAGTCCTTCCTCGATCTCAATAAAAAGGTAGGATAATCAAAAGAAACATAAACCTAAGAGATGATTTCAATCTCCAAATCTCAGTCTATTAAACTTGAAACGCATAAAGCATAAATAGACAACCAAATTAAGAAGTATATGCACAAAAAATATGATTGTCCAACACACAAAAACAATCTTTAAGGCAGAATATAACAACAATCAAGGAATCATTGTACATAATTGGCCTACATAGGAATAATGAAAAATATTTTGGTTGCCAATATATCCTTTGCACTCTTTTGTAGAGTACATGAACATATCAATACTATAAGTGCAAGATAAATCTTCCTATTTGTCAATGTTTCAAGATATATTTTTTAAGCATGAACACTGCAATTACCCTTGTTAGTACAAAATTAATCAAATTCTAGAGGAAAAATATACACAAAAGTCTAGATAATTAGCATTCTAATACATAAAAGTTCAAAGGAAAAATATATATAAAAGTCTAAATATACATAAAATGCTTACGTTAGAAAGCCCAGGAATTCCTTTCCCTCCTCATACTAAAGAGTTAATATATTGCAACCTATTTCTAGAAGCATCCATTGCTGCCTCATAATGCTTATGTTTAAATCATTGCAGCCTTATAGTTGTCAAAGTTTTGCTTGGGGAAACATGGGCATTATTGTTTGCTTCGAGAAACATGGGCATTTAATATCACAGACAATCTTAAAAACCTGTGGATTCCCAATTTCGAAGGAATTCCTGTCAAGAAAAATCATTTCCCTCCTCATAATGAAACCTAGAGATAATATCCTAGAATCCAAACCCAAAATGAAACATAGAGATAAACACAAAATCCAAACCGAGAGATAAACACAAACAATTTTAACATCTAAAAAAACATAAACCTAGAATCCAAACCCAAAATGAAGAACATGAAAATCCTTACCCAAATCAAAACTGAAGAGAGCTGGCGGCGTAAGTCTCCACGGACGGTGACGAAGAGGAACTCAACGGATGATAATGGCAAGACTCGAACTGAAGGGACCCTCTTTGGCAAAGAGAAATGGCGTTCATAGAGAAAATAGAGCTTAGAAACGGTGATGGCGCCAAATGAAAAAGGGGGGGGGGGGGAAAGAGCTGCAGAAAGAAAAAGGAGAGAGAAATGAAAAGTAAAAAGGAAAAGAGAGAAAATATATTTGTTTAATGAATACGTGAGTGAATAGTAAATTTTATAGTTGATGATTTACTGTTCATTTTGTTATTTTTTTGTTAAAATGGTGAGGTTGAAGCATTTTAAGCCCTTTTGGTTAAATTGCCTCACCAAAATAACTAAAAAATGACTTTGAAGAGGCTGCAATGGATGCTCTTAGCCTCTCAATGCTCACCTCCAACCCGCTTGACCACATCTCAACAACCTTTACACAATTGTGTGTTTATTCAACTAGATTTTCATAGAATTTGTTTATTTTATTACTATGTTGCCTGAAATTTTCATAGATTGGGAACTTCGTTTCCTTCACTTCGATTGATTTATTATGTTTGTGTTATAGAATGCTTCTTGCTTTTTATGCCTTTATACTCGGGTTTTTGTATTACTTAGCAAAATGGGTATGGGTTCATGCATAGGAATAGCTTGGTTTTTCAAAGGATAGGACAACCCTAAGAATTCTTGAAGATTTTATTATCAAAGTTATGTTTGTGCCTAATACGCTATGAGTAAAGTGTGTTTATTTTTTTCTTTTCTTTTCTTTACAGTGTTATTTCAGAAAGTATTATTTGGCATCAAATTACCAACTTGTCGTTTAATAATTTTGTCACCAAATTCAAAAGGTTCAAAGTTATTCAAAGCTATAGTTATGCATTGAAGTTTGAAAATTGCTAAGTAAAAAGGAAGAAAAGAAACAAATTTAGAATCTAGCAACATTCATTTAAAATAATTATGTAGTAAGCATGATCCTTGGCTTCACTTTCTATTCAGTCTATCCAAAATGAGGACTAGAAGAGGAAGAAAAAAAAAAAAAAAGTGGTTTGTGAAGCATAGATATTCTCGAAGTTATACTAAGATTAGTAAGATGCTAGAAATTAGTGTAATAAAAAAATGTCCTAATAGATGCCTAAAACATTTTCAAAATCATTTAAAATAAGTCATAATAGAGGCACAAAGAAGGCCCAAAAGACTAAAATAAGCTAAAAAGAGTCATTACCTGATATGTAGATAGTGGTTACTAACTGCATTCAATAACCACAATAACTGCATGGATAATGTTTAGTAACTGCATGATATTGATGCAGTTGCCTAAAAGTGATAACCACAATAATTGCATCTGCATGAATAACCATACTAGAAAGGAACGGATATTCCTATGGATTAAAGATAGTCATAGCCACTCCCAATGCCACCAAAGGTGGTTGTGTAACACCCTACTTTAAAATCATATATTGAAAATGTGAACCCGAGTGTAATGTTGATAAATTCGATAAAATGGGAATGATTAGGAAAAGTAATTATGGAAGAAAGCTAAGTTGAGTTTCCTAAAGGACATAAAAGTATTGGAAACAATGTCTTAAGGGGAGATTTTTATATTTTGAGCCCTAAAACGACATTAACCAAGCTTAGAACTATGGTGAATGAATTTTGAGACCTATAGCAAAAGTTATGCCTATTTTACTAAATATTGTGCAATATTGTCTAAGAAGATGATCTAACAATTTGGAGTACTAATCAATTGGTCTGAAAACCAATTGAATGATGGTGAATGCCACTTTTAAGTTATAAAAGAGGGTTTGGGGACTAGGGTTCCATTATGTGCACTTCCAAACTTCAAAACATAAACCAACAACCCTAAGGAGAGAGAGAGAGAGTGAGAGAGAGAGGAAGTTGAGAAAATCCAATAAGGGTAGCGAAACCCAGAAAATCACTATACAAGTAATTAGATTATGAACAATAGAAAACACTTACAACTCTACAAGGTTATAGGCTCTGTAAGACAATAAGGTCCTTGCTTGCTTCCCAGCTAACCATCTTCAAGGAGTGCATTTCCTTACTGATCCACTAGTAGATTTCTTTGCGATTGAAAGATATGTATAATGTGGTTCGAAATCACAAACAAAATACCCAAGTAGGAGAAAGCTTGAAACTTTTTAAGAATATTACTTTGTACAAACATCAAAGAACGATGTCACCTTTTACGAGGGAAAAGCTCACAAACTTCTTCATTGGGAACCTTCAAACTCTCAAGAGTGTAAAAGGAAAAGTTCAAAGAGTTATGAATACATGTCATGACAGTCATCCAACGGGATATCAAACAGGGAGTGCAGTAGCTCCCAATTACAACCATTTTCTAACGTGCCATCCAATGGGGAAGGCCAAGAGCAACTCTGGTACATTCCATTACTAGCTTGTTTTGATGCTCATCTAACAAGGAATGCTCAAAGAAACTCTAGTACATCTATTTGCTTGTTCTGGCACTCACCCAATAGGGATGGCCTAGAGCAACTCTTGTACATCTTGTTACTTGACCATTCTGATGCTCATCCAATGGGAAAGGCAGTAACTTTTCATTACATTGCCATTCTGATGCCCCATCCAACATGGAAGGCAATAGCTTTTAGTTACATCTTCATTCTAATGTCTCATCAAACGAAAAAGGCAAAGAATAGTTCTAACACATCTAATTTTCACCCGGACACTTGGGAAATGAATGAAAAATACATTAAAAAAATGTTTTGATCATTGAATAAGGTCAAATTAAACCTAACAAAAAAGCTTGAGACTTTAAGAGTATATGGTGAATGAAGGGTTGTAGGATGGAAAATGAGCATAAAAGAGTGTGTATATGATTTATTATGGATTAATAATTATTTTACGATTATAAAGTTTGATTTTAATGAATATTTTGAGCTATTCATTTTTCTATTGTTTAAGGTATTAATGTGTAAATCACCTATAATTTTTTTGTTGGAACTGATGTCCAAAACTCCAATTAGTTGGATGATGTTTTGATTATATTAAAATAATGTTATTTATTCTTTGATTTTATTGTTAAACAATGTGCATATACATTTATATTTCTTACACAATATATATGTGTCATTGTATATTGTCACATTATTGATCGGTGTCAAATATTGCATATTGGACCCCCTTTAACTTATATTTGTTAAGCATTTAGCACTGTTAATATCTAACTATTTTTAGTGTTTTTAGTGTTTTGTATTATGCAGGTCATTGCAACAAAACATGGCTAGCAATGGGCAAAGTGGACTTAAAATGAAGAAGTGGATTCCTGTCAAAGTGCGTTCGAACGCACCCACGCAAGAGCAGCAGTCGAACGCATGCCTAGTCAGCCCTAGCCGCCTTAGAAGTTATTTACGGTCGATCGTATACCCTACGTTTGACCACAAATAAACTAGTGCGTTCGAACGCACTACCTGCGTTTGAACGCAGGCCAGTGACCTGTTAGCTTATAAATAGGACCCTAGGTCCATTTTGTCGAGAGTCTTTAGTTTTGGGCGCCTTTTTTTGAGCAGTTTGCTACCTTAGGCCCTGCTCTGCCCATTTTCTTTGTAAACTTCATTATATTTAATATTAATGCTTTACTTTTGTTCATTTACGCTTCCCTTGCTTATGGGAGGCTAAATCCGCAACTAAGGTTAAGGATGTAGCCTCACCATGGATTCTATGTTTATTGCTTACATTTTAGTTAATTATTTATGTTATTTCTTTGTTGCTTAAATCGTTTCTCACTTGGTTTGGTGACAAAACCAAGTGAGATTGCACCATAGTCGTTTATTTTTGGTTTTTCGTCCGATGGATACATTCCATCTTTCGGTTTACGCCCATTTATCCATAGTAGTTTGTGTCTTAACACATTCACTTTGGATCCTTTGGGACTTAAACCGTTTATGGTTTGTCTTTCGTCAAATGGACGGATTCCTTGAATCCTTCGATAGGCACAAGAGATAAAGCCTTAATTCTAACCGATAGACGGATATGTTAGCTTAGCGTTTTCAATTCGCATAGTTGAAATGGTGCGGTGAAAACCTCAACCTTGGTATTTTAATTCATTTACTTTTCCGCTTTAATTTTAGTTTACATTTTCATTGTCACAATCACCCACTGCGGAGCTAGGTTAAAATAACACTAACCTAGACTCAAAGTTATTTTCATTTAAAGCAATACACAGTTCCTTGTGGTTCGATCTCGGTACTTGCGCAAAAGCTATACAAGCTGCGATTCGTACAATTGCAAGTACCTAAATTTGGTACGATCAATTATATACATCTGAAGAACCCTAAGTTGCATTGTACTTGACCATGGTGTGATTAAAGGAATTATCACATGGAATATCATTTTCAAAAGTCATTGCGACTTATAAAAATTATTGTACATAGTCATAAATGGAACTGAAAATTTCATCTAGATTATATTGTAACGACCCTGATTCTAGGCTAGAATAATTCTTGAGCCTAGCCTAGATAGACGAATTTTGAGTTGTGTAGGCCTAATAGCATGATTGATTTATCTTAGTTAAATGAATCAAAACAACCTTAGAGTATAAAATCTATATTTTGATTTAAAGGCTTTATCTCAAATGACTTGATTAACTTAATGGTTAGTTTGGTATAATTGTCCCTAATATTTCATGAGTTCAAATCTCCATGTAACAAACATTTGTTTATAAAGTGAATTTTTCTGTAAGGAAATGTTTTATAAGGAAAGTGGTAAATGGTATTATCTATTACACTTTAATGAGATGATGATTTTAATAGTTTCAACCAGCCGCTAGTCCCTTTCCCAGAACGTCGTAACTACAGGGTCCACACATCCCTTTCGCACCAGACTCTAGTAGTTTACTTGATGTCCCTAGACCTGGTGCCCCTCGTCCCTTTTCCTCTTCCCCCGCCTCCTCCATCCCCGTTTTTGTTTTGGTGTTTTGTTGTATTACTTTTTTGTCTATTTATGTGTTTTTTAAGTTTTTTTGCAGTTTTTGCCGATCTTCTTCACATCAGTTTCACTGCCTTCCTTCCATTGCTAGGCTTTTTTCGCGCTCTCACCATGACGAGCTTCCACCGTGCTCTTCTTTGTATGGGGTCAACGTACACCCTATTGGTTTCTTTCCCTGTATTTCTTTTTGCTTGTATTCGGTTTCTTGCTTTTCTTTTCACTGTATTCTTATTTGATTGTAATAATGCTCGCCTCAATGGTTCAATTGGATCCTTTTAATCTGACACATGTGTGTGGATTTGTATATTAGCTTTGAATTGAGGAGGAAAAATGGTCCAGATTTTTGTGTCGTGGATGAATATGTATCTTAGCTTAACTGTCAAGGAGGATGAGTGGTGGCATAAGAGAGTTTACCTCTTAGGGTCGTGGAATAAACGCTTCCTGTGCAGCTGATGGCGTCTGCTTGGTTCAGTAGTCTTTGAACCTGCCAAGTAGATTTGAATGTTTATCCTGCTGTTTTAGTCATGGGGTAGCGAATGTGTTTTTGAATTTCATTGATTGGTTGGCCTTTGTTGCCAGGTTTGTATGAGATTCTACCTGTGACTTTGTAGCTAAGGCTACAGTTACTTCAGGGGTTGCCCTGTGATTATAAGAGCCTTTGCTATTGAGTTCTATGGAATGAGAATGAGTTCTTTTCATTCTTAGTATGACACAAGTAGGCCTTCTAGAATTTTGATTGAATGGAACATTATATTTAAGGGTGGGTAAATTAACCAGTTACCGATCGATTACCGATATTAACCGTAACTGATAGTTATCAGTCGGTTAATAATTTATTATCGATTAACCGATATGATCGATATGACTAATAAGTATTTTTAATTTTTGTAGTTATATAATTTTGGTTGAAACCAAAACCACGTCGTTTTGGTTTTACTATATAATCCATCTTTTCCCCTAACCTTAAAAGCCTAAAACTCCCTCCCTCCTTGCAGCCGCCACCTCCCAATCTCTCATCTCAACTCTCAGTCATCACTCGTTAGTCCTCTTTCACTCTCTCGTAGTCGCACCATTACACACAACAGTAGCACACTTTCACGTCTGATGCCTTTCTCTCGCCGAGTCGCAGCCTTGTAGGTAATCTCTAGACTCTAGTATTTCAATGGTTTTCTCTATTGATTGATGGGTTTTGTTGGATTAGCCTCTAGATTATAATTTTGGAATTTTAGTCTCAGAAAAATCGAAGCCACCTACGACTATCTCCAATTCTTGTCGAACTCTCAAAGCTGTCAGTGACGAAGTCCCAAGGCAGAGAAAATTATGAAATTAGTTCTGAAGCCTATACTCTCTTGGCTTTCGATTTCTCTAAAGTTATGCCCATTATTAGTTAATTTGTTTTTTTCCTTATTTTTGTTTCTCTTTTCTTTATTTTCCAGTCATTCTACTCTATGATTTCATTTGATCCGAATCTATAATTTCATCCGGATCTGTTTATTTTTCAGTCTCTCTCTTTTTCTTTTATTTTCATGTGAATTTTTAATTACCGAAAGTAAGCCTTGTAAGCCTTGAAACAAGTGAAATGCCAGAGAATGATTGCATTACTTGGATCACCTCTTCAAAACAACCTCATGGAATATTATTGCATATGTTAATAAAAAAACCATTTTTTTTTTTTTGAATTTTATGTAGTGTGTATTGTTTCACTATTTGAAACTTTATGGAATTTCATTTGTAACAGATGATTGATTTTGTAAGAGAGGAAAATGGTAGTTTATTCATTTGATTTTTATTTTATAATATAAAATAGATGTAGTGGATCAATATGAAAAAAAAAGCTTCAATAAGCTATTTTAGCCAATATATATATATTGGGTCCTCAAAACAATTGATTTTTAATAAGCTATTTTAAGCTTTAGTTCAACAAAAAGTATTGGAGCTCCCAAAACAACTAATTTTTGGCTCAATTAGCAACCAGTAAAATGCAAAAAAAAAAGCCCAAAAGCCCATGAAAACTGGTTTAATCGGTTACCAATAGCTTATCGGTCGGTAATTGGTAACCCTATTAACCGGACCGATATGACTGATACCCAAGGCTAGTTATATTGGTCTTTCAAAAAGAATAAAAGTTACTTCATTAAAAATGTCCTAGTTTTATGTTATGTAAGTTATTGCAAAATCAAAGATCAAATCTTCTAATCTAGCTACAAGGATGGTGATATATATACACACTTTTTTATTAAAATTCTGGTCATCATCCTTATAAGAAAAATATTTTTTTTCAAGTATCCACGATTTCTACTTTTTAAAGTTTAAAAGTGACACTTAACCCCCCCCGAAGTTTCAAATTGTGGCAATTTAACCCATTTGGCCTTATTATTCCCAAAATGCCCCCATCACATTTTTTCTTAAAAAACAAAAAAAATAAGAAAAAGCCAAAAAATATATATAAATATATGCTGGGGTGGCCAAACCACCCCATAGGTGGTGGCGGCCACCCCATTTGGATTTTTTAAAAAAAAAATTTTGATGAGGGCATTTTGGGAATAAAAAGGTCAAATGGGTTAAATTGCCACAATTTGAAAGTTTGGGGGGGTTAAGTGTCACTTTTTAAACTTTGGAGGCAAAAGTGAAAATGGGTGGATACTTTAGGGGGGTAAAAGGTAATTTCCCCTAAGAAAAAAGAAAATTCTAGCGAACCACTCATTTATCGTAGGGCATGTTAAAGGGAAATTTTAATTGCAAAATCAATACCCTTTAGCATTGTATGTTGCTCCTTAGAATTAAACATTTTGTTTTAATCTCAAAATCCTAGGTTGGCATATACGCCATCATACAAGTAACTATAATCCACAATTCTTAATTCGATTCGTGAGTAACTATTCTGTTACAAACACACACACACACATACACACATATATATGTTAGGAAATTAATCCTATTTTCCAAGACCCATAAGATACGAAATATAAGAAGAATGTGGAATAACAAAGATAAGCAATCACACACAACACAAAGATTTAAGTGGTTCGGCTTAACAAGCTTACATCCACTAGTGGAGATGACTCAGAGAAAATCCACTATCAAAAGATGAGTACAAGAGAGTAACAGGGCGAGAAAACCACTCAAACCTAAACCTCCAATTACACCTAATTCTCACTTTGCCTAAAGGAGAATAAAAACGAAAGGGAAAAACACTCTCTTTCTTGCTCTCACTTTTTCTCTCTATTGTTGGCACACAAAAACACAAAGCAAATATTACTATGTTTTTGCTCTTACTTCCTATGACACAACACAAGTCTTTATATAGAGGCTTAACTCTCCTTTCACATGTTGGTCTAGAACTCCTACTATAGGTCAAACAAGGAGTTCAAGTACATAGGAGGACTCCAAAACCCACATGTAAAGGAGCAAATCGGTTGAACCAAGAACCTCTCCTACTTGGAGAAGGAGACAAACCATTGGGTCCCACCATGACTTTTAATTCAAATCATACTTAACAATCTCCACCTTGACTTGAATCCCATCAAGTCTACCAAAACGTGTCTCCTCCAAATATCTCCGCCTTAACCCCTAAGGGCAATCACACTCCATAAGTGTCACTAAAGTCCAAGTGCCTCTTGAACTTGAGCATAGGACCTAATTTAGACATAACACCATGCCTCCCTACCAGTCCTATAGACTATACAGCTTTCTCTGATGACTCTTTCTTCTTGTAGACCCATCTACACCCTTTAGCATTCTTTACCTTTCCGTAGTGACTCCACCTCTTTCGGCATACCATTATAAATAGACGATGGATCTTCACTACTAGCTGTTAGAGCAAAAGAAACCATATCCTTAAAGCCATACATCTATGATGCCTTTTGATAACATTTCTCTTTGCCTCTTGCTAAAGAATAACATTCTTCTCAGTGCTTTAAGTCTCTTGAAAACTCTTCGTCATCACATTCATCCATGAGTGAATGTTGTTCATCAAGCTCCACCTCCACAAATTGTTTCTCTTTCTAAATTGTACTTTCAGAAAGCTCATCTAAGTTAACTAACTCAGACTTCTTCAGTTCCTGCTCTGTAACTTTAGGTTCTACACTTGACCCATTCTTGTACATAGCACACTCATTAAAAGTCACATTCCGACTTCTAATGATCTTCCAATTTTGAGCATCCCAAAATCGATAACCGAATGTCTCATCTCCATATCCAATGAAGAAAATCTTTCTAGATTTAGCATCTAACTTACTCCAAGTATCAAACTTATTATGGACATATGAATCACAACTAAAAACTTTCAAATGTGAAAGATTTACCTCTTTTTCTCTCCAGACTTCTTTCGGTAGTCTATGGCTCTAGGGAACGGAAGGCCCATTATTTATCAGGTATGTCGTAGTGCTAACTGCATCAGCCCAGAAAGTCTTTGGTAACCCAGCATGCAATATTATACTCCTAGCACACTCATTAAGGGTCATGTTCATGCGCTCAGCCACGCCATTCTGCTATGGCGTTCCTGGAATAGTTTTCTCCATTCTAATCCCATTTGCTGCACAAAACTATTTGAAACCCCATCTTCGTATTCTCCCCCATTGTTTGATCTTATGCACTTCAATTTCAGACCAATTTTTGTCTCTACCATGACCTTCCACTTCTTAAAAACTTCAAATACATCATATTTAAGCTTTAAGAAGTAAACACATATCTTTTTGCTTGAGTCATCAATAAGAATGTGATATAATACTGTAAGCCTCCAAGAGATGCCACTGGTGCGAGACCCCACAATTCCGTGTATACCAGCTCCAGCTTTCCAAGCTTAGGTGCTTTGTCAACTTTCACGAAACTCACCTTCTTCTACTTCCCTATAATGCAGCCTTCACACAAATCAGACTCAACTGACTTCAACTCCGGTAGTTTCCCCTTTGACATAAGTACCTTTATCAATTTCTCGCTCATGTGCCCAAGCCTTAGGTGCCATAGTTTTGAGTCAGCACTTGAATCTGTAATAGCAACTATATCCTTACTGTTCATGGTCATTGATGAGTGCTAAATAGTACTTATTTAGGCCCCTTAATTTATATTTGTTAGGCTTTTAGCTTAGTTAATTTCTAACATTTTAGTCTATTTTAATGTTTTATAGTGCTACAGATCCTTGCTTTCAAACCACGGTTACAAGGGAGAAAATGACTTAAAGTGAAGTTTGAAGTTCCTGCCAGTGCGCTCGAGCCCTAGGGCCGAGATCGAGCGCACTCCACGTAGACCCGCGTCTCACGCATTGCCCTAGCCGCCATCGCTTCACTTGATGCGCCGTGGGGATTTCTGAGCAGTTACGTGCGATCGAGCGCACCTTTCTATGATCGATCACATACATGCCTGTGATCGAGCACGTTTTTGTGACCTGGCAGCACATTAGTTTTCTATAAATACAACCCTTGTGTAAATTTTCACTTTTTATGTTTTATGGGCGCATTTTCATAGCTTTAGCCTTTGTTTGGCACTGTTCTACCCATTTAATTGTCAAACTTAATTTACTTGTTTTAATTTAATGTTTTATTTTAGTTTGCTTGTGTCTCCCTTATACATGGGAGGCTAAATCTTCAACTAAGATTGAAGATGAAGCCTCACCATTAATCTTATGCTAGTTTTTACATTATGTTCTTTAATTCCATCATTCAATTTCACTTTCTCGTTTCAATTTGGTTTAGTGATGAAATCGAGTTCGATTGTGCCATAGTTGTTTATTCATTGTCTTTCATCTGATAGATACATTTCATCCTTTGATTTAAGTCTATTTATCTATTGTCGTTTGTGTTAATCACATTCACTTTGGATCCTTTAGACTAAATCATTTATGTTTTGTCTTTCGTTAAAGGGACGAATTCTTTGAATCCTTCAGTAGGCATAATAGATTAAGCTTTGATTCAATCGATAAACGGATTAATTAACTTAGTGTATTTAACTAGCATTTTTTATTTGGTGAGGCGGAGTCTTTAACCTTAGTATTTCTTTTGTTTATTTCATTGCAATTTATTTAGTTTATGTTTCCTTTGTTACAAAAACACCCATTCGGAGCTAGGTTAAGATAATATTAGTCTAAACTTAAAGTTAATTTTAAACACTCATGGTTCTTTGAAGTTCGACCTCGCACTTTCACACTACTACACTATAACGGTTCGTGCTATTGCGAGTATCTATTTTTGGGTACACCAGTCATATATAGGGTACTTATCTTATAACCACGAGCCAAAATCTTGGCTCCCTTGCTGACCTCACACTTTTCACCGTGAAAATGAATTGAATGCCCTTCCTCATCAAGCTATCCCACTAAAATCATATTCTTCTTTAGCTCTAGAACATGCCTGACCTTATGCAGCTTCCATACAGAGTCATTGTGAACTCTAATGCGAACATCGCCTAGGACACACAACATTCAGCGCCATTCCATCAACCAAATAAACCTTCCCGAAATCTCCAGCCACATAATTTTCAAGAACCTCTCGAATTGGTGTTGTATGAAAAGAAGCTACTAAGTCCAAAACCCAAGAATCAAGAGGACTCTCAACAGATAGAAGTAGGGCATCGTAGACTTCTTCTGTTGCCACGACATTTGTTGTATTGTTGTCAATCTTTTTCTTTAGCTTTCTGCAATTCTTATTGAAGTGGCTTGTTTTGCCACAGTTCCAACACTTAAGTTGTCTAAATCTGGATTTGTTTCTCCCTTTTCTGGAATTTGATCTGCCTCACTGGAGTTTCTATTTTGTCCTCTGCCTCAAGTCTCGAGGTTTAAAGCAGCACTAGAACAAGAGGCTTCACCTGCATCTCTTCTGTGAACCTCTTCACTAAGAATCAAATCTCTAACGTCTTCATAGCTCAATTTACTCTTCCCTGCAAAGTTACTCATAGCTATCCTCACAGCTTCCTAGCTGTTTGGCAAAGACGATTAGCGCGCAAATCTCTTAATCAAAATCAATTTCAATCGATGACAATTGATTTGTGATAGTATTGAATTCATTGAGATGATGTGCCACTGAAGTCCCTTCCGCCATCTTTAGGTTGAACAATTTCTTCATCAAGTGCATCTTGTTGTTAGTCAACGGCTTTTTATACATGCTTGACAAAGCCGCCATTAGACACGCTGTGGTCTTCTCCTTTACAACATTGTGTGCAACTCATTTTGACAATGATAACCTAATAACTGCTAGGGCTTTACGATCAAGTAGAGCCCACTCGCTATCATACATGTCGTTGGGTTGTTATCCCAAAAGAGGTTGATGAAGATATTTCCCATAAAGAATATCTTCAATTTGCATCTTCCAATATGCAAAATCTATGCCATTGAACTTCTCGATCCCTATCTTTCCTTCTTCTCTTGCCATTGCTCCCACTCGAACCAAAAGCTCTAATACTAGTTGTTAGGAAATTAATCATATTTTCCAAGACCTGTGAGATACGAAAAATAAGAAGAATGTAGAATAATAAAGATAAGCAATCACACACGACTCAAAGATTTAAGTGGTTCAGCTTAACAAGTCTACATCTATTGGCGGAGACGACCTGGAGAAAATCCACTATCAAAAGATGAGTACAAGAGAGTAATAAGGTGAAAACCACTCAAACCCAAAGCTCCAATTACACCAAATTCTCACTTTGCCTAAAGGAGAATAAAAACAAAAGGGAAAAACACTCTCTTTCTTGCTCTCACTTTTTCTCTCTATTGTTAGCACACAAAAACACAAAGCAAATATTACTATGTTTTCCCTTACTTCCTACAGCACAACACAAGCCTTTATATAGAAGTTTAACTCTCATTTTACATGTTGGTCTAGGACTCCCACTATAAGTCAAACAAGGAGTCCAAGTACACATAGGAGAAGGACTCCAAAACCCATATGTAAAGGAGCAAACCAGTTAAACCAAGAACCTCTCTTACTTGAAGAAGGAGACAAATCATTGGGTCCCACCATGACTTTTAATTCAAGTCTTACTTAACAACATATATATATATATATATATATATATATATATATATATATAAGAGGCATTTGATCAATTATACTAATTAAAGTCTTGGGCCTATTAGTAGTCTAAGTTAAGTGGGTTAGTTGGTCTATCCTAACTAAGCTAGCACTCAAATATTAATATGACTGAGCATTTGGTTTAGGTGGTTAGCAGTCAGGAGTCATTTTTGCAGCAACATCGAGGTAAGGGATAATCCTCAGCCCCTTCCAAGTTTAATTGCATTTCATGACTTCAATTTAAAGATTTCTCTATTACTTTATGTAAATTGTTCATATTATGTAGTCTTTATGTTCATCTTAAATGATTCTACATTCATGAAGTATTTTTATAAGCAAGTTTTAAAAGTATAAAGTTATTTTATTAGTGTCACGAGTATTGATATGGATACGATATTTGAACTACCTAAAATTTTACATGTAAAATGCTACTTTTAAGGAAATCCTATGTTTGAAAAGATTTCAAGGATTCTATTTGAGATGCAAAATATTCCAGTTATAGAAATTTAAATAAGGAATGGTCTGAGATATGAAAAACTCTCCCACACATAGCCATAAGCTATTTATGAAAGGTAAAGAAATGAGATGGAAATTATTATGGAAAAAGGTATGTATGGGGAGGAGGTAATTTTTGGCCCTAGAGATGTTTATTAGTTTATGAGTTCGGTACCGTTGCTTGAGATGGAAGCGCAACCATTGAAGGACAATGAGAAAGCGATAGTCCATCTATATGTCATGTTGTGTGCACCTTGGTTAATTAACGGACGGGCAGGGTTGCGACCACAGTCACTGTCATGGTCACAAGGACCGCACAACCCTAGTACATGGGGGTAATGATGTACATGGGCCCTATTATGACAGAAAATTCTATAAGTAATTGTGCACTTGTCCTAAGTGTTTGGATAATGATGAAATTTGTTTATATTTGTTTAAGCTTATTCATATTGACCAATGTATTTCTAGATTTTTTTTTTAAATTTTTTTAAAATAAAGAAAGAGAATTTTCTTTTGATATGGTGTTAAAGAAAATGAATTTTAACTCAACTGTTTTATGGTTGAGGACCTCTTACTAAGCATTTTTTTTTTCACTCACCCTTACTTGTTTTGTTTTTAGGTTTTGAGTAAGCTATCTAGGAATATAGGAAAGGGCTAGGGTCATCCAATGGCATTTCATTTCAACAAGTGCAATAACACATAGTTGGCATTTCTTTCGAACTTTATTTAAGTCATTGAATTATGTATGTTATCAAGACCAAACGTTTCTGCATTTCAATAAATTTTTGTCAAGCATTTATTTCTATATTTAGTTAAATGCCCTGGTAACCTTATAATACTTTGCGCATCTGAGAGAATTTGTTAATAAACCTAGTTCTAATGGCCTGGGGTGTTACAATAACATATTAACCTTAACAATTTATTTTGATCATGAGAAGTAGGTAGGCTTCGGTTTGTATAAGAGCAAAATTAAGGGTGTTCAAGCGGGTTGGATATAACCGACCGGCCAACCGATAATCGATTATAACCGCAAACCGATAACCAATAACCGCTAATCGATTTGGTAGTTGGTTATTAAAAACTGTTAATCAATTAAGGCAGTTGCAGTTAGCGGTTTTAGGGGTAGGGAAATGCGGTATAACTGATAATCGCCTTTTATTTATATATATAATATTTATATTATTAAACTATTAAATAAAACATCTAAAACGACGCCGTTTTTGTGTTAAATATATAGATTTGGGATTTATCTTTTTAATTTTTCATTTGAATTTGGATTAATGGATTTGGGTTATGTTTTTTTAGCCATGTTTTTGGGCTAGAATTTATATGGCCATGTTTTTTTTTTTTTTTTTAATCTTTTTTTTGGAACATTTTGGCCTAAACCCGTAAAATAAGACCAAAAAAATAGCAAATTAAAGGCACGAAACACTTAAAAAGTCCAAATGCTCATTTAAATAAATAAAAAAAGAAGCGGTTATAACCGCATGGTTGTTGAATTGAATAACCGTTAACTATCAGTTATAAAATAACCGATAACCGCCTAGGCGGTTGTAGTTATTAAAAACCAATAACCGCCTAAGTCGATTGCAATTGCGATTATAGCCAATAACCGACGGTTATAACCATTTGAACACGCCTAAGCAAAGTAGTATCATGCACTGAACCGACCATGTGAGTCATCATTCTTTTATAACACTATCATAAAGGATGATACACATGCACAATGACTTATAGTAGTTTCTCTAAATCTTGAGATGTTTGTGAACTCAAATGTTAAGTATAGATCATTTTGATGTATCTATGGGTGAGACCTCTTTATAGGTCAACATTCCTGTTCGTTGGATGATTGCATGTAGCATTGTGGAAACACTTTCTTCAATAAGAAATCCAAGTCTTTTGTCAAGGAACAAAGCAATAAAGAATTATTCATCTTATTTTAAATTTAATGAGAATGATTCTTTTGAAGCTCCGGCCCAAGTGTTTCAGTGAAATTTATTGAAACTTATATATATGTACAATGTGAGAATTTCTCACATTGTGCATAAAGGATAATCATGTAAATAAATAAGTTACTAAATGTAAATAGGTAGTGAACAAAGTGGCAGTAATATGGACTTTGGTTCATGTAATGCCACAAATATTTTAAAACCCAAAAAGAAATGCATTTTCATAGGGTGTTAATCTCTTTCATAATGCACCCACTCTTATAACCTTTAAATGAAAAACCACCAAAAAAAAAAAATCTAATTTTTTAATTCAGATCAAACATCCAACCCTGGACCACCAAACGTTTGACCATGGACCACACGAACGTTTGATTTGTATCCCTAGAGCTATTGGGTAATAGTATATTTATGTACTATTACACAAACACTCAAACTAGTCAAAAGAGCAATGTTAACCTATTATCTACCCTCTCAGCTTTATCAACACATACCCCTTTCTATAAAAAAGACCTCCTCAACTCTCAAACTCCATCATTCATCCTCACACCCTAGCAAGCCTAAACCTAGAAAGAGAATGAGGAGATTTTGAAATTGTCTTGCCATCTTCAAGGTAAACCTTGATACTCAAGTTTATTGGCTCCTCAACATACATCAATCCTTCCTAAATTGCCAACGATTCATTCTCCACCACCACTCAGGGTAAAACTTAAATATACGAGTTGAGCCTAATAAGCAAGTCGAGCCTTATACGAGTTTGCTCATGAGTCCAACCAAGTCGAGCCGAGCTTGCTTCGTTTAATAGTCAAGCCAAGATTTGTGTTCATGAAACCCCTCATTTAATAATCAAGTCGAGCACAAGCCGAGCTTATAGAGTCGATCAAGAGCTTGCTCGTGAGTGGCTTTGTTTGCTTAACACCCCTATGTACTTATATATATACTTACACCATTAATGACAAAAATGCATTTTAAAACCGTGATGATTATGATCATATCACAACTCTATAGTTAAGTTAGCTTATACGATGGTAGTACCACGATGATTGACCTTTTGAAAAGTCTAGTTCGGGGGAGCCAAAAAGTGAACAATATTGTTTGTCATTGGGGTGAGACGTTACAACCACAAATATTTAAACACCGCAATTCACACAAGGCTCCCACCGACACTCTATCTATCTATCTAAGTAAGTTTTATGCATTTTACATTTCTTTAAGAAATCTGTTTTATGATAAGTTTATTATGTAAATGTTTGAAAATAATGTATTTCTATCCGATTTTGTATTTTGTATTCTCGCATTATGTTGGTCACTTCGTTGTTAGAATACTTTTACTTTCACTCTTCTACCCGCTTTTATTTAAACATCGTTAAAAATACATGAAAATAATGTTTGTACATAAAGCCATTTAACAAGAATATCCACGTCTACTGGTATGTATGCCCAAAGAAACATGTTTACGTGTAAATTCCATAAAAAAAAAACGAAGATGATAAAATGTATGTGAAGAAATAAAGAAACAGGAGATTTAAAATGTCCTTTTTTTGTTGTTGTGTGTGTGTGTTTTTAATGCACACACATTGTTCATTAGTGATAACTGATAAGGTTATTTTATAAATAAATGTCAAATTTTCTAATAGTTTATGCTAGAATTTTCCATTAATGTCTTTGTTTTTAGGCTTCACTCTCCAATATTTCATTTTAAAAAAATAAAACTACAAACATTCATTTGTTTACAAGATGTGTATGCTAACTGGAATAAGGTACATAAACAATCTCACATTTTTTTATAGTATACTTCTTTGTTTTTGTTAGTGTAATAGAAATATATATTGTAAAATTTGTTAATGAAGACAATTATTTAATGTGTTGGTCTATGTTGTTTAGTAAATAAATATGAAAGCCCCTACTATTAGGTCCTTGTGTAACCAATCATTTTACAACATTTAATCACCATGTGACATTGACACATCACCAATCTAAGAAAAATGCAAAAGTGAAAGTGAGAACAACCACACCAAATCAAAATGAGAAAGAGCTACAAAATCCCATAGCTAGCGAGACCTGAGCCAGACCCACAGCATGGCTGGCGTGACCCACGGGGTCTGGTCGGCTATGAACCCCCTCAAAACCCGTTTTCTAATGCCTCAAAATTCAATTTTGGATTTAAAACTAAAACATAAAAGTAGAAAGTTAATCCTTTATGGATTTTATCACTCTAAAAGGCTGAAAAAGTAACTCATAGCACTGGAGAAGGTGACTCACGACTGGGTCACAGCTAGACCCAGCCGTGGGTGATGCCCAAGGATGAAGCTAACTTTCAATATGGGAGGGACTAATTAGCAAAAAATACCTTGATTTTTTTTTTTTGCCTTAATTTTTTTCTTGTAATTTGGGGGAGACCAAAACCACTCCGAGCCCCCCCTAAATCTGTCCCTGGTCAAGCCAATGGGTCTGGCATGACCTAGCCGTGGGTTACCCACAATTGGGTGGCTAGGTTTGGCCACCTAGCCGTGGCTGGGTGTATTATCTAAAGCTCTTCTCTCTTTGAGTTCAAATTTAGTATATTTTGGTCTAAATTATTTTTGTGCACTTTTTATGTTTTTTCTTATATCTTAGTTATTGATTGAAAACTATAAAAATGAGATTTTAAGGCTCATCCTAATATAAGTTAAACTCAATATATATTGTTCAAAATAAATTTATGAACATTTTTCATTTTTTGTAATCAATTATTTAATTGAGTAAGGGAAAATAAATTGATTGGTGATAAATTTTAAGGACTTTTTAAGTAAACTATAATTTTAAAGATTTTTTTTTTTAATTCATTGATTTTCAATATGATGCTTCATTTCAAGCTCTTATCACAATGCCATTTATGCCGATTCAGATCGAAAGATTATAATTTTGTATATATATAAAATATATTTTGTTAAGTTTTATTTTGGGATAACTACCTTTTACCCCCATAAACTACAGTGTCTTGACACTTTCTCCCCATGAACTACCAACTATGATACTTGACCCCATAGAACTACTATCTTAAGATATTTTTCCCCCTTCTATCAATCAAATGGGTTAAAACTAACGGTCAATGGAGAAAGAAATTTTCTTTTTTCCATTTTTGTCCTCACTTTAAATCACTAAAACACACTTTTACCCTCTTGAAATGGGGGCAAAAATGAAAAAAAAAAAAAAAAAATCTTTCCGTTGACCGTCCCTTTAACTGACAAAAGGGGGGGCAAAGTGTCATAAAATGGTAGTTTAATGAGGTCAAGTGTTATAGTTGGTAGTTCATAGGGGAAAAGTGTTAAAGCACTGTAGTTCATGGGGGCAAAAGATAATTACCCCTTTTATTTTTTGAATTTTCAAAAGATATTGGAATATTATAGGAAGCGAATATGAAGTGCCTAAAAGCCTAAAGTAATGGGTTAGAGTCCACTTAGGTATATTAAGTACTATTTTCTTTTATATTTTCTTAATGTGGGACATAATACTCACAAGTGCACTCACAATATATAGGTATCATACTAACAATATTAGAAATTTTTGCCAATTTTTTAATTAATATTTTGATAATTAGAGTTTGCTTCTTGCTATTGTTTTTTCTTTATACTTCTTCTCATTTTAAACTACACTTCTATGAGAAAAATATTTTAACATGTTTTAATTTATATGGATTAAACTAAAATTAATGGTGTTATGTTTTAATTCATTTGAATTTTTTGTTGGATGTTGTTTTCCGTTTGTAACTTACTCGAATTTTCAGATAGTTTTTGGAAGAAATTTTTCTCATTTTGAAATCAAGAAGAGGTAAAAGCTTATTTGATTGTTGTGCATAAAATGAACATAAACTCTTTTGAAACATTAAAAAGATACTTAAGGATTGGACCTCACATGAGAAGATTTATTTAAATGGGTTAAATTTTATAAATTGTAGGAGGGAAAGGTTGCAGTTAGCGGTTAATGGTTAAAACTATTAATTGCAACCGCCTAAATGGTTAGTAAATTTTATTAACCGCCTAGCGGTTAGTGGTTAATTATATCCTCCTAACCGCTTTTTTTGGGCTTTTTTTTTTTTTTTACTGGTTTTGAGAATTAGGATTTTTTTGGCTCACTTTATTATTATTATTTTTTTCCCTTTTTAGGGCCATTTTAACATAAAAATTGCTATATACTACAAATTGGGTTGAATTGTTACAAAATGAACCCACAAGCTCAAAAGTAATTAATATTTAAAAAATGCAATATTTATCAATATTTTAAACAAAGAATTAAATACAACATACAAATAATTACTACTATACTACAAGGACTTATTGTCATATATTATATGAAATATATATATTTAAAAAAAGCAGATAGTGGTTAATAGGTTTTTTTTTTTAATATTTAAATTTTGCTTCTATTTTTAATATATATTTCATTTTTTTTATCTCAAGTTTTTTCTATATTGTATTTAAAAAATTTGAAATTAAAAAAATAAATGTATATTTTTTTTTGAAAAAAAATCCTTATAAAATATAATATAAGGATTTTTTTTTTTTTTTTTTGTTGAGAAATATAAGGATGTATTTTCTCAAATATAAAATAGCAGCAACTTTAAATTACCAAATTACCTACGAACTCTGGGGTGCTACAAATCTCCCCTCCTTGTAAAAATCTCGACATTTTGCTCATACCTATCACTCGAAAAGGTAAGGGCATTTCTCGTTCGTCTCGTCTCTTCACGTTCCCACGATGCCTCCTCAGCCCAATTTCTTTACAATTTAGTAATAAACCATTTAATGATTGCTCATATTTGTAAAAATTGTCTGCGTCTCTTGGATCCCTACGAAGTGTATTTTTCTTTTGTGTGCTTATTGTTTACGATTTGGGTGCTAGGAATCATGGAATCAGACTCGCTGTCTCCATCCTCTGAGAATGGTGATGCAAAGACAACATTTCGCAAGCCATCTACAGATGCGGCAAACAGGAAATACCGGCACCGTTCTCCCGTTGGTGGGTCAACTTCTTCTGATGGTTAGTGTTTTAACTCGGGCTTTGGGTTTTAGGACTTACAAATGGTCTTTTCTGGGTGGGTTAGCATGGAAATTTGACAATCTGTCTTTTATTTTTTTTTTGGGTGAGTATCTTGGGTTTTCAATATTGCTAAAATTATGATTATATGATTTATAAAATTGGCCTTACAAAAGAGAAAAGGAAAAAAGAAAAAGAAAAAAAAGGGATTTATGAAATTGGGTTATTGTGTTGTCAGTATGGGCTGATTATAGTTGCTTCTCTTTATGTGCTTGTTGATGCTTTTGGTTGGTGTTTTGCAATACCATTCTAGTTTGTGGAAGGGGAAAATTTAAACAACTTATTTTTGTGGTGATGTATGTATGACCATCTTTTTATAGTGTATTTATATATATATATTTCCATTGACAAAAATAATTAGTTATTGTTACCATGGTGAGGAAATTGTTGAGAAAATAGATCTGGAAAGTTAAAAGGGAAGTTAAGTTGTTGGTGGGGGCTTCAATTGTTTTATTAGAGTTTGAACTTTTTTGGTCTGGATGCATGTGAGAAAACCTTGCATGATATTCTCCAAAACATGATTTTTGGGATATCCTACTGTTGGTGGCTCTCCAATTATTGAAGGATATGGAATCCTGGGTGCAATTGTGGTTGCTTCAAGTGAGAACTTTTCATGTGTGCGTGGACTTGAGGGAGCAATTTAACTCTTTTGTATTTCCATGTTGTTTTGCAGAACATGAAAATAAAAAAACCATTCTTCTTTTTGATGCAATAAAGATTTGAAAATATTTAGTCTCATCTAGTTCATCTTTCTCCCCTTCTTCCTGCTATTCATTATCCATGGTCCGCATGCTTACAAGATTCATAGTCCTTTCTTGAGTCCTTGAATATCACAAGGAAGAAAAACAAAGAACTCTTTCCATTTCTTAAAACATCTCAATAACAAACTTACTAATCTAGAATGATGAAATAAGATTCATTACAAGCTTTTATGCAGGCCATATATTTTAACCTATAGAGAAATCCTAAATTTACTAGAAGACTATAAAGGGAAGTAAACAAACTTTAAATTTTTTAGGAAAATCTATAAAAATAAGTAAGACAAAGAAAATGAAAAGAAAGCCCTAGATGTCACTGGAATTCAGGGTGTAAATTGTACGACATCAGTCCCTGTACTTGAGAGTAACTCATTCTCGAGTTGCCTTCAAATTTTCACAAAGGTCTATTAGAATTCTTTTTTTTTTGATAAGTCAAAATATTATATCAAAAAAGCGCAGAGGGGCGCAACCCTTAGTACACTGGGAGTATACAAAAGGGACTAGGGAGAGTGAGAAAAAAAAGAAAGAAAATCTACAAAGCTAATAGCTAGCGGGGCAAGCCAGCCTGTAGTCCAAGAATAGAGAGTAACAAGAAAGAAATGGAGGAGCTCCTCTCGAGTCCTTGATGAGTCCTCGAAACATCTATTATTTCGCTCTCTCCAAATATACCACAAAATACAATGAGGGACCATTTTCCAAACAACAGTGCTTCTCGTACGGCCCGCCGTCCACCAACTCGCTAGAGCCTCCTTGACGGATCGAGACATAACCCAGCAGAGCCTGAATCTAGCAAAGAAAGCATACCACAAGTCTCTCGCTGCCGCACAGCGAAGAAGATGATGATCAACCGACTCCCCTTCCACTTTACATAGCCAGCATCTGTTCACCACCACCAAACCCTTCCTCCCAAGATTGTCTAGAGTAAGGATCTTGCTATGGACCGCCGTCCAAACAAAGAAAGCCACTCTAGGAGGGGCTTTGGACTTCCAAACACTCTTCCAAGGAAAAGAGACCAGCCCACGAGGCGATAACGCTCGATAGAAGGACTTAACCTCAAAAAGACCCTTGCGAGAAGGCATCCACCATAGCTTGTCTTTCACCACACCTCGACTTACAATCATATAATCTTTTATAAAAAGAGGCCAACTCCCCCACCTCCCAATCATGCAATAGCCGGGTGAACTGGATATTCCATAGAATGGAATTGCTAGAAGGCTCCATATTATTCGCTATAGACGCTTCCTTAAAACTAGCAATGCTGAACAAGCCGGGATACTCCTCCTTAAGGGTCCTCTCACCACACCAAACATCATCCCAAAAGTGAATTCTCGAGCCCTCACCAATATCAAACTTACAGAACCTCCTAAAATTCTGCCAACCCATACAAATAAATTTCCACAATCCCACCCCATGTGAACCTGAAATGACTCCCGAACGCCAACCACCCCAAACCAACCCATACTTGGCCACCAACACCGATCTCCACAAAGCTCCTTCCTCATGAGCAAACCTCCACAACCACTTTCCCAAAAGAGCTTGATTAAACCTTCGAATATTCCTAATCCCTAAGCCACCCTCATCAATAGGAGTACAAACCTTGTCCCACTCTACTAAATGATACTTAAAATCATCAATCATCCCACCCCAAAGAAAGTCTCTTTGAATCTTCTCAAGACGCTTTGCCACATCAACCGGGATAGGAAACAGAGATAACATGTAAGTAGGCATATTGGATAAGGTACTTTTAATCAAAGTGACCCTACCTCCTTTTGAGAGATACAATCTTTTCCATGGAGCCAGTCTTCGCGACATCATATCCTCCAAACCCGCCCACATAGTTTTAAGCTTGAAAGAAGCCCCCAACGGTAACCCCAAATACTTCAAGGGCACTTCACCATAACCACAACCCAGCAAACTAGCAAGCTGCCCCACATCCTCCACATGACCAACCGGAATCAAAACCGATTTGGATAAGTTTACCTTCAAACCGGCAGCTGCTTCGAAGCAAACAAGAAGAGCCCCTAAGTGACGAATTTGACTAGCATTGGCCCCGCAAAAACCAGAGTATCATCGGCAAAGAGAAGATGCGAGACATTAACCCGATTCTGCCCACTTGAGCCCACCGAAAAGCCCAAAATCAGCCCCCTCTCAGTAAAAGCTCCAATCATCCTACTAAAAGCCTCCATCACCAAAACAAAGAGGAAAGGAAAGCGGATCACCTTGACAGACCCCACGGGAGCACCCAAAGAAGCCGGAGGGAACACCATTAATCAATACTGAGAAGCAAACGATGAGATACAATGCTGGATCCACGAACACCATTTCTCCCCAAACCCGCACCTCCTCAATAAGTAAAGAAGGAAACTCCAATCAACGTGATCATACGCCTTTTCCATATCCAGTTTACATAAAACACCTGGTTCCTTAGATTTAATCTTGCTATCCAAACACTCATTTGCAATGAGGACCAGTCTAAAATCTGTCTCCCTTTAACAAATGCATTTTGGGGCTTGGAAATGATCTTATCCATAACTTTCCTCATTCTGTTGGCCAAAACCTTGGAGATGATCTTGTAAACTCCACCCACAAGACTAATAGGCCAAAAATCCTTGACCTCCTTAGCCCCTTGAATTTTCGGGATGAGAGAAATAAACGTAGAATTAATACTTTTCATGAATTTACCTCGGGCATGAAATTCCTCAAAAACCGCCATGAAGTCTTCCTTAACCACCTCCCAACAGTCCTGAAAAAAAGCCATAGAAAAGCCATCTGGGCCTGGAGCCTTATCCCTATTCATACCCTTGATAACCTCCCTCTCCTCAAAAGGATCCTCCAAAGTAGACGCTTCTTCGCCATTGAGCCTATCAAACTCAAGGTTATCTAATCTTGGTTTCCAACTAAGAGGCTCCGAGAACAAGGATTCATAGTAATTGACAACATGCTCACCAATACAAACTGGGTCCGAAGTAGGGGATCCATTCACAATCAAGGACTCGATAGAATTCTATTAAAATCCTAAATATTCCTTTCTATCATTTCTTTCTTTGTGGCTTCACATGTGACAAAAAATAGTGCCTCAACTTTAATAGACCAATAAGAACTTGTGCATTCCAAACTTGAACTTGATGACTCTTTTTCAATTTGTGATACAAATGATATGCAATGGGCAAACAGTATGATCTTCATGCACTCAAGAATTGACTCAATCTCAATGTCTTATTTCAATAATCTTGTCAAATTAAGTGTTGTACCATAAATTCTTTTCATTTGTATACCTTCACAAGATTATTATCATTGAAGTAGCCAGCATTTGTCGTATGCCTTTAGAACTTGAGGCACAACCCTCAGTACCAACTCCTAATGATAACTTGTCCGAGGAAGAAGGTGGATTTTTTTTTTTTAGCCCTAACAATCTAAGGGATATGTTGCATACTGTGGGTTGCTATCTTTTAGTAGAAACTTGTGAAGAACACTCTCGAGTCTTAAATCGTTGTGCATAATGAGGAAGAAGAACAAAGAAAAAACTCTTTCCTTTTACTAAAACATTTCATTAGGAGTTGGCCTAACCTAGACAGAAATCCTAAAGCTATTAGAAGACTCTAAAAAGGAAATAAAATAAACTCTTTTAGTATTTGGGAGAACCTTAAAAATATAGAAGTCTTCAAGTTATTAAGAAAACACAACAAAGGAAGTGAAAAAAAAAAAAAAAACCTGTACCTATATATATATATACATATAAAATTCTAGTTATTACTTGAATTTAGGTTGTAGCTTGTCCTACATCATGAGGCCACTAGGTGCTTCATTCAATGAAAGAGTGACACCAGAAACTAACTAAATTACTGAAATTCATTTAAATAACTCTTTGGAGTACATGGTTTTATATTGTTGTTGTAGATGGGGGTTAAAGGTAAAGCTGCTGCTTCAAAAAAAAAAAAAAATTCTTTGAGGAGCATTATATTTAAGATTTACACCAAGTACCTCAAACATCAATATTCCTTGACCTTTTTTTTTTTCTTCTTTCCTATCATTTGGAGATATTGTCATCATTAGGAGTCTTTGTTGTTAGACATCTTTGAGGTAGTGCAGAGTGTGCAGAAGATCTTCTCCTTTTTGGGGATCTCTTGTGGGGGTAATGAGAAAAGGCTTCTTCTGGATCTTTTGACAGTCTTAGAAGAGGGACAACATCAAAGGGTAACATGTTACATTGTGGAAGATGATCTTGTCTTGCTTAATGTGGTGTATTTGTAGAGAAATGATTGCAGTTTTGAGGATTGCGAGAGAACAATGGTAGGACTAAAGGCCTTTTTCTCCAAAGTTTACCTAAAATTGGACTAGTTGAATTATTCTCTTTTTTAAACTACAATCATTATATTTTTCAAAGAACTTTACTAGTTTTCTTGTATTAAGATTCTGTTTTTTTTTTTTTTGAAACCTAACGCTCATCCTAAAAATTGGAAGTTCTGTCGATATAAAAATGATGAAGAAAACAAGGGAACAGCTATGAGGTTTCAAACCAAGAAGAAATTATTTTTGTGGATTCTTTAGTTATGCATGAGGTAATGTATTGTTTTGTTGGTTTTCCTTATATATATATATATATATATCAAAATTGAAGTTATTATGCTTGTTACTCATGTTGTTCACTCCCAACAAGAAACAGCATTCGCCCTAGTGCTCAGTCCGTTGCACTAACATATAAATTAGTGCTCTGGATATGTAATGTTAACATAGCAGACCTGGGGATTGACAAAAGAATCTGTGTTGGGTCAACCACCCAATTAATATCTGAAGCAATATGAATCTGTATGACTATAAATTATTTCTAAATGAGTGTTAACATCTTTGTTGAAGAACATGGTACAGTTTACTGATCGTTTGGTTGGTCAGTTTCCTGCTGTCTACCTTGGTGCTTATTATCAACTTTATGTCTATGCAGAAATTCCTAAGCGGGACCGAAGCTCTAGCCCAAACATTTTGAGGGATGACCCAGTGAAAGTCTCTGAACATCGACCAAGGAAGGATGATGGGAGAGAATTTGAAAGGGATTCTAGTGGAGGCCGTTATGGTAGAATTGGTGATTCTTATAGACACTCTGATCGACAGTCCTCCAGGGGGTCTCATGGATACTCTAGGCATGATGACTACATACATGACAAGCATGTGGATGAAGAAGAGAGAAACTATAAGAGGTTGTCCTCTCGTCCTGGTCGAGAGTCAAGGGGTGGCACTCTTTCTGAACTTACAAGAAAAGAAAGCGAGCATAGTAAGTCCAGAGATTATTCGAGAGATGTGGATAAATATTCCCGAGATAAATATGATGGGTATAGAAGCAAGGATAAGGATAGAGAAGCCTCATCTCTAGAGCACCAGAAATATAAAGAGAAGGAATCATTTGATAGAGCTGGATCTGGTAGGAGACATGCATCTTCTGAAGAGATGGAGAGGGGTAGGTATACAAGGGATAGAGATGGTCGAGATGAGAAGAGGGATTATCATAGAAGTTCAGGAGATTACAGAGGTGACCGACTTTCTTATGAAGAGACTTGGGGGCATCGAAATAACTCAACTTCAGGAGATAGTCGTAAACATCGAGTGAAAGATGCTTATAAGAGTGACCCGGCGGAACTGGATGGTGAAAAGCTTTCCAAAGAGGAAAAGAAGAAATATGATGACCAAGAAACTAACGAAGTTAAGGATCGGTATATTAGACAACGAGGGGAGCATGCTGATAAATTTACTTCTATGAGTGAAAATCAAGAATCTCCTGCCAAAAAACCAAAGCAGTATGGTTTAGACAAGGACATTCACTATGGGAAAGATGGTACCTTTTCTTTGTCCCTTTTCCATATGTATTATTACCTCATAATATTTTCCTATGCTTTTTCCTAATAACTTGATACCATATGATCTCATGACAGTTAAGCCAGTTTCAAAGTTTTCATCTGTAGCTGAGGATGCTAAAGTGACTCCAGGACAGGGCCAGGCCAATGAGACTGATTCTGCTAATGATCTAAATGCTGCAAAAGTTGCTGCAATGAAAGCTGCTGAATTAGGTATATAATTTGGCTCCTTGGGACAATATAGATATGATATTACAATGATTTCTCAACTTTTTACTTGCTACTGTTCCTTTTTAAAAAAAAATTGTAATCTAATTTATCATTTACTATTGTTTGCTGTAATCTTATGGTCAACGGTATATTGATATGTTGCACTAATGATATTGCTCTCAGTGGGTTCAGTGTTCAAATCTTTGTTCTTATTTGCTTCCAGCAAATGTGAACTTGTTAATCTCATTAGTTGCTTTGGGGATCCCCTTTTTGAAAGCATAACTTTGTTTATTTAATAAGGATAATAGGGGAAAAAAGGGAGGAAACCATATGGTACTTTGACTATTACACAGATTGTGAAGTGCTGTATCCTTCGTGTAGCCAAATGGATTTGTCCTTTTATTGAAATGCTAAACAGTGTTATGCAAAGAGTGTAAAGTGGAAGATGCTCCTATCCGGATATAATATCCAGCTTAGAACATAGCTTAGGTAGTATCTTATAATGTTTACCAAGTAAATAAGGCATATTGTAATATCTGCCTTGCCTATTATTTCCTTATCTGTTTTCTGAATGAATGTAATTGCTTTTGTCAGTTCCAAGTTGAAACTGCTTGCTTAATTTCTCTGTTGTTATTGTTGTAATTGGTAGGAATTACTGTGTTTAATCTACTACTGCTTATAGGGCAATATATTAGACATTAGAATTATTTCAACTTAATTCTAGATTTTAATAACCTTGAACCTCCATTAAATGATACTCATTTGAATGCTTTTTGGCGTGACACAGTAAATAAGAACCTTGTTGGGGTGGGAAGTTGCATGACTACTGACCAAAAGAAGAAGCTGCTTTGGGGTAGCAAAAAGAGCACACCAGCAGAAGAGGTATTCGTGATGATTTTCTACAATTTCCTCTATTTAAAACATTATTGAATTTTACCATTGTGGTACTTAAGCCGTAAGCATCATTATGTACATTCAGGATCATAGGGAGGGCATTTAAACTGAATAAATGTTTGGTCTAAGATTTTTACGACATTGAAAATGACTAAGGAGTGCGTTTTTTCACATTTTTTAGTATATATAATTAACTCTATTTCTTTAGAATGTCAACTGTTGTAGCAGTGTTGGTCAGAGTATGGCAGCAGTTTGATTGTTCTGCGGTGTTTAATTTACGTTACTAGTATTACTGCCCAATGACACTTCGTTTGTCTGAAGTCCAACAGTAAACTGCTGCTTTAGTTTGTACTATGGCTGTTAAATTCTCCATGCCATTTGCTATCTATCACCTGCAGTGTCATTTACAATATTTAATGCGCCTTTACATTTTAAACATTCTTCTTCCAGCCTGGTCGCCACTGGGATACGGCACTGTTTTCTGATCGTGAACGACAAGAAAAATTCAACAAACTCATGGTATATCTCCATTGCTTCTGCTTGTCCCATCGCAATTTTAGTCGGCATTATTAACATCATGTAGAACCTTTCATTACTTGGTCCTGAATGGCTCACTCATTCCATTGAAGTTTCTTCACATACTAACACATTTTTAGAGTCTGAGGTTGCCTTGGTGCCTATGGCCAATTGTAGGGTGTGAAGGGCGACGTGAAGTTGGAGCAAAACCCGGACAGCCAAGAAGGAAGCGACGTTCTTCGAGCCGAGAAGCAGAAGGAACTCCAGATGGATTTAGAGAAGCAGTATACTGCTGGACTGCGGCGCAGGGATGGCCGTACTGTTGGATTAGGTCTTTAAGCAATTGCTGTGGATTTTTCTGCACTCATAAAGTGCTTTGCTACATTTTGTTGTACTCTTGTAAAGGAGTTATGTTTCCTGTAATTTCATACTTATGGCATGTTTGGGAGGATATGCTTTGTTGTTGGAGTATTTCATATCTTAGCGAAAGAACGGTGTCGTTAGACATTTCTATAGCTTTGATGCATTTGAGATTATATCTCAGATTTTTTAATCATAACCTGTCCTTTCTTTTTCAGGAGGATGTTAAACCTTCAAATTCGAAATTTAGGGGTTTACCAATATTATATGGAGAGTTATATATATACCTAGTCGTATACTCTTTTCAATTCTAATTTATGTGACGCTCATCCAGTGCATGAGTTATATAGGTTGGTATTCTTCTGTTATATATAAAGTTTTTATAAGAATAAACTAGAATCTCGGATACAATTAGAGAGAAAAAAGTGTACTGAATTGCTTGAGAAAATATGTCATGTTCTTAACCATTTTTCCATTATTCAACTATAGAGAATAGGAAGGATTGAATATATCTATGTGGCTTCAATTGGGTTGGTATTACTTTGGTCATGTCTAAATAAAATAGTCACAATTGGTGTCTCTAGCTTAGCTTTTTAATTAGAAAAAAAGAACAAAGAAAAATGTAATTTCATATTACCTTCTTGAAATGACGTACCTTTTACAAATACTTTTCTAATGTTTATAAACTTTCACTTTGGGTTCCAAGAGGTAGGTTAGTGGGTTAAGACCACGCTTAATTTAGAGGAGGTCACTAGTTTGAATTTTCTTCTCCTACTTGTTAGACATGTCAAGAAAAAAAAAAAACTCACTTTAATGTATTAAACTTTCGTTTCATTTTAAATATATTCCATATGTTAGAATTTAAACAATTCCTAAAATGTCCTATTTTATATATATAAAAAACTTCTAACCTGCGGTTCACCAGTGGATCTAACCCACCCGCCTTGTAACCCATGAGTCATATTATTATTATTATTATTATTATTATTATATATTTAATAAAAAAAAAGAGTTAACGGTGAGGGTTGGTGACCCACGGCAGTGATCCGGTCAAGTGACCCTAGTCTAAGGTGACCCACGATTTTATTTTTAAATATAATACTAATAATTTTTTATTTATAAATAAGGGTAAATTTTAAATTTTTAAAAATTTCAAGGGTATAAAAAACGTGTCATTTCAAAGAGGTAAACTGAAAGCTAAAAAAAGAAAGAAGAAAAAAGACTTGGGGATGAGTGGTTTTAGACCCACCAAGTTCGGTCCTACTAGAACTACTTGCAAGTCGTCATTGTTAAAGCCTAAGATCTCTCTTTTGCCTTTTGTTTTATTATTATTATTCGTTAAAGCCAAAAAAGAAGCACCCCTTTGACATCATGCTTATGCCCTGCCCCAATAATGGTAGGTCTTTTTAAAGAGAGTATTTTTGTTGATCTGGTTCTTCCCAAGTGCGTTAGAGATTTGGAAGATAATTGTTTTTTTATTTTCTTGGTTGTATATACAAGACATCTCTTCATTAGGAAAATAAAATAGAAATTATATATATATATAATACTTTATTCTTTTTACATGTCTGCACAAGAGTTAATTTTTAAGAAAAACTTCACTTACTCTCATGAAATTACACGTCTTTTGCAAATACCTTTTCATCTCACTTTAGTATATTGAACTTTGATTTCCTTCCACTCTCTTCATTCCATTAGGATTTTCCATTTAATTCTAAAGGATAGGTGTAAAATTATTAAAATACTTTTAGTCATTTTTTTATTTAATTTAACTGTAATATTTAACGAAGAGGTGTTAAATTACTAATTTTTACTACCATACCATCTCACTTATATATAGTCAGTCTACTAAACAACATTACTCGAACGTTATCTTGTTTTTAGAAACGAGTTATAGTAAGAAACATAAAAAGGGTAAAATAAAAAAGGATTAACAGGGCGGTGAGAATTTCTCAAAAAAAAAAAAAAAAGGGAGGGGGGGATAAGAACCCTAAAATCTGATATGCACAAATCCTCAATGCATACAATAAATTTTTTTTTTTTTAACATGTCAATGCATACAATATTAATTGAATGAAAAGGGGTCCACTTCAGTTTCTCTTGAAGAAACCGTCCATTTTGGTGGCTTTCATTTCTTCCTCTGGAATCCATGTAATTACAATGGCATCACGCCCATCTTCAGCCTCTAAATCTAATGGTGGTTTTGTTTTGTTTTGTTTTTTTTTAATTTATATGAATAATTTGTAGCATCAAATAAAAAATTAGTATCGACTCTCTTTGTAGCCAATATTTCTTCCAGTTTAAAGGGTCCCCCACCACCTTCCACATGAATATCACTAAAGATCAATAATACAAACATGGATTAGATGCCTAACCAAATGGTCCATGCTTTCCCACGCCTGAGGCCAATGTTTCCTTAAAATAAACTGAAAGTAAGATTACTTAATAGACTGCTATATACGACTGTTGTATAATTGAAATGATTTGTCAATAAAAATTAGGCATTTTGTTTTTGTTTTTCCTTTATACAAGTGTTAATTAATCTAAGAGTGATACTACATATTTGACTCTTATCTTACTCTCATGCAATTGGGTTGATTTGGAAGTGGTCGTAAGTCTTTGGATAAGTTTTTATTAGAAAATATAAGGCATGATGAACTCTGTAATGTTAGTCTAGTTGTATAAAAGTGGGATAAGAGTGAGTATTTAGCATTACTCGTTGTTGATCTAATGGTTGATTTTCATTGTCATATTATCAAGTTGTACAATAATCGTATAGCAGTCTATTAAATAATATTATTTGTAAGTTAAACTGCACCAGCATGAGCCTATATATATACCTTGGCAATTCAATTTCTCTTCTGCTTTGCATTAAACAAGTGAATGAGGTACTGAAGATATAGAAAGCTCATAGGTTAGGAGATTAGATTTCCACAAACTGCACACAACCTGGATAGCACCAACACAAAAGTAGTTCATCATGGATACTCAAATGCACACCTAGAAATCCATCTGTCATAGTTAGAAGATAGTTAGAAGATAGCAATTTAGACAGCAAAATGTGAGACGGTTAATATAGGATTTACTCATTGAAATAAATTTTGAACTATTCATCCATATGCTTGGACATGTAGTTTCTAAAAAACAAAAAAATAATAATAATAAATAAAATTAATCTCATTGATTCCTCATATTGTTCTTAAAACATATAATTATGAGAACACCAGAAAAATACTAAAAAGACCATATCATATCTACTAAAAACAAACTATTTCAAAGATGTCATATGATGTCTGATTTGCTAATAATCCAAACAATAAATTGTCAGGAATCAATTGAGTTAGTTGCAATAATTGAAGCATCAACTCACATAGTCATAATAATCATAGACATTCAAGTAACCTAAAGACTAAAGTGAGGAGCACCTAGTAGAGTAGGAATTTGTTTATTTTCCATCACAAAGGATATGCTTAATTGGTCGCTTAAAAAGTGTCAAATCTAATAATCTATGGTTAACAAGAGAATCCAGGACACACAACACAACCCAACAAGATGGGCAGCCTTTAAAAGCATTTCCATACCTTTCCTTCCCAAAAATATGATCAAGATTTGTTTCTTTTCTTGCTTTTATTTTTTGAACTTCTCATTCCTTTGGACCAAAAAAAAAAAAAAAGATGGATTTTTGATAGATATTATTATTATTATTTCAAATGGTCTCCTACAATCCTACTCTTTAGAATATTTCATCTAAAAGTGTTCAATTCTTCTTTTTGATTTTTTTTTTTTTTATATATAGCCTAGTCAAAAAAAAAAAAAATCATTTATATATTTTGGAGGTTTTTTTTTTAAAATTTTCATTTGGAAAAAAAAGAAAAAAAATTTAACAAATAAAGCATTATACAAAAAAATCAATATTCTTTTATGTTTGATATAGTAAAATGTACTCGTGAATTTGCATCTATTTTCTTGTCAACCATCTCTCTCTAATATATATATATATAAAAATTTCTTTTTTTTGGACCACTTTATGTCTGGGGGGGGGCTTATGCCTTGTACATTTGCATCCCATAACCAATTTAGAAGAAATTTGCATCCTATTAAAAAAGTCATAAAAACAAAAAAAAAAAAAAGTAAATGCATTGTAGTTGTTAGAGTAAATATGCGCCAACAATTTCTGTTGGGTTGTATTTGAAAAAACTCTTAACAGGAAAATATCACAATTTATGCGGAATTAACAAATATTTAAATCTAAGCAAGCAATCATCAAAATATGAAAAATCAAACACAAAGATTCTGGTGACGAAAATGAAACCTTTTAGAAACCGTTCTAAAGTAAAACCTCTTTAAGGCATCCAAATCCAAGAAATCATTATCAAAAGATTATCTAGAGATTAGAGACACTAGGAACACTTACAAACTGATGTAAGACCTTGACTCTGTAAGATCGACAAGCCTCAAACTCGTCTCCTTGCTCACGATCTTCTTCAACGTGATTTTTCTTTACTGGACCCTTCCAATAGGTTTCTCAATGATGCTCACAAATCAATTAACAAAAATCTTCTAAAAGGAACAACAAGGCCCACAATAATTCTTTCTAAGCACAGCCTTTCACAAACTCTCTAGGGTGAAAATTCGTATATCTAACTTTCTATAGAGGTGTATTTATAATAGACTCATAATCCCTAGACTTAGGACATAGTTTGAAATCATTTAAAACTGTTTTCAAGTACGGCGTGTCCGGACTGGTTAATGGTTGTTTGGACAATGCCTTGCAGGGCATAAACTGAGTTTTTGGTGTTGCTGTCCAGACAGGGCCTGCAGAGGATGAAAATCAGCAATTTGGAAATTCCATCGATCCTTGATCAACAGCTTCGATCAATGGGTATTTGTGGTCCGATTGAGCTAAAACTTTGCAAAAATGTTCATGACACGTGAATACTCACCGTGAACAGTGGAGATTGGATTATGATCATTCTATTTCAGTGTTTGAGCTCGTGAACAATAGTCTCTACATTTTTGGAACCAAATTGAGCCAACAAAAAATCTAACAAACTCCCCCTTTGGCAATTCGGTGACAAAAACCAATATGCCGAGACATCCCATCATCTCCCATATTTACTCCCCCTTTTTGTCACAGAATGACAAAAGGTCTCCATGTTTTCTGAAACACTCACAAAATACATCAAGGCATATGTGGAATGGGAATACATAAATAAACCTCATGATCAAGAGACAAGAAAATGTATGAAGTAAAATGTAAGATCATGAAACCATAACAACAAATACTCCTTCTCAATGTATGACCCATTTATCAACAAGAAACTAGAAAAGAACACATGTTTCTCCACCTCAAATGTCAAATGAACACATATGATACACATATCAATGACTCGTGTATTTCACAATGAATATCCTAAACATACTCCAAATATGCAAAATATACATGAGACTAGAAAGGACAAGAAACTCATATTGCTTAACCCCAAGCAAAGAAAAATGTTCCATTCAACCCATGCTTGTGTGGTATGTGTGTAAGCCATTTAATGAGAAAAAAAATCAACTTACAAAATGAGGATAAATTTTTACTACCATGAGGTTTTGACAAGTATATCAAATCAAAAGTCAAACCTTATCATACTAGGGCTAGCCACTCTCATCCTATACATTTCTCTTTGTACAACAATTTGCACAAGTTTGACACAGTGAAAAAAATTCATTTTGGAATATGATCTTTTAATTTTATTTATTTTACTATTTTATTTCTTTTTCTCTATGAGAAAGTGCCCTTAAACGTTTGGTGCTGATCACAAAAGAGAAAGTAGGAATTTATAAGCTCTAGGTTCAACTAGCATATGGTTAATTTGAAAAATACGACTAGTCAAACACCTCATATGGTTACCTAACAGACCTTACAAATAAAGTAAGGAAAAATCTCAATTTAAGCTTAAATGTGCACAAGATAAAGTATAGGCAAAAACATACCACATAAGCTCAAGCTTTAGGTAACCACAAAGACAAGTCTATTGAATTTTTTTTCATCTCATGCATATTAAGAACATTCCAAGATGTAAGGAATTAAATCCATAAAAGCAATATGAGAAATTAATGGACTATCTAGGTGCATAAGACAAAAGAAAGACAAGAAAACAACCAAAATAAAATATTTTTGTCTTTTTAAAATTTTTCAAAACAAAATGCACACACACAAAAAAATAATAATAATTCAATGCAAAAAGAAAAACTAAAAATAACAAAAACAAAGCAATAGAAAACAACATACTTTATGATATTCAAAATAATGCATGACAACCAATCCTGGGTGTGTGGGTGACTCACCTAACATAAGGTGAGATCACCACCACTCCCACTCAAGGGGTGAATGATAGCATCCTTCCTAACCCACATTTGAGAAATCTTAGGTCTAGATTTATGACTTTGCTCAAACTTATCTAGCCTAGATAGCACTTCTCCTCACTTTCTTTCTTAGAATAGGAATTTTCATTTATATGCCTATGAGGTTTCAAATTAAAACAATGAGGTTGAATGTTACCCTCTTTTCCACAGTGATGACATTTAGGGACAAACCTTTGATAAGATAATTTCCTAGGAGGGTGCACAACTCTAGGCTTAAGGTAAGATATATGAGGCTCAATGGAAATTTTCTTACATGGGAGAGTTGAAGCAACTACTTGCTTTCCTTCACTTGAAGATTCTTTTACTTTCATTGGTTTAACAAAAACAATCTTTGAAGTATAAGCATGGTTAGAAGACAAAGAGGCAGTTTTATCAAATCCTAAACTAGATCTGTCACTAGAACACTTTTGAACATGCAACATTTTATTTAGCTTTTAGGGAGCGATCTCATAACTTTTCTAACTATCTTAGTGTCAAAAACTTTCTTTACTAGATTTATCATGGAATTTCTAATTTCACTAAGTTTACCAAAGAAATCATTAAAAGTCTCATCCTCTAACATCTTAATTTCCTCAAACTGAGAAACTAACATTTGAAGGTTTGACGCTTTAATAAAATTTGTTCCTTCATAAGTAGTTTCTAGTATATCCCATGCATCTTTGCCACTATCACAATTTGAAATTCTAGAGAACTCAGTTTGTGAAATTGTTAAGCTTAGAGCATTCATAGCTCTATCTAGGGGTGGGCAAAACCCACCCGATCCGACCAACCCGAGCCAAGCCGAGCCGATCCGAGCCGATCCGGGCGGATTTTATGCTTTTTTTTGCGGGTTCGGTTCAAAATAACAAAACCCGGTCGGTTCTCGGGTTTAATAAAAATTTTCGGGTGGGTACCCGACCCGCCCCGAATATACCCGATCATATACCTTTAAAAAAAAAAAAACCCTAGAACTAACATATCACATATGTTCAAGCCGCAGCCTCCATCACTCGATTCACTCCCTCAGACCTCTCAACTCCGAGTCTCCCTCACCCACTGCCCAGACCCTCAGTACCTCACCCATTGCCCACCAGCCACCGTAGAGCAGAGTCTCGATCTCTCTACTCTCAGTCACGGTCTCGATCTCTCTCTCTCGATCTCTCACACTCATTCGTGACTCACGGAGAACTGGAGAAGTTTAGGCTTTTCTATCCCTCACTATCTTTCTCTGTCTCTTGCTTCTTGAATTTGATGTATCAACTAGAGTGTTATGTTTAGATTTTAGATCTATCTATGATTGTATTCAGATTTTAGATCTTTCGTTATTCTTTGTTTGTTTCTTTAGAAATCACAGAAAAGTTTGTGACTTTTCTTGCCATTTTGTTTGGAACCAAACGGAGCCATTGAGTTCTACAGATTTCGATTTATTGTAAACGGGTCTATCTTTCGCAGAACTTGCAGAAACAGAGAGGTCTAGGGAAGGAAAAGGTTAAAAGGACCACACACACACAAAAAAAAGGAACCTTTATAATCCTCTATAGTTAAAGAAACAAGAAATTTCCTAGCATTCTTTTCCGTTGATTCGATTCAATCTCCCTGTAAATCCTTTTTTTGTTATTTTTCCTTTCAATATTTATCATTCAATCCAAATCTATGTGTCAGGTCGAAGGGCTCGAAGAATTCTTGAATCCATCCAATTCGGATCTCTCAAAACCTGGAGGAAACTCGAATGGATCGCCACACATACCTCGCTCTCCTGCAGTAACCTCGACTCGAAAACCCTCCAAAGACGAACCTAAAAGCACACAACCCTTGAGTCACACTCGTCGAGGGACAAGAGGAAGAACTGCCCAAGACATCGATCAAGAAAATAAAGATGTCAATGTGCCTATAACCCCAGCAGAGCCGAGCGTCAGCAGAAGAGCATCATCGGCTTCATCTCGCAGAAACATTGAGACCCAGATGAGGGAAGATGAAGAGGATAAAAAGAAAAATACCCGACCCGACCCGAGCAACCCGACAAAAATAACCCGAGCCGACCCGCCCGATACCCGCCGATTTTTCAAAATTTTAGTGTTCTCACGGGTTGAAAATATTCATACCCGATAGGCACGGGTTGGGTAGCCGAATGGGCCAAAACCTGCCCGACCCGACCCGTGCCCAACCCTAGCTCTGTCATTCGCCATATGAGTTTGTTTTTCAACATTAGACCATTCGACTGTTGGCTTGTCTCAAGCGTTAAATCCAAATTCAATGACAGACCAAACATCTATTGATTTTTAAAAAAAAATCTCATACGGGATTTCCAATAGTCATAATTTGATCAATTAAAATTAGGCACAGTGTTAAGGGTTTAAGACATCTTAAACAAGAAACAAAGATCACACTTAGGAATTTAATCCTTTACAGAGTGAACTCGCTTTGATACCAATTGAAAAAACTCTTAATAGGGAAGTATCACAGTTTATGCAAAATTAACATATATTTAAATCTAAGCAAGCAATCACCAAAATATGAAAAATCAAATACAAAGATTTTGGTGATGAAGATGAAACCTTTTAGAAATTGTTCTAAAAGCAAAACCTCTCTGAGGTAGCCAAACCCAGGAAATCACTATCAAACAATTATCCAGAGATTACAAACACTAGGAACACTTATAAACCGATGTAAGACCTTGACTATGTAAGATTGACAAGCCTCCAACTCGTCTCCTTACTCACAATCTTCTTCAACGTGATTCTCCTTTACCGGACCCTTCCGATAGGCTTCTTAATGACGCTCATGAATCAACTAACAAAGACCCTTTAAGAGGAACAACAAAGCTCACAATAATTCTCTCTAAGCATAGCCTTTCACGAACTATCTAGGGTGAAAATCCGTACCTCTAACTTTCTATAAAGTTGTATTTATAATAGACTCACAATCCTTAGACCTAGGACACAGTTTGAAATCATTTAAAACTATTTTCAGGTGTGGGGTGTCCGACAGGTTAATGGGCTGTCTGGACATGGCCTTGCGGAGTAGACACTGAGTTTCTAGAGCTTCTATCTGGACAGGGCTTGCAAAGGGTGAAAATCAGCAATCATCAGCAATTTGGAAATTTCGTTGGTATTGGATCAATAGCTTCGATCGATAGGTGTTTATGGTCTGATTGAGCTAAAACTTTGCATGAATGTTCAAGACATGTGAATCCTCACTGTGAGCAGTGGAGATTGGATTTTGAGCATTCTATATCATTGTTTGAGCCTGTGAATAGCAGCCTCTGCATTTTGAAACCGAATTGAGCCAACAAAAAAACTAACAGTATTAACTAACTTTCAATAATAAATGTAAAAGCCACGAAGTGAATACTATTGTGAAAAAATTTAATTTACTCGCAAGTGAACGGATCATTTAGAGTTAATGGATTACAAGTGTGAAATCAATCCCATAGGAAATTGTGTTTTTGAATCATAAATTTTATCTAAACTAATTTAATCCTAACCTAGTTCTAAAAGAGATTTGATTTTTTGTTTGCAATAAAAAGAAAACATAAACTAAATAAAATAAAATAAAATAAGGGAAATGCTAGGGGTTCTCCTAGTGTTCTCCTGATATTTTTCCAATTGTGATATGATTTTTAAAATCACCGTTGGATTTAAAATTATCATAATTAACTTTTAATCTATTAGTGATTTTAAAAGGGAAAATGCTAAGGGTTCTTCCCTAGTATTCTCCCAATGTTACGTGTAGAAAATGATTGGAAAATGCTAAGGGTTCTCCCCGTAAGCTCTCTTGGTGTTCTCCTAGTCTTATGTAAAACATGATTTAAGAAAAAATAAAATTGTAGTAGCCTCCATCACCAGTTTTTTTAGGCATTAGCACCAAATTTGAGACATTAGTACCAAATTTGTGAGGCATTAGCATCAAATTTAGGATGATCAAATTCATTTTGGGTGATATCATCCTTAAAGGGTTAACCTTCCACCCTTAGGTTTTAGTTTTGAATCTAAAAACAAATTTTAAAGTATTAGAACCTAACTATTAATTCATAAAAATTAATTTGTTAGCAAAAAAATAATACTACAATTTTATTTTTTCTTAAATCATGTTCTACGTAAGACTGAGAGAACGCCAGGAGAACACTATGGAAGAACCCCTAGCAAACCCCAAAATGATTTAAGAAAAAATAAAATTACAATGGCCCCCACCACAAATTTTTTTGGGGTATTAGCATCAAATTTAAGGAATTAGCACTAAAATTAAGACGTTAGCACTAAATTTATGATGATCAAATTTATTTTGGATGATACCATTCCTAAAGGTTAACCTTCCACCTCCTAGGTTTTAGTTTTTAATCTAAAAACAAGTTTTAAGGTATTAGAACATAAATATTAACTCATACAAATTAATCTGTTGGCAAAAAAACCGGTGATGAGAGTCACTACAATTTTATTTTTTCTTAAATAATTTTTTATGTAGGACTGGGAGAACGTTAGGAGAACACTAGGGAGAACCTCTATCATACCTCTTTTAAAAGTCACATCACAATTGGAAAAATAGTAGGAGAACCCTTAACATTTCCCAAAAAGAAAATAAATCAAGAGTTAAAGTACTATGGTTTTGGAATCAACACTCACCAAATCATAGCAACATGTTCCATTTTCATCAATATCATCCAAAGTTTTCACAATAAAATCTAAGGTATTTTTTAATTTCGCTTCAAAGAGTTAATCAAAACATCTCATGTATCCATTCTTTTACACATATCACAAAAGAAATCTAATTTAAATCAAAGGGATAATTTCACAAGACCCCCCTGAACTACCATCCGTTTTGAAATATCCCCTGATCTTCAAAAACTCTCAATTTAACCCCCTGAACTTTCAATTACTCTCAATTTGGACTCATCCGTACAAATTAGGCACAAAATTTTTCAAAAAGACCAAAATACCCTTGATTTTTATTTAAAAAAATTTTAAAAAAAACATTTTGGAAGTTGAAAATTTTAAATAGTGAATTTTAAACGGTGACTTTTGTATAAAATTTCATCTTCCAAATTGAGAGTAATTGAAAGTTCAGGGGGTTAAATTGAGAGCTTTTTAAGATCATGGGGGTATTTCAAAACGGCTAGTAGTTCAGGGGGATCTTGTGAAGTTTCCCCTAAATCAAATCATCAGATACATCCGCAAATCACAAAAGATATTCAATTTAAATCAAAACATCAATTGTATTTGTAGATCAAATCACAAGAGATATTCAATTTTTTATTTATTTTTTTATAAATTAAAAACCCAAGTAATCGATTATGTGAAATTATCTCAAATCATCAAATGTATCATTGAATCACAAAAGATATCCAAGAATCACTCTACAAATTGATTTGAAGTAAAATAATTGAAATATTAAACCTAATAAAATCGAACAATATTGACTTACATGAAAGTAATGTTGTTCTTTATTGGTGAAACTTCATCTTCAACCTTAGTTGAGAATTTACCTAATCATGACTACAAAAATAAAATATAAACCTAAACCTAAACCTAAAGAAAAACTAATATAAAAGGTGAAATTTCATTCTCCAGTCTCCAGCCTTCGAAATCTTCTTTTTCTTAAGGTTTAGAAGAATATTTATAGGGTTTTTGGGGTTTTACTCCTAAAAACAGTGTTGGCTCTTAGATGGTAGACGAGTGTGCTTGAGCGCATGGCTAGTGCGCTCAATCGCACTCGTGCATGCAATATTCCTCCTGTGGTGCAACGCTCATACACTATTGACTTGCTTATGGGCGTGGGTGCGCTTGAGTGCAACCCAGCTGGGATTGAGCGCAGGATGGTGCACTCGATCCTACTTTCTCAGGTGGCTATTTTTTAGCTTCCTTCCAAACTTTGCATTTTTTCCTTTAAAGACGTAGTTTGCCTTCAGTAACCTACAAAACACTAAAAATATAGAACTAACACACAATATTAGATTAAGTCACAGCTAACAAATTAACAATGTAAATTAAATGATTCAAATATGCAATATTTGACATTCATCAAATACAACTCTCAACCACAAAGTAAATGCCCCAAGTAAATGCATGGTCAAAGTAAATGCCCAAGCAAAAGAAAAAATTTCAGTGGCTAAAGGTTTTCTTTATGTGGTTTAAAGGTAACAAAGAGAACAAAAGAGAGGTTTCAAATTATGCTCAAAGGTTGAGAACCTCTCTCCAAAGTACTATGAACAATAGATTGAGACTATCTAAGATTTTTTAAAATACGAGATTCTCATATTTTAAAATTTAAGCCATAAATTTCATCCAACGGTTTAAACAAATGCACAAGTTTATGTGTTATTAAGGTAATGGATTTTTGTTTCCAAGAGGTCAAATCAACTTGTCTTGGTAACACAAACTTCTGCATTTGTTTAGACTGTTAGATAAAATGGATAGATCATGTTTTAAAATATGAGCATTTCATATTTTAGAAAATTTGATGGGATCCAAATCCATGAACAACTGCCTCTCACTCTTTTGAAAATTGTGCAAAACATGCATTAAATAAGTAAAATGAAACCTCGGTTTACTAAAGTAACTTGTGAAAAACGCTATGCAGACTCCAAAAACTCGTTTATCACAATTTATGTGGAATTAAAATTATGAAGCAATAAACAATTCAATCAACAAAATATTTAAAGCAATAAAGAAGCAAACACAGATATTTTGGTTACGAAGAGGAAACCAATTAGAGCACTCTCTAATTGTAAAACCTCTCTGGGGTTGCCAAACCCAGGAAATCACTATCAAAAGATTATCTAGAAATTACAGACACTAGGAACACTTATAACCCTTTGCAAGACCTTAACTCTGTAAGATCGACAAGCCTCCAACTCATCTACTTGCTCACAATCTTCTTCAACATGATTCTCCTTTATCAAACCCTTCCGATAGGCTTCTCAATAATGCTCACAATCAATCTAACAAAGATCTTCTAAGAGGAACAACAATGCTCACAATAATTCTCTTTAAGCACAACCTCTCACGAACTCTCTAGGGGTGAAAATTTGTACTCTCTCTTTCTATAAATGTGTATTTATAATAGCCCCATCATCCCTAGACCTAGGAAGCAATTTCAATTCATTTAAAACTGTTACAGGTAGGCAACATCCGAACGGGAACATGTGCCATCCGAACGGGGCAACAAAACACGTCGAAACAGTGTTTTTAACACATGCTCGTCTGCAATCTCGTCCGGACGAGATTTCAAATGAGCTATTCTGCAGTTTCTCTTTATGGCCCGTTTTCACCTAGTAAACATTGGAATTAACTGAACCTCCTGAAACATGACTTTCTATATCTTTGTGTTAGCTTTCCAATGCCGTAAAGCTTGCTCCAATCAGAGGTCTAAAACTCTAGATATGACCTTTTTAGTAAACGCTGTTAGACAAAAAAACATAGGCGCCCGGACGGAGTTTAGACAACACTGCAAACGAGGCTCTAGGGAATTCTTGTTTCTCGAGCTCGTCCGAACGGGCTTGCAGACGAGGCTATCTGAAAAAATAGAATTCTTCGAGCGTCCGAACAGCCTTTCTTCTCATCCGAATCAGCGGCACTTTTGATCACCATTTTGCTTATCGAATTACGCCAACAAGAACTTACAAGTCACAACTTTGATCAATCCAAAATTGATTGAACATCAAGCATACTTTTGGGGTTTTGGTACAACACTTGATGCACAAGTTCAATTGATCCAACATCAATCCAAGGTCAATCATACTTTATGTACCAAATTTTCAAACTTTTGTTGAAACCCATTTTGACCTAATAACCATTGGAATTGGAAATATTTTGTGAAATGCAAAATTGTAGCCATTTGAATTAGATTTCCCAACTTTCCTTCCTTCGTATGATATTGGAATCAAAAGAAATGATAGTTGTACTTCGACTCATCTTGTATAAACTTGAATTCTTGAAGTAAGGTCAACCCTAACTCAACTACTAAAAAATATAACAAAAAAGTCCCATGTTTTGGAACTTGAATTTTATAACACAAATATAAAACTTAAGAGCATTCTTAGTAGCCTTACCAAATTGTACTCACCAAAATAACCAAAAATATACTTTTAGTTATTTTAACAACTTACTTTTTTAGTGCATCCACAACAACCTCACTACATTACCAATCTAATTTTACTATTTCATTTAAATATTATTTTTTAAAGATTTGTTTATTCTTTCTTTAACTTTTATATTTTTTAATGTTTGTTAATGATCCATTTTAAGAATATTTGTCTTATTCTAACCGTAATATTTTAAAAAATTTGTAATATTTCCTTCATTTTCTTAGTTTTGAATCTATATTGGAAGAAAATGTTTTTCATGATTGATTTTGGATTGTTAGTCTCGTCGGCTTATTTCCACTCTCATATTAATTCTGTAATTTTTTTTTTTGTTAAAAAACAAGAATCTTTTGGCTTTACTATCACATTTAGCAATAATAATATTTGATGCAATTATATGGCATTATATATACTTTGATTTCATTGATGAGGGAGAGAGAAGAAAAGAGAAGGGAGAGAAAAAGAAAAAAAGGAGAGAGAAACGAAAAGTAGAAGGGAAGAGAGAAATTAGATTTGTTTAATGAATATGTGAGTGAATAGTAAATTAAGTTTGGTGAGTACTATTCACCTCACTACTTTTTTTTTTTGTTAATGTGGTGATGCTGAAAAGTGATCATTTAAACCATTTTTGTTAAATTGCCCCACCAAAATAACCAAAAAATGGTTTTGATGAGGTTGCAAGGAGTGCTAACATGCATAATAATAATAATAATAATAATAATAATAAAAGCTAAGCATTTTCCAAATATATGGATATTTAATAGGGCAGATAAAAATGGAGCTAAAAAATGAAAGAAATGCTTACAAACTCATTAAGCAATTTGATATTTTAATTAGTGGGATCTCCACTTGTGAACATTTTGTTTGTTCTCAAGGGGTAACTCAATCGACTATGGACCACGCCTCATGAAGCGATGGACAATAGTTCGAATCTCCCATCTCCCTTCCCTTGTGTGGACATATAAAATAAATAAATAAAATACATTTTTTTGTTTGATCCCTTTTAGGACATTTGGTAACCCATAAAGTTTTTAGATAAGCCATTTCTAATAAAAATAACTAACTAAATAATTAATAATAATGAATATCATATGTTGTTACTTATTGAAGGGCATGAGATTTTAGCTCTCAATGGGTAATACACATTAATTCTGTGTATGATTTGTATATGATGTATTTTGATGTATTTTGAGCCTCTCTCCCTCCTCCTCTTCCCCCTTACCCTCTCTCCCTGTCTAATTTGCCCATCATCTTCTACATATTTTTCTCTTGTTTTCTTTGTGTTATTAGGTGTTTTTGGGCCATCTACAACAACTGTAACCACTTTTGCCTACCCTCCAAGGTGTTGTACTGCCCATCTCCTCCGTCCCCTCTACCACGTGCTAACGCTTGCTATTGCCCATCATCTTCTCCACTCCAGTTATTGTTGTTTTTGATCTTTGTGTTTTTTGTTTTATTTGTTTTGAATAAAAATCATTTTGGGTTGAGAAGGAGAAGATCTAGTCTTCTCATTAGCAGATCTGTGCTTTTTTTGCCCTTTTTTTTAAGGGGGCTAGGTTTTTCTCTCTCTCTCTCTCTCTTTTTGCTTGAATAAGGATTATTCAGACCTTTGGGTTATGGATGTGATCCGTTTCCTGGCTCTTGGGCTTATGAGAATGAGTTTTGGCATGAGTTTTCTGCTCCCAAGACCGAGAAAGATGAGCTACCTATGTATTGAGTTGAATCTGTCTAGAATAGATCTTATATTATAATTGAAAATTAGTCATGGGTTAGCAGATATTGTTGTCATAGATAGGTTTTGAATTTTGATTCTTATGTAAACATCTAATACTTGTATCCTCATGGCTTAAACTATGATTTTCTCAGAGTTTTTTGCTTTATGATATAAGAGCGTTTACGCTCATGATCATTCTTCAATTAGACTGAAATGATTCCCTTTAAAAAAAAAAAAAAAAAGAAGAAGAAGAGCATATTAGATATTGACATGTGTCTTTTTATTATGACAACGTCCCCCTCCTCCCTTCCATCTCCTTGTTTTTCTTCTTCTCCCCCCCTCCTGCCTCTTCCACCCCTTCTTTTCTTTTTCTTTCTTCTTTCATCGGTTACCACTTCTAATCGGCATCCTTTCTAGGCAACCACGCTCTGGTGTGTGGTTTGTTGTGCTGTGGCCAGATTCTTTTGATGTCTTTCTTGTGGTGTTGTGGGCTTTAATGTGTCCTTTGCGCTTCGGCCATAATCTCCCGACAACTTTCCTTTGCTCTTCACTTCGATGGTGTTGCTGGTTTGTGGGTTTTTATTGCTTTACTTTTTTCCTGTATTTTCATGTTTGTGCTGTTGTCTTGATTGTTGGGCTGATGATGTAAATAATGATTCTTACTTTCGGGTTGAGAGGGGAATAGTTTGGGTGTGGGTATTTTGCTCATACATGGGAAATGTGCTTCCTTTGTCTCAAAAGGAGTCTGTGTTAGCAGATTTGTTCTATAAGCTGAAGATTGGGCAATAGATATTTGACGTCATAGTTTGGATTTTATTGTATGATTTGAATGTTTTGTTTTCTATGACGTGTAATCTTTTGGCTATGATCTTACAGGACTGTATGTTCTGTAATTGTAAAATTCTTATGCTTTTTGATCTCTCTTTATTAATGATATTGAATGAATTTTCCTACAAAAAAAATAAAATAAAATAAACATCTCTAGATTAAAAAAAAAAAAAGGTAAAGTTCACTTAACCCCCTCAAACTATCACTTCAGTGATAGTTTACCTCATAAACTATCAATTGCGACAATTTACTCTCCAAACTTCCAAAACAACGACAATATACCTCAAATTTCAACAAAATGATGAATTACCCTTACTAAAATAAAACAAAAATACTAAAATTTATTATTTTTTCAAAATTTTAAGTGTATTTTTGTCTTATTGAAAATTATATATGGGTAATTTCGTCATTTCGCTAGCATTGGGGGATACATTGTCATTGTTTTAGTAGTTGGGGGAAAAAATTGTTGCAATTGATAATTTAGGGGTAGAATGTCATTGGAGTGATAGTTTGAGGGGGTTAAGTGGACTTTACCCAAAAAAGAAAAAGAAAAAAAAAAAAAAGAGATATAAGGTCCTTTTTTTAGACATTTATAGTTTTCAATATGAAGCATATATAGTTTTCATTGGAAAACATAAAAAGGACCCATTTAAATTAAGCACAACTATTGATCACTCATTTGTGTGTTATTTTCAAACTACATAGTATCACATTCGTTGGCGATCCATGTCTATAGGAGTGTTAGTAATTGTGATTTTGGAGTGGCTTTCTTTTTGCTTTGTCTCCCTATTACTATTAGCATAAAAGTTTGGCATGTATTTCTATAAGCATTAATAAAACATACACCTTCACATAAAAAAATAATAATAATAATAAAAAGCACTAAATTTTAATGAAAGCCTAAATCAAATATCTCTATTAGGCTCCGTTTGTTTTAGCATAAAATATTTTCAAGGAAGTCATATTTTTAGGGTTCCGAGCAGGTCTCGAACGGGTCTCAGTCAAGTCCTAAGTAGGGTTCTGGTCAAGTCCAAGACGGGTCTTGAGTAGGTTTGGTCGGATTTTGGTCAAGTTTCAAATAGGTCCCAAACAAGTCTCGACGGAATTTGTCAATTTAAGAATGAGATGTTCAAAGCCAAAAAGAATATGCAGATTTTTCCATTTCATCTTGAGGTTCCTCTTTGGGGGATTGTAAAATTGATTATTGTTTCATTTTATCTTGAGGTTTCTCTTTGGGATTGTAAAATTGATTATTGTAATAAATCGTGTTATTATTATTATTATTGGCGTTGGTTTTAATAATATGTAATTTTTGTTTGGTTTGGTTTGGTTTTAAAAAAAGAAAGGGGAAACTTCAGATACCCCCCCTTGATCTTCCACTGATTTACACTTATCCCCTGATACGAAAAAGCTCTCACTTACCCCCCAATCTTCCAGATTCTCTCGCTTACACCCCTTTAAGGGTATAATGGGTATATAAATATATATATGCCCACACTATCCTTCACTCCAAAACTACGCCGTTTTGGGCTCGCCCAAAACGACGTTGTTTTGCCCAAAACAGCATAGTTTTGGGCATTTTAGGTTTTAGTTTTAGTTTTTTTTTTTTTTTTGAAAAAAAGAAGGAAATTAAAAAAAAAAAAAAAAGGGAAATTGGGGTGGCTCCTTCCCAAAAATGGGGTGGCCGGACCACCCCATTTTTTGCCAAGGGTGGCTTCGGCCACCCCATACGGTTGGTATGGAGTGGTCGAAGCCACCCCCAAGCCTTTGGAGGTGGTCCAACCACCCCGAAAGGCCACCAAGAAAAAAAAACAAAAAACAAAAACAAAATGGGTTTGGTTGGGGTGGCGGACCACCCCAAGGGCCTGGGGTGGCCGTCACCTCCCCTCGACCACACCCAAGCCCTCTCAAACCCATCTCGCTTTTTTTTTTAGGTGGCCGGACCCCCCAAAGGCCCGAGGTGGTTTCCACCCCATACAGGTTTGGGTGGCCAAAGCCACTTGATTCCCTCCCCTTTTTTAATTTCCTTCTTTTTCAAAAAAAAAAAAAAAAAAACTAAAATGGCCAAAACTACACGGTTTTGTAAAAACGGCATAGTTTTAGGCAAAACGGCGTAGTTTTGGAGTGAATGGTAGTTTGGACAAATTACTACCAAAAGAGTCCTAAGTGAGAGAATCTGAAAAATTGGGGGAGGGTAAGTGAGAGTTTTTTCGTATCGGGAGGATAATTGTAAATCGGTGGAAGATCAGGGGTATTTAAAGTTTCAAAAAAAAAAAAGATGAGATGTAAAGTTGATATGCGAGTAGGTGGAGGACTTTGAAAGCATCTCAATGGCATCAACTTCACATTAAATTTGTCCAGCTATTTGTGTGGTTGTGGTGTTGGTGGTATTAGAGTTTGGTGGAGGTTAGGCAAAATCTATATACCCCCTTTCAATTAATTGCTTTAAATGCCATTTTTAGTTGTTTTTCTTATGGAGAGAGATTTGGAGGGACCCATCAGGAGGACTATTTCAAATTCATGTGGTTCTATAAGCTATTATATATAATTGGACGATATGATAATATTCATACGTCTTTGAATTTTTTATTTCTTTATAAAGGCTAATTTAAAGATTTATAAGCACTATTACATCTAGGCCGGCAAACGGGTTAGTATATCGAGTTTGTGGATTAAGTTTGGGTTGACCCACAAACTCGATAAAATAAACCTAAATACGACTTGATTATCTAAATGAATCACATCCTCAAGTCCGAACATGATTCGTAAATGCCTAGACAACCCGCTTGATCCAATTAAATCTAAATACAATCTGTTTAACTATTTTAACCTAATTCAACACAATCCATTTGACTTGTTTCAATATATATTATACAAATATAATTTTATAAATAAATTAAGCGAGTCAACTTGTTTATGACTTGAACTCATTTATATTAAATTCTAACTCAATAATTTTGTATTGAATTCATGAATTATATAAAAATTATCGACCTAATTACATCAACCCGATTACATCTAATTGGAATGAAAATTAAATAATCTTGCGATTCGCATATGCTGAGAGTGAGAGACGTATGGCCTTCTTTGAGTATAGATTCCAAATTCCTTTGGCCAAACAAAAATTCACCTAATCCTCCCCCATTACCAATACCAACCAACACCCCACATCTGTTTTCAAATTAGGATAACCTCAAAGAACCAAACACGTGGCGCTCTCATCTCATAAACGAAATCTAACAGGCAGCTCAGAAATTCAAAAAAAAAAACACTAAATCTAACAGAAAACTGTTCCTCAGATATTATTCTTAATTCCCTCAAAAAGAAAAGAGAAAAAAAAAAGAAAAAAAGAAAAGAGAAAAATCTGACAGCTGTCCCCCACTGTCCGTACAGTTGGTTCCCAGTGGTGGGGTGGATGCCGATGCATTTACGAAGAGCAGTTGCTTTAACGAACAACAATTACAACACCTTGTCGGTTGAGGCGTCTAGCGTCTACCCTCATTTAAAACGCATTTATTGAGCATAAAATATTGCAATAACTCCACTTAAATACCATTGAATCTCCATTTAATAATCCTAACTTTTAATTTGATTTAATAGATCCATTTTTGTTAAATTCTGCCGTTAACAGAAATTTACAAAAATTTTAAAAGTATAAAAATTATTTTATTATTTTTAACATCTAAAAACTGACAAATAAATGAAATTAAGAAATTTTAAAATTTAAGAAATTTTTTAAAACACTTGATAATTGATGGAACTCTTGTGAAATGTTTTGTTGGCAGGTTGAATGAATATAATATTGAAGACAATGATTTACTTTTTTCTTTATTAAAAACAAATATTTAAAGCACGTAAAATTGTAAATGGTGGAAGGAATAATTTGCTAGAATTTATAGTGAAAATATAATATTTTTAAAATAAAAAGAAATATGTTTTGAGAAGATAAAATAATCACTACGGTTGAAAATGCGTGGACATGGACATAATGCTATATTATTTGAAACTCATAAAAAATGTGCAAATATTGATATTAATTATCTTGTTAAATATAACAACTTTAAATTTTGGCTATAAATTTATTTAAAATGGAGAAAATTTGTTAATTATTCAGGCAAATAATATATATATATATATATATATTATTTGAGTCTTTGTAGGTTCATTTGCTCAGGCATAGCCAGCAATCCGAGACAAAAATTGCTTAAAGCTTGAGGCTTACTCGACAACTCCGTCCATTTAGTGAAACTAGCACACAATTCCTTCTCATTGGTGGATCTTTCTTTGTTGAAACAAAAGGGATTTGAGGAATAAAAGAATTGTTTCACATTTTAGCTGCCACTTTCTCTCATATATATGGTTGCTTCCACCATTGCTTCTTCTGCAATTGGCTTCCTCCAATCTTGTTTTCATTTGGTGCCAAAAATGACACAGACCCATTTGATAACTTTATGTCCAATGCTTTACTTCCTGATCTCTTGCGTATCCTTCATCCTCCTTTCCAAGTCTTTTCCTAACAGTCCACTTCCTCCATGGGGAGGAGAGATCACTGAGATGAAATTGTTGTCAATTTGGTTTTGGGGGGAATTATCAAGTTTTCTTGTGTCTTGGGTTAAGGGAAGCAGGGTTGCTATTAGTTTCTTTCAAGTATCGAGATTCATGCCAGTGAAGAAGATAAGTCTTAGTTCCAAAGTAGATAATGTAGTAGAGGAGAAAGATGAAACTTCTCTTTTGGATTTGCCTGACTTGGCTTTGGAATGCATTCTTGATCGGCTTTCGCCAGCTGGGTTGTGTAGCATGTCGGCAGTTTGTACTTCTTTGAGGGATAGATGCAGAAGTGATCATCTATGGGAGAAACACATAAAGCGCAAATGGGGTAGAGTGATTGGTGATGCAGCTTACCGAGAATGGCAGCAATGGCAGGCTGCAGCCGCAAGAAAAGGTCCAACACTCTTGGATCAAAGCAAGGAAAAAGGGTTTTTTGATTTCCTTTCCGGGGTTTGCCCATTTTCATGGTTTAAACCAAAGTCAGAAAGAATCAACAAGTCAAGGTGTTCTTTACCGGTTGATTCGATCATGGGTTGGTATTTCTCTCTTGAGGGTGGCAAGCTATGGTTTCCAGCTCAGGTCTATAATCGTGAGGTAAGTGGCTGCAACAAACTAATCTTCTGCTTCTTTGAATGTTGAACAATTCAATGAAATCCTTCATATTTTTTTTTTTCCTGCAGAATGGTCATGTTGGCTTTATGCTGTCATGTTATGATGCCCAACTTAGCTATGATTCGAGGGTCGACACCTTTCGGGCAAGGTATAGGAAGAGAGTCCTTATGGATTTTTGTTTGTGTGTTTTTATTTTTGAGGAAAGAAAGTTTGGGATTATGTTGACAATGGATGGCAATCTTTCCTTATATTAACAATTTTTTGTTGTTGTTTTGCAAATATTTTTCACTTAGCAAGTGAAAGTAATCGATGTCAAGATTGAATTTACATGGGTTAAGCTCATCTGTACAGCTCTAGAACTGAAATGGGTGTTTTGTTGCAGATACTCCCCCCACGGGCGGCGGACAACAGAGGAAACTATACAATGGGATAGGATAAGAGCACCACCAGTTGATACTCCTCCACATGTTCTTCATGTCTCTGATTGTTTGAATGACTTGAAGCCTGGAGATCACATTGAGATCCAGTGGAGAAGAAAAAATGAATTCCCTTATGGTGTGTTTCTTCTGAACCATCATGCTTCTCTGGGTTTTTTTTTACCTGTAATTCCAACAGCATTGATATGTGGCATGGGGTCTCATTTATTTGTAAAATTCTGTGTTGTTATGAAATCCGAAAGTATTTAGTGTTCGATGTCCCTTAAAATTCTCTAAAAGACTTCATAAATCTGACAAATTGGTCATGTTCTATTCTAAAACTTGTAGATTGCAATGTAATAACTTGTGCTGAATGTATTGCAGGTTGGTGGTATGGTGTCGTTGGCCATTTGGAACCATGTGATGGGAATGAGAATCACTGCCGCTGTCATCACAGTGGTGAGATCATCTTAGATTCTATAATTGTTATGAAATTTTTTTCTGAGTTTGTGTATGTTCAATCACCTCGGTATCAAACCCAAAGGTCCTAAGTTTGAGTTCAACTTATTAAGAGTAAGTTTGAGCTCACATGTGAGAGAGAGCATTAAAGTATTGATTAAATAATTAAATTTACTCTTTCCTATAAGCTTAAGCTCTTGTTATCAAGTAAACAACACATTTGTTGGCTGTGATGATCTCCCTTGATCTAGAGTATGCAGAGCACTTTTCCTGTTAAGACTTGTTGAGTCGAACTCCCTGTGTTCACATATCTCTCACACCAGTTTGGAGGCTAAAAATACTTCACATGTTGTCTCACTCACACCAGTTTGTTTTACTGCAAAAGTGAGAAAAATAGTGCATATCATAGCTTCTTGTAATGGACCTATCCTAATATTGTGACTTTCTTGATTAAATGTTGATGTAATGTATCTGAACCAAGTATATTCAATGAAATATGATATACGAAAGATCCAAAGCATGGGTGTGAGTGTCTGGTGCAGATATCTGAAACCCAATATGATAATCAGTGCAGCAGAGAGATCAAACCTTTTCTTTTTGTGTAGGGTACCACCTGTTATTAATGTCTATGTCGCTCTTTTTTTATCATTATTTTGACTTAAGTCTCCAAACCCTCAATCTAATTTGAGTTCTCTAGTGATTGTAGTTTCTGAAAAAGGCAATTTGTCCTTGTACTAAACCAACCGAAAAGTTGATTTTCCTTTATATGTTCATTTTGGCTCGATTCATGCATATAGAATCCACCACACAGATTCAAATTTATACTCTTCTTTTTGTAACATCCATCTTTAGGCACCTCTGCTGTGTGTGCTTATTTGACTGACAAGTATAAGCATTTGCCTCATATACTTTCTTCTGAACGTTACTCATTTTAATCTATGGTTATCCTTCAAGCATGGCTGTGGTGGCATGAGTAGGATCCTTCCCTTTTCTTAATTTTTATTTCCATTTTTGAGAAATGCTACACTTACAATGCCTTACAACTTGTTGACAAGTGTCGGCATGCGATTGGAGCCACGCTAGCTAGCCCCCCCCAAAAAAAAAATTTGTAAAATCCTCCAATCACATGTTGACACGTTTCAACAAGTTGTAGGTCTAACATTTTTCTTTATTTTTTATGTTTACAAGTTTCCTATTGGTGGCAGACATGGTGATATTGGAGTTCAATCAGTATAATCTTGGCTCCCGTTGGAGACGGATGGTCATAAACAGGAAGGATCACCAGGAGGAAGGCAATGAAATAGATGGCGTTTATGGTGGAATTAGGAAGCTTTACAACAAGGAGGAGATTGAAAAGTGGATTAGCCTTTGGCCAACTCAAATTTTGGAATAGCATGATGACTCTTATACGATTATCATACAATTAGGATAACATGACAATGAAAATCAGCCTTTAGATCAACAAGGACGTGTTAAAAAATAAAATCAAAGGCTAATTTTTACTACCACGTCATTCCGGTTGTATGGTAATTGTACAAAAGTCTATAAAACAACATTTTTCTTTGTAAATAAGCCCCCTCTATAGCTGTGAATGAGAAAGAGCTAATATTCATAGGAGTCATTATAAGAGAATGAAGAATAGGTTGATTATTTTTGGTTTGGCACAGAGAGGCCTTGAGATGCAAATATAATATACTATATATATATATACAATGATATGAATTTTCTAATGAAAAATCTTACTCGATAACTCCCTGTCTAGCTTTGCTTTCTTTGTGTTTGACACATTTTCAAGGAAATTCATTACTTTTTGTTTGGATGAAATGTAGATGCTACTGTTGTAAAGATGTTGAAATTTCAGTGGTTTGCTGATATAAATGACACTTCTTCTTCAGCAATGTAGATCATCTGCATAGAGATGAAAAATGATGACCTTCACAATTTCACTTCTCAACTGGCAATATATATAAAATTTAAATTTATATATGTTTATACTCTAAATAAAATAAAAAAGTTACAACAAATCAAGGCAGGCTGCATTAGTAGCCAGTGTCTCTAGGGCTGGCAATTTTGACACGATCCGTGAACCCGACACGAAATTAGCGGGTTTGGGTTTATGCTTAATGGGTTTAGGTCGTAAACGGGTCGACCTGTTTATGCCCCGTTTATCTTACTTAAACGGGTCGTGTCGCGGGTCACCCGTGGGTGACTCGCCAGACCCGTTTAAGGGTTTTTTTTTTTCACCTAAAGAAAAAACACTTAAACCTAATCTCACGATTCTTACTTCTAAGGGTATTAAAAAGAGCTTATTTAGATATCACACATATGTTATTACTTCAATTCAAAATGTATTAAAAAATATATAGCACATTCATTCTTGTTTTGTTTTGTTTATTAAGTGTTTATTTTGTGCTAGCCAATTAGGCTTATTAAGTGTTTGTTTTGTTTTGTAAATTGTAAATTGTAATGATGTGGTGCTAGCCAACTAGAAGTTTAATTTTAAGAGATAAATTGCTAAAATTATTATTTCATTTTTTTTTAAAAAAAAAAAAATTACATTTTAAGCTAAACGGGTCTAACGGGTCGTGTTGACCCGTTAGACACGACTTGTGAACCCGTTTAAGATAAATGGGTTCACGGGTCGTGTCGGGTGACTCGTAAAACCCGTTTAGTTTAAATGGGTTCGCGGGTCGTGTCAGGTGACCCGTAAAATTTCGTGGGTCGTGGTCGGGTTTGAGCTCGATTCATGAAGTTAAAGTCGATCCGGGTTTTGCTTAAACGGGTCTCTGGTCTACTAGTAATTTGGTTCTCATTACAGATTAGGATAATTGGAGTTATCCAAATTCTTCAAAATTACCAAATTATGGTCAACAATAAATTTTAGGAACAAAAAAAATGCCTAATTAACCTTTTTATTTTTTTTATTTTTATAAATAAGCAATAATTATATTTCGCACAATACAAAGATGGTTAATGTTTATCTCTTTATTAATTCAATTTTTTTTTTTAATTTTTTATAAAATATTTGATTCATACAAAAACATAATACAAAGGTAGGGTTTGGTAAACAACACCAAATGTCACCACACTATTTATCTTATTTTTTCAAAAAAGTTAATATAAAAACATTTACTTTTTATATCACATTATTTAATATTTATTATTATTTAAATAAAAAATACTATAAAATAATTTTTTTTTACTTTTAATATCAATTATTATTTATTTATTTATTTCAATTTTTTTAATATCGATACCGTGGAAAAGACCTTGTTGTTTGTTTGCAAACAAGGTGTAAAGGACTTCTATTATATGTCAATTGTCAACTCAGAATAGAGGGAAAAAAAAAAAATAGTATATGTCAAATCCAATTTTCCACATGAGATGAAATAAATGAATATATTATAATATTTTAAAAAAAAAGGTCTCCTTTAAAAAAGAAAAAAAAAAGAAAGGTAAAAGGTACAAGGGCAGGAAGAAAGAGAAGGAAAGAGAGTTCCACAGAGAAAGAAACCAAAGCAAAAAACGAGTTTCTGAAGAAGTCGTTCTTTAGCTTCGTGTCTCCTCTCTCTCCTTCACTGAGAAGAAGATGAACGGTGGTCCATCTGGCTTCAGTGCGTACAACACTCTCTCTCGCTTTTCCAATAATCCCATAATCTTCTTCTAATGTTGCGTTTTGTACTCTTTTCTCTATTCCTCTAATTCTCCGAACATTTCTGGGTTTTTGTTTTTTTGGTGGCACAGACAATGCCCCTGTTACAAGAGCCTTTATCATTGCCTCCGCTCTCTTTACGGTTTTCTTTGGGATCCAAGGCCGTTCTAGTAAACTCGGATTGTCATATCTGGTACTCCTTTTTCATTTGATGTTTCTTTTTAATTTGTTTTAGTGATTGAATTTGGTTTTCATGTCAATTCTGATCAATTTATTTCTTTTTTACATGTAATTGCAAGTGGTTTTTTCTTCTTCTTTTCTTTCTGTTTCTGTGTTAATTGCTCCAACTGGGGAGTATTAATTATGGATCTTCTTTTGTTGATTAATATTTGTTGTGTGTACTTAATGATGATCTTTGATTTTTAAAAGTGTACTTTAATCGTAGTTTTGAGTTTGTTTCCAATGTGGGCCATTTTTATCTTTCATCACCTTCATGAAAAATGGTTTTAGCTTATGTACTATTGCTTTTTCAGTTGACACCGTAAATTGGTTTTGAGCTTTCCTGTACGAATAGCTAAATTGAGGTTGACTTGCTGTTATGGTTCTTCAACGCATGTTTAATTGTATTTTGGGCTTGTTTTAATGTGGATTGCAGTTACTTTTCCATCATCATCATCATCAGAGACCACTTTTAACTGATGTATTGTTGCTTCTGACATGTAATCAGGATGGGGTTTCTAATTTTTTGTGGGTAGGCTTAAGTTGAGGTTTTAGTTTTTGGTTATTAACTTGATTTAGGACAAAGGGTTCTTGTACCAGAGTTGATGTAGGACTAAAGTTTTGATACAAAATCTGATGTAGGACAGCAGCACAGGGTCGTTTGTTTATGCTTAATTAGGATGAAGTTTCGACAGTGATTCAAAAGATTGAGTTTTGAAGATTTTTAACTTTTAAGGGCTGAAAACAGAACTTCTGGTCGTAGGGACTTTTCACTGGCAGTAGGAATTTGAGGGAATTAGGATTGTTTAGATTAGGGTTTGTGGTGGAAACGGCTTGAAAGATATGTTGGGTTCGGATTTAATTATGGAGTAACAATATGAGTGTATTTGGAGCACAAAGTAGGACAGTAAAGGAAGGGTCGGATCTGACTTGAGGATATGAATAGGAAGTGGAATAGATCTGGTTTGTGCGTTTTGGAGGCTGGTAAAGGTGGGTTGTGCTAGGGTTTTTTTTTTATCCTATAGATTTTTAGGGTACCAAGGATGACAAATCAAAGTATGATTGCAAGATTTCAACTTTCTGGAAATTAAGGAAGAGGAAGAAGAAGATAATCTAGGCATTGCATTTAGTTTTCCTTAGCAATAGGCTTAGGGTTTCTTTGGCATCATCCTTAGAAGTTTTGAGGATCGTGAGAGGACTTTAGAGGAGATTAAGTATGTTTTTTTTTTTCAAACATATTGTATCTTTGGACAATTGCTTTTGTTTCTTTTTTAGTGATTAATGATCACAATTTTCTGGTTCTTTTTGCCCATATTAGCTAGGTGGCTTCTCTTATATACTTTGTGTATCTGGAGGCACTTACACTTTTAATGATATTCTGCTACTCATAAAAAAAATAAATAAATAAAAATAGTCAACTATGTAGGTGTTAGCTCATGTCACTGTTCACGTGACTTGAACCCTTATTAAAATATGCCTTCATAACACTAGACCTTTAATTAACTGAGTTATGTCTAAGCTCCTAGTATTTTAGATAAACAAACAATACAATAACTTTTTGATTTGAATCATATTTAGCAGTGTTGTTGTAGTAGTTATGAAGTGTTAGTAAAGCAGTAACTATTATGGGCCGTTATGGTATAGCAGTAAGTGCTATATGTTTGACTTTCTCATTTTTCTTGCCTGTCATATTGGAAAGTGACATGTCATGCCTTGAACTTTGACAGGGCGTGTTCAATGATAAGATCATGTTTTGTTTTTTGTCTCTTGTCTCAAGGGGATGCCTCCTATACTGTGTTGCTTGGAGATTAAAAAAAAGGGAAACTTTACTTTAGTTCCCTGAACTACCGCACATTTAACCCTTCCAAAATTCAAAAACTCTCAATTTACACCCTTGAACTTTCAATTTCAATCAATTTACTCCCTTCCGTTAGTTTTAGCTGTTAACTTCTAATGGAAATGCCTGAAAAGACCAAAATACCCTTCGATTTTTTTGTTTTGTTTTTTGTTTTTAATTTTTAATTTGAAATTAAGGGTGAATTTGGACTTTTATAAAAAATTTAGGGGTATAAACGTCATTTTATCACTTTTAACGTTTTAAATCTGACGGAAGGGGGTAAATTGATTGAAATTGAAAGTTCAGAGTGTTAAATTGAGAGTTTTTTGAAATGTCTAATTGAAGTTTCTCAAAAAAAAAAATAAAGACCTGTTTCATGTTGGGATGGAAGTCAATTTGTGGATACACGAATATGCATACTAGGCACATACTTCTATACTGGCATGGTTAAAAGTATATGCATTCATGATATCTGCCTTGTCACATGAAACTGGAAAAAATTCTCAACAATGTGGTATTAGTAGATTCCTAGATGTGTAAAGTGAAATGTTTATTCTAAATGACTTAAATTACAGAATCATGACAGAGAATGTGTGCACCATGGAGCAATTTTTTGATATGAAGTTATAAAATTGCTTTTGTTCATCTCTATGGAACTTTGTACATCTGTCCCCTTCGCAATTAAGAATGAATGTTTTCTTCCAAGGCATAGTTTGAAACTACATGAGATACTTTGTGAATATATTTTTTTTCTTAAAAAGTTTCAGATGTAGAGAAAACTATATTATAGACAATATATGAAATATAATTTACTGTAAAATTATCTTTCAATGCTGTAACTCCTTAAGAAATATAATTTAAGTAACCAACTCTAGTTGAGACTAAGTTAGCTGAAGCCTGAAGGGGAAAAACGGGGGGTTATGCTGACTGTTTTACTTGTGAAATCACATTGAATATGCATTTGTAATGGGAAGAGGCATTTCCCAAGATTTACTGTAAAATTATCTTTTGATGTGGTAACTCCCTAATAAATATAATTTAAGTAAGGAAACTTCACTTAACCCCCTTGAATTGTCACATTTTTTGCAATGTCCTTCCTAAAGTTAAAAACTTTTTATTTTTTTGATAAGTCAAAAAATATATAAAAAGGCGCAGAGGGGCGCAACCCATAGCACACAGAAAGTATACAAGGGGGAGCCTAAAGGGGAGAGGAGAAGCGAGAAAGAAAATCCGAATAACTAATTACAATCGGGAAGCCATCCGGCAGTTAAAAACTTTTCAATCTAATGTATTGAACTTTTAATTTTTTTCAATGTCCTCTCTCCATTATGATTTTTTGTTAAATCCCATCAAAATTCCCAAAATACCCCCTTATTTTTTAGAAAAAAATATTCCACTTTTTTTGCGAAGATTGAGACATGGGTATTTTTGCAAATACCATTAAATTTGGACCAACACTTTAATCTTTGCAATTTTTTTCTTTTTTCTTTTTCCTAAAACAAATGGGGGTATTTTGGGAAAAGTTAACGGAGGGATGAGATTGCAAACAATTGAAAGATAGATACACTCAATTGAGAGAAATTGAACTTTAGGGGGGACATTGCAAAAAGTGATGACAATTCAGGAGAGTTGAAGTGAAGTTTCCCTTTAAGTAACCAACTCTAGTTGAGACTAAGTTAGCTGAAGAGGAAAACAGGTTGTGCTGCCTGTTTTGCTTGTGAATCACATTGAATATGCATTTGTAATGGAGGACTGTATGTTAATGTTCGTAACTTTAAAGTCAGATATGCTTAATTTTTTTTTTCCTCTTGAAAGGTGCCATGAACTCTTCAAGGTACAATTACTATGAATTTATGTGATCATTTTATCTTTATATTACGTATCAAAAAAAAAAATCATTTTATCTTTATGTCAGGATATTTTTGGGGAGCTTCGGCTTTGGAAGTTAATTGGATCAGTTTTTGCCTTCTCATCCACACCAGAATTGTTGTTTGGACTCTACCTGCTGTACTACTTCAGGGTCTTTGAGAGACAGATAGGTTCCAATAAGTACTCGGTGAGCAATCATCTAGTTTGAAGTACTCATGAGTTCAACTTTTATGTCTTATCCACACACTAATATATCATAAGTATCTTTTGCTTAATCAAAGCCATAGGATAGATGAAGTAGATACTGAATGACAATTATCATGCAGATTTCCATGGATCTATGCAAGTGACAAAAAAATTAAAAAGCATCTTTGTGAAGCTCAACAATTGTCATCTGTTCGTTTTTCTTGTGCCTGCCCAAGAGGCCTTAGAAACTTGTAGTATAAGCATTCTGCTGGGCAATGCGAGTCAATATCACTACATTTTGTAGCTCCCTACAAACATGCCTTAAAAAGGTTATCATTTTTTTTTTCCCGGGGTAACGCTTTATTGATGTTGCTTTAAAGCATTTGGTATGGAATCAGTTACCTAAAAGTTACATGAGGTGACCGGGAAAGAGTGAGTGGGTTGACTGTTTCAGGTGTCAGATCGACTCATAACATCAATACTGTCGTTAGATTTAATTAAAGATAATATACCAAGATAGAAAGCATGCAACAAAGATTTGTTTATGAGAAGTGTTTCTTCTAGTTTTTATTTTATTTTATTTTTTATAGGTAATAAGAAGTTTTATTAAAGAAGTGTTTCTTCTAGTTACTCTCAATTACTACTCCCATTGAGGGAATTTCATATTTTTTGAAAATAATAGACTGAATATTTTTACACTCCCATAACACATGGAATGTATGAAATGGTACAGTTAACCTTCCGTCGGCAAAAAGCCACACATAACAGACAATATGGAAAAGCGGTTTAAATTATGTTGTCAGATGTAAATTCATTCACAATCCTTGATTAGGGCAATTGGTTTTCATCAAACAGAGATTGGAATTATAAAGTTTTATGCCTTGAATCAACATATACATTAAAGTTAGAGAAAATATTTAAAAGGGTGAAAGTCTTTCTCTGGAAAAAAAAGAGCTATCAACTTGCTTTATTTGGTTGGATGGCTGGGACTTCACAGTGACTAGTCTTCTGTTAGCGGCAGTAATTGGTTGAGGGCAAAAACCTAACCATGCTTGAAATGAACTGAATGGAAAAGGTTCCCAATCTAAATTCTACTGGTGCACTTTTCAAATTTGTGGCGAATTAAGATGATCTGGTGATTTGTCATTCTTGATTTGGTGTTCAAATTTTTTGACTGTATTATCTCCAGCACTGTTGTTAAAAACTCATCCCGACTCTTTTTGGCTCAGAGCTTGCATGGACACTGTTCTGTTAGTTGTTTGGTAGAGATCCCTAAAATGATTTATTTTTTCTTTTGAGAATTTATACTTGCAGCCTACCTTAGGCTTTCCTTCTCAGGGATTGGGGCACACAAAAGATGAGCGAGCTTAACATGACAGGACTAGCATTGTTTGTTACACTGTACTTAGAGATTCTATGCCTTTTTTAAAAAAAAAAAAAAAGAAAAAAAAAATTCTAGTGGTTGTATTTCTATAATCTGAGAATTTGGTAAATGATACCAAGTATAAATGGATGCTTGTTTTATTGATTAATCGAATTCAAGTGTTCTCTGATGTATGGCATTTCTTAATTTGGTTAGTAATATCCTGTTGATTCTTGTATACTTGTTATTTGTTAACCCTTCTACCAATTGGTTATCAAACACCAGGGAAAAAAAAGATAAGTAAAGCATAGAAAACAGAAATTGAATTCCTCTGCACTTTGATATATTGAATTTTTTTTTTTAATCCCTTTTGGTTTTAAAGTTTGTCTGCCCCATTATGCAGGTCTTTATCTTGTTCTCTGTAATAGTTTCATTACTCTTTGAGTTCCTTGCTCTAGCACTACTTAAAGGTATGCATTGCTCCAAATTATGTTTTTCTAATTTATCTGTTTCATAAATCTCTTTTGTCACTTTATTTTATTTTATTTTTGATAAGTAAACAGATTTAAAAATTGGGAGAAAATAAAATAAATTTTATATCTTTTTTTTTTTTTTGGTCGCTTTATATCTTCTAGTTCCCATTTTTATTTTTATGTAGCCTTGTGGTTTTGAATCCACTCAGATAGATAGAGATTTAAGAAAACAAGCCCATAGATCCGAGCTCATTCTCTCTTGATCATTGAAGCTTTGAGAATTTCTTTCTCTTCAAATGTACCATATTAAAAAGAAAGGAATTGCTTTCCAAACAATACTGATATCATTCCGGCCTACCCTTATATACCAATTTATCATTATGATGTGATACTTGTAAAGTAAAGAAAGCCAACCTCAAAGTGAGAATTATCTCAAGGGAAGCCGTCCAAGTAAAGAAAGCCAACCTCAAAGGAGCCTTGGTCCAAACCCTCTTCAAAGGGAAAGGGGAGTCACCATTAGGAAGAACCTTGTAAAAGGATTTGACCTAAAAAGGTCTTCTTTTGTAGGGCATCCAATAAAGCCTGTCATTGACCTCCCAACTCACCCTAGCGAAATACAAAACATTTAAGAAAGAGGGGACGGAGTCCACCTCCCAATCATGCATCAACGTGGAGAAGTTAATGTTTCAATGAATCGCATCATTGCTAAGACTCTTAAGGTCAACAACCATTGCATCCCTATTCCTTGCAAGGCAAAATAACTATGGAAAAGATTCTTTCAAAGGACGATCTCCACACTATAAGTCATTAAGTCATGCCAAAACCTGGTATAAGAGCCATCACCTTCCTCCACAATATTAAAAGACTCACCCCGTCAGCTCCAGTAACCCACTTTGTACTTCATCCACCCAACAAACTCCCATACTTATCCACAATCTGACGCCAAAGAGCCTCTCTCTCCATAACAAACCTCAATAACCACTTACTCTAGAGCTGATTGAAAGTAGTCCACCTCTTGATCCCTAGCCCTCCAAGCTGAATAGGAGTACAAACCTTCTTCCAATTAACAAGATGAAATTTAGGCTCATTATTCAAACCACCCCACAAAAAATCCCTCTACTATTTTTCTAACCAATTAGCAACACCAATCGGGATAGGGAAGAGGGAAAGCAAATAGGTAGGAAGGTTGGTGTTATAGTTTGTATGAACGGTTTAGACACAAAAGGTGAAAGCTATATTATTCAACTTAACCTAATACAAGCATCCTATTATATAAATTAGGGAAATACCATAAAGACTAAACTACCCCCAAAACCCTAATGACTCAAACCCTAACTCTTCTAACACTCCCCTTCAAGGTGGAGCATATACATCATATGAATCCAACTTGGAAGATACAAACAAACGAAAAACAACTAGAAAAACATATTCTAACACTTCCCCTCAAGTTGGAACAGCTTGGAGCATACAATACAAAGACTCATATAAATAACAAGATAATTTAATAAAACTTTAGCGCCAGTTGAAAAGTCGTCAGAAACTTGAACAACGAAGATTTGATCAGATCTCGCCGCAAAACACCAAGGCCGGTTGGATACATCGATCACAACATTGGATTGGTTCTCGTCGGAGAATCCAAAGCTGGTCGGATACAACGATCTTGGGATCGATTCTTGCCGCAAAACATCAAGGCCGGTCGGATACATCGATTACCAACAACCAACAACAAACACATGATTAATCAACAAGTTTCGCTGGAAAACAGACTCAAACAATGGCCACAGATCATTGTTACAACAACACAATCATCAAACGGTTGGATTTCTTTTTTTTTCCTGAGGGCTGCTGCAACTTTGCCAGCTACCACATAGCACTCCAGCCACAACAGACAACGCCAGCCATCACACCCAACAACAAGAACTTGCACCCTGACAGTGCTGGTTTTTTTCTTAACTGGAGGTGTTCTGGTCACCATAAAACAAGAAGAACTGCTCACGATGGCACTGCCTGTGTGGGCTTAGCCCACACGGGCGGTGCTGCCTCCAACAAGAGAAAACCAACGATTAGCCTAGAATTGAAACAAGCTTTGATACCATGTTATAGTTTGTATGAACGGTTTAGAGGGAGAAGGTGAAGGCTATTATATTATTCAGCTTGTTGTTAACCTACTAGAAACATCCTAATATATAGGATTAGGGAAACATCACAATGACCAAACTACCCCCAAAACCCTAATGACTCAAACCCTAACTCTTCTAACACTCCCCCTCAAGCTGGAGCATGTACATCATATGAATCCAGCTTGGGAGATACAAGCAAACGAAAAACAGGTAGGAAGGTTGGAAAGAGTACTCTTAATCAATGTTACTTGACCACCCTTAGATAAGTATTCTTTTCCATCCAGCTAAGCGGAGTTGGATGTAATTTCTTTCTTATTTGTACTTCTATATTATATTTTGGCTATGACGAGATTCATGGCTTGATAGGGACTTACTTCCTAAGTCTAGTATAAACTCTCATATTGTTAGTCATGGTTTAAAAAGGAAATTAACAATGTTGTGTGGCTATCAATTTCCTACAAAACAAAATGTTGTGTTGCCAAGTTGATTTTTCATTTTATTAAATTATTGAGTTGTATGAATAACTTACTTATTGCCCCCACTGGGAGAAAATTCTGATTCTGCCCTTGCTGGTGGATAGAGTTTACTCTCATTTATATCTGGGATTCAAGGAAAAGGATTGTGCATTGTTTAAGTACTTTTTTTGTACTTACCCTATTTCTCCTTATGATTTCCTGTGTTTTCTTTTTCTTTTTCTCAAATACTATGGTCAGTAGAAGGTTATGAATTCTGCAGTTATAATCTTTGTGTTAAAGTAACTTGTATTTATTTTTGGCAGATCCTGCAGTCAACCAGGTCACATCTGGACCTTACGGTCTTATATTTGCTTCATTTATCCCATTTTTCTTTGATATTCCAGTATCAACATGGTTCCGTGTATTTGGTGTGCGCTTCTCTGATAAGTCTTTCATATATCTAGCTGGTCTTCAGGTAAAAAGTGAATGTGGTTTATATGTACTGTTTATGGTGCAAGCTAGACTAAATGTGAAGTATTTTTAAATATTTGGCTTCCCCATCTCCCTTCAGCCAATAAAATCTAATTTTAGTTTCTGTCTTGCAGCTTCTTTTATCATCTTGGAAACGATCTATCTTACCAGGGATATGTGGCATTCTAGCTGGTTCCTTGTATCGTTTGAATGTCTTTCATATCCGCAAGGCAAAGGTCATTTGTCAATATCACCATGGGAAAGAAAGATGTTTTATTCTTTTTCCTTTCTGCCATAATATTCAACATGCTTAAATGATAACTTGGTATTCTGCTCAAATATTTCATAAATGCTTCGTTACAGCTGTGAGCTTCCTACAAGGCACATTAGTGAAGCTTACATCTTTAGAGTGAATTATGGGTGTGAAATTATATGAAGTAGTGACTTAATTGGAACTTTCTTCCTATGCATGGACACATTCCACTCACAATAGGGCTAGATGTATAAAATCTTTTTTCCCTTCCTCTGAAACTGTTTCTTACATCTTTAAATAGAGAATCTTTCAAATTGTTTATGAGGTTCTCTTATTTGCATATGTGGCAATTGCTTCCGCTCAGGTTGAAGTTGATTAAAGTAGCATGTGATGTGATTATGCATGTTTTTTCTTATGTTACAGTTCCCTGAATTTGTTACTGCATTCTTTTCGCATGTTACAGATCCCTGAGTTTGTTACTTCATTCTTTTCACGGCTTTCTTGGCCAACCATGGGGAGTCCATCTTCAGCACCAACTAGGAATATTGTAGGAAATGCACCATCCTATGCAGGTCGCCGAGTGGAGGCAAGTGTTTTGCTTAATGCTTTTAATCAAATCCTCAATCTGCTTAGAACATATGTTTACATAGAGATGTAATTGAAATAGCTCAAATTAACAGCGTATAGAGTCATTTACCTAATGTGTGGGTTTTAAAACCAACTCTGAACCAAGAATGATGCTGGGGATATTCATTTGTATAGATCCTAATATATGCTTTTAACTCATCTTACTATATAGGGGCCTCTGAATTCCCTAGACATTCCATTTTATGTGGACATTGCTGAAATTGAATGAAATCATTTTACTACTTTTCATACCCACTCGTTGTTGATTATATATGCAATAAACTAGGGGCTAAGCTCAGGAGGATTTGTATTTTCTTTGAATATCTTTTGGAAGTTTTAGAATATCATTTTGCTGGTAATTATATCAACTCTTTCTGATATCGATTGCATTTAAGACCTAAAATCAACTTAATGGAGAAAAGTTTTAGATTTTAATTACCCATGATTCAGCATTCTGGTTTCTGGTTTTAAGAGTCCTTAAACATTGGTTTAAGGCCACATTTTTTTTTTTTTCTTTTGATAAGTAATGCATGTCCAATTAGATTTGTAATGTTCTTTTTTCTTTCTTTATTGTTACGGGTGCATTCATCTAGTAAGTACAATTAAAAATATAATTTTTTGTGCCATGGGCTTGCTTCAAGCATTTTTTTTGTAAGTAAATCAATCTCATAGTCATTAGAAAGCACAGAGGGGCGTAATTCAAATACTTAGTATACAGAGAGACTCCTCATTAGGGAGAAAAAGAACACAAGTCCATAAATTCAGTAAAACTAGAAAAACAAGGACTCATGTATACCACCATCCAAGCATAAAGAGGTTTGAACATAATAGCTTTTAACTCAATACCAAACTCTCACAATCTTCGAAGCTCCTCGTGTCTGCTCTCTCCAAATGCACCACATTAAGCACAAGGGAGCCATCCTCCAAGCTTCTAAAATGCAACGGCTTCCCAGCTGACTTCTCCAACCAACAACTTCACCACCGTTCTAGACATGACCCACTCTACACCAAAAAGATGTAATATCAAAACCCACAATTCTCTAGTCACTTCACAGTGGAGAAGAAGCTGATCTATGATTTTCCCGCTTTTCTTGCATATGCAGCACCAATCTACTACTATAATATGCCTCTTTCTTAGGTTTTCCAAAGTTAAAATCTTCTTCCCTAACGCCATTGTCCACACAAAGAACTACACTCTCGAAGGAGACTTATTTCTCCAAATGCTCTTCCAAATAAATGGGGAGCCAGTGGGAGCACAAAGTGCATGAGAAAAGGATCAGACTTCAAACATCCACCTTTTGGGAGGAATTCAACAGCTTTTATCCTCACCACCTTGTCTCAACCTGAGAGTACAAAAGATCAAAGAATGAAGTAACTGTTCCCACCTACCAATCATACACTGGTCTGATAAAGGACATATTCAATTGAAGATTGCAGTTAGAAAACTGCACATGATTTGCCACCCAAGCTTCCTTACAATGAGCAATACTAAACAATTCCGAAAAAGCTGCTTTCAGGGGATGATCCCCACACCACAAATCATGTTAAAACTTGATCTTAGACCCATCTCCCACCGAATATTTGACAAATCTAGAAAAAAAAAAAAACCCAAATCCCTCCTAATGTTTTCCCACACCCCCACTTTGAAGGGCACCACTGGAACACCATCCTCTCCTCATGCTATTATATTTGGTTTCCACCACTGATCTCCACAAAACCGAGCATTTTTCCATAACTATTTCCCCAAGAGAGCTTAGTTAAACTGAATAAGATTTCCAACTCCCAAACCATCAAAGCAAATCAGAGAAAGGGACATATAATAAGTAGGTAGATTGGAAAGAGTGTTTAAACAGCGTCAGCCTACTACCCTTGGACAAATAAAGCCTCTTTCAATCAACTGAACGATGTTCTATTTTTCCAACAATACCAAACTGTATTGATTTAGCCTTGTACAAAACCTCCCAAGGAAGACCAAGTACTTTATAGGCAAAGAGGGCATCCTACAACCAAAGCATACAAACCTAACCTCCAACATCATCCACAGTACTAGTAAGGACTAACTGTGATTTAGATAAGTTAATCTTCAACCCCAGACAACTTCAAAACATAAGAAGAGACAATGCATGATGACAAAGATGATTAGGATTTGCCCCACAAAAGATCAAGGTATTATCCACAAACAAAAGATGAGACACTTGGAGCTCATTATTATTCCTTGACCCAACCGAGAAACCTGATAAGAGCCCCCTATCCATTGTGCGTGCAACATTCTACTCAAACCCTCCATGACAACCTCAAACAGTAGAGGAGATAAAGGATCTACCTGTCTTGGGCCACAAAAACTATTAAAGAATCCAAAAGAGATCCATTAATCAGAGTGGAGAAATGTACCATAGAACTATAGTAAGCTATCCAAGCTCAAAGTCACATATCCTCAACAGATACAACAGGAAACCTCAATTAACATGATCATAGGTCTTTAATAGGTCCAATTTACGGAGCACACTAGGTTCACCTGATCTAGTTCAGCTATCAAGACATTCATCAGCTACAATAGCTTAACCTACAATCTGTCTCCCCCTGATGAATGCATTTTGACTAATAGGATGGAAGTAATATCCACAGCCTTAGCTTTCTTGGGGATGAGGGAAATAAAAGTTGCATTGAGGCTCTTTTCAAACTTCCCTTGAGAATGAAACTCTCTGAAAACATTCATGATATCCTATTTAAGGACCTCCCTTGAAGATGAAAGTCCTGGAAAACATTCATTGCTTCATCCATTTAAAGTCTAAATTGTACGGGAATGGTTGGGAGTGTCATATAGACTGGCCAGGTTTCAAATAACCTACAGTTGGCTTTTGCAAGTGAAAACCAACCCAGTGTTTGTTCCAAGGTACTAGTGAAAGACTCTATGCTGTGTCTGTAAGTAAGAGAATGCATATTATGACAGTTTGTGGTCTGATCTGTTAGAAGGGAAGCCAAGTTGATGTAACACATTGGCACGTATCCCTGTACCTTGAATGTTTGACCAAAACTTTTTTATTTAATTTTTATGAATGGATAAATTGACCAAAACTGGAAATTGTTCTGAGTTTTTATCATATCTTTCCTTTTAAAAATTATATAGGAGTATCTCAGAATTCTTCAAAGCCCTGGCCAAATAACCATAGGACTCTTAAGTGAACCTACTGGATGTTGGAGACGTAGATTGTCATTAGGCAAGAAGTTTGTGAAGCTTAATGTGCAAATATCAATAGGAACTATAGGTTACTAGCCCTTGCTGCGCCTACGCATTGAATGATATTTTAATTATTTATCAAAAAAAGAAAAAAAGAAAAAAAAAAGCTATAGTTTATTAGCATATACTCATATTATTTATCAAATTAAAAAAAAAAATATATATATACAGAAGAAGAAAAAAGAAAAGAAAAAGAACTATAGTTTATTAGCCAGTACTCATATGGTCATGTATATTGTTTGTAAAAGCCTTAACAACAGGGCTTATACGGGACAGGTAGGAAGCCCCTGGTCATGTCTAGAAGTTATTAGAGGACAATATCTAAACTTTAAGGTGATTTTTTTGGTCAACTCATCTGATTGCTTCTTGTTTGCATATTTTTCTCTTGAAACTGGTGTGAAATATAAGCTACATTTATGTGAAAGTTCTTTCGTACTACAACTATTTATTAGCATCATTTATTGCTCTAGAGGATTTTATTTTCTCCTATGGTTACAGAGAAACTTCCCTTCTCCTATGCCATCATCCGTAGAGCCACCAGAGGACTCTATTGCTACACTGGTTTCCATGGGCTTCGACAGGAACTCTGCCCGACAGGCACTTGTGCAGGCTAGAAATGACGTCAATGTGGCCACAAACATCCTTCTCGAAGCGCAGGCTCACTAATTCATTGACATTGTTCTGTGAAATGAAACTGGTTGTTTCTAATTCAGAGACAGAATCCTTATCCAATGCAGATATGCTGGTCAAACAAATTTTCCCTATCTGGTGACCGGATTGATATATGCTTAGAGAAGCCCGGTCAAGGTATTCACAGAATCTTTCTTTAAGGGTTCTCTCTTTTTCGCCTTTTTTTCTTGTTCTTTTTCATTGTAAGTGTCAGTTTCTTTTTTCTTCCCTTTCATTTTGACTGTAGCTCAGTTTCAAGATAAGTATTTATACACGAATGACAGGAAATTAGGAGCATGTGCAACTGTTCACACCATATGAGAACATGGATATCCAATTTAAAAGAGAACCAGTTACGCATGTTACTTGTTAGGGTTGAAATCTCTCTGGAAATTGTTGATATAATATTCACATTCACTTTGAGTACATACAGCCTGGACTCCAACTCCCACAAATAAAGATCCTCTCCATTTCATGGTTAGGGTTTAAAGTTGATGCATCTAACGGTGTAAATGATTTACATTATTTAAATTCCAACCCCCTGTCCCCCTATCTCTCTCCTAACTCCTATTGTGAAAAGGAAAATGATAATGATAAATGTGAAGAGAAAAAAAGTACTTATCTTGACAAGTTATCTAAAACTCTCTTTACAAAGAGGGGGGCATTGGGAAGGATGGTCGGAATGGGGGATGAAAGCATATGGAACAGTATACTCGTATGATACATTTTGTTCAAAACTTCAAGCTAAGATTATCAATTTTTTATTTTTATTTTTTTTTTTTTGGCACATCGAACCAGGCCTTGGAGTGTAGATGTTAAGAGGCTGCAGGTGTTTTCCTTCTACTATTTCAACGTAAATAAGAACTTTATAAGTAGCAACTTGTCCGTTTTAACTTTGGGTTAAATAATTAATACCCTCTAGGGTTTTATTTCTTTATTTTTTTCCTCTAGGGTTTGATTTTTACTATAGATTCTTGTGGTTTTGATAAAAGATCAAATTGGTCATTTTGTCTATTAACCGTTAGTTGACTTAACAAAAGTACACACAGCATGTGGACTAATTAAAATTCGACACTTTGCATAAGTGACCACGTCATTAGTGGTGATGTGGTCACCTAATTTATTTATTTTTAAATAAAATATATTTTTTCAACCAAAAAAAAAATTAGTGTGGCTATGGCCACTTCCTTGGCCATCTGAGAACCACCACCTTTGGCCATGTGGGTGGCCAAGCCACCCCCATTTGGCCAGATGGGGGTGGCTGAAACCACCCATAGTAGGTATTAGGAGTGGCTCGACCACCCCCTTGGCACCTATGCATCCCATAGATGGGGTGGCTGCCACCCTCAAGGTGCCAAGGGGGTGGCTGAGCCACTCCCAAATGGCCAAGGGAGTGGCATTAGTCATTGATGGCATGGTCATTTATGTCAAATATTGAATTTTAATTAGTTCACGTGTCAGTGATGTGGACTTTCGTAAAGTCAACTAACGGTCAATGGACGGAATGACCAATTTGGTCTTTATCAAAACTACAAGGATTTCTTGTGATAAAAATCTAATCCTACGGAGAAAAAATGAAGAGATGAAACCCTAGGGGGTATTAAGTATTTAACCCTTTTAACTTTTTATTTTATCTTAAATTTAAACTTACCTTAAAACATATATATATTCAACTTGTTCTTCAAATTTGAACATATTTTTATTGGTTTACCCAAGTTTAGGAAGAATGTTCGCTATATTAGGGTGAATGTAAATTTATTTGTCTATTATTTGATGGTTAAAGTAAACAAGAAAAAAAAAAAATCCAAATTTCTATACGTGAAAAAAAAGGGGAAGTGGTGTTTGAGTGAAAGTGTGAAACATGGTATTTTAAACCAAGTCCAAATCTGACAAATTTGAAAAGAGTAATTTTATTAATCAAATTAGCACAAACAACTACGGAAATATACATCACAAATGAAAAAAAAAAATCAAATCAAATTTTCTATACGTGAAAAAGAGGGGAAGAGGTGTTTGAGTAAAAGTGTGAAACATGGTGTTTTAAACCAAGTCCAAAATTGACGAATTTGAAGAGAGTAATTTTCTTAATCAAATTGGCACCAACAGCCCACAAAATATCAATTTATACCTTTAATCATACCAAACACTTCCACATAATTAAGCCCAAATTTCAATGAAATAGTGCAATCTGCCAAGTATGCCGAAACTTTTGGTTTGTGGAGGATCCAAACCAATAGAGAAAGTAGTTCAAACAACCCTAGCAATCAAGTTGAGTACATTTGCCGGTGGCTCATAGTGGCCGGTCAATGGTGAGAATGCAGAGAAAGTGGTGGAGTTTGAAGGCTTGGAAGAGTTTGGTGGTGACGTTGTCATGCATGCTTGTGACTACAAATTGGTGGGAGTTATAGACTTATAGTGGGAAGCATGTATTAGTTGTTGGTTGTAGGAATTTAGGCATAGAGGTACCCCTGCGTCATGTAGAGCATCCTCAAAGCCATCTTCATCTCCATAGATGTCCCTAAGATGCTCTATATGGGAATAACCGCATGCCATAGACATTTGGGAGAAGCAAGTGATGAGGAAGGTATGGAAAAGAGGTTTGATTTACTGTTTATTGGATAAGCTATTTTATTAGAAATGTTGTTTTGAAAAAATAACTGAAGGCACAACGTTTTACCAAAGCCTTGTTTTGGTTTCAAAAAAAAAAAAAACTCCCCGATATTAGATTATATTATATATTAGATAACGTAAACCCCTATTAGATAAGACATTAGAGATTTGATATTAGATTATATTAGATATTATAACATGGGGATAAATAATGTTTGATGGCCATTGAGATTGAGAAAGAGGGTAGTTTGAAAAAAACACATATGTTTTGATTTTGATTTTCCCTTAGCCTTTTTCCCCTATTCAATTAGGAAAAAAAAAAAGGAATGCCATTTGTCATGATATTAGCCTATTTTGCTTAAAATTTAAAAAACTTAAACGCACAGTTTTATTTAATATATTGATTTGTCAAATAAATAGAATGCCACGTGTCAAATTATTAGACTCTCCTGTCTTAGATTCCCTTATTATATATATATATATATATATATATATATATATTAGATTAGCTTAATTACCAAAAATAGCCAAGAAGTTGTGGGAGGAATGAGAGAAAAAAGATAATCAAGTGGGTTTTGAGTAATTGAAGGCATATCCACTGCGCATATTTGCATTTAGGGGTAATTTTATTTTAAACATCTGAATTATCATACGATTTGAAAAGATTTGAACATATTTTTATTGGTTTACCCAAGCTTAGGAAGAATGTTCGCTATATTAGGATGATTGTAAATTTATCTTGTATTTGATGGTTAAAGTAAATTAGCTTAATTACCAAAAATAGCCAAGAGGTTATGGGAGGAATGAGAGAAAAAAGAAAAATAAAGTGGGTTTTGTGAGTAATTGAAGGCATATCCATTGCGCATATTTGCATTTAGAGGTAATTTTATTTTAAACCTCTAAATTACCATACAATTTAAAAAGACCTCAAGATGTTAAAAACTTTTTAATTTGAACCCCTAAATTTTCAATTGAAAAGACCTCATCCATTAGATTTAACTATTAACTTCTAATGGCAATATCTAAAAAGACCCTAATTATTATTATTTTTTCAAAAAAAAGAAAGGCAAAAAAGAAAAAAAAAAAAAGACTTGTGGGTCAAGCTAGACCCATGTGGGTTTGTGTCATGGCTGTGGGTCAGCAGACCCACACGGGTCTGGTGACCCATGCTTTTACTAGATAGGGGGTTCAGGAGGTAAGGTTGAATCTGCATCTGCAATAGTAGAATTAGTTGGATCAGTTGATCGAGTTTCCTCTGTTGTTGTGGATTGTGTTGATTTTGCGTCTCCCCGCTGCTTTTAAGGTTATTGAGTTGGATCAAAGTTTGATCTAAAGTGTACAGCTGACTCAACCACAAATCTGTCTGTTGAATGAAGGTAGCTTGGTTACTCTCACACCACTAGAAAGTAATCTCCATTGTTGCACACCCTCTCATCCCTTTCTCCACCTCTTGAAGATCCTAGCTATGTCCTTACTAACTCTCCTCTCTTGCTTCAATATAGCTTGTTTGGGTTTGACCCAACCCATGAGTCACAAGTAGGTGTGCAAACGGTGATTATAATCGACTCGTTAATCGCAAAACCGCTAATCGCTTTGGTAGGCGGTTATTAAAAACTGCTAACTGCCTTCCTTTATATATAATAATATTAAAATATATATTAAATATTTTATAGTAATAAAATATACAATAAATGAGCTATTAATGCACTCCCCCTCCCTAAACCTCTCTCCCTAGAAGTATATATATATATATATATATATATATATATATATATTCTTATGTTATAGGATTTATATAGAGGTTTAAGAAAAATAATTATGCTTCCTAAAAACAAGATATAATATATATATATAGTTAATAATTATGTTTTAATGCTTTAAAACTTGTTTTGGATTCAAAACTAAAACCTAATGGTAAGGTTAAACTTGATTGGGGATGATATTATTCAAAATAGATTTGATCATCATAAATTTAAGATGCTAATGTCTCAATTTTGGTTGCTAATGTTTTCAAATTTGGTGTACTCTCACTTTGAAAAAATTGGTGGTGGACTAACTGGTTTTATTTTTTAACAATGTGATGTCTAGTAGTTTATTTGGGATGTCCCTAGAGAACCTCACCCCCCCATTTTCCATATATATATGATTTTATTGTATAGGATTTCAGAGGTCTCTTACAATTTATGCTTCCTAAAAACAAGATATATATATATAGATACAATTAAGTGCCTATGCTTAGAAATGAAATAATTCCCAAGCTTCAATGTGGTAAACTTAATTGGCTCATTGCTATTCTCTAAATCAAGTATTTCTCCTAGCAACCTAAGATGTGCCGCTTGTGCTGCAACAAAGTTTTCAAATGCCCCTTTACTCTCACTTTGAAGAACACTTGGAGACTAATGGTTGCCTTGTCTTTGTTAACAACGTGATTGGTCTTTTTTTTTTCTTTCTTTTTTTGGAACATTTTAACCTTAAATCCTTAATAATAATAATAATCATAAATAAAAAATACCCAAAAAATATGCCAATTAAAGGCCCAAAATACTTAGAAACCGAAAGGCCATATAAATAAAAGCAGTTATAAACCACCGATTATTGGGTTGAATAATCTAACTGCTAGAATTGCAGTTGTGGCTATTAAAAATTGATAACCACCTAAAACAGTTGTGATTAGTAGTTATAGTCAATAACTGTCAGTTATAACCGTTTGCACACCCCTAGTCACAAGGCCAAAGAATTTTTTATTTTAATTTTTTACTTTATCTTTATTTTCTAATTTTTTTAAAAAAAAATTTAGAATTAAGGGTAAATAAAATTTTATAAAAAATTCAAGAGTATAAACATCATTATCTCACTTTAACATTTAAAATTTGATAGAAGAGTTCAAATTGACTACAATTAAAAGTTCAGGAGTTCAAATTGAAAGGTTTTGAAGTTTGAAGAGTTATCAAATCATGTAATAATTCAGGAGCCTAAAGTGAAATTACCCCTTACATTTATCAGCTTACACTTAGAGGGAGAAACCATTTTTCTCTAACATTTTCGTTGGCTCCCAATTCGGATAGGTCAGTATCACATTTTAGATTTCCGACCGGGTCAGGTCAGAAATTGACTTTTTCAACCCACCTAAATTTATATCATTCAAAAAAAAAAAAACACACACAAAACACAAAAGAAAAATTAAAAGATTTTGTAAGGTTCAAGTACTAAATTAAGGGTCAGTTGTGAATATCATTAGATCATTAACGGGTATAAAAGAAATCTAGAAATTTTGATTTGCATTATGGCTAATTTTCTGAAAAATTCAGGAAGAAATAGTCCATGTCTCTAATGATTGGATTGAATCCATCCACCAATAACAAACTTGATTTTGGTTCAGGAAAAGGTCACCCAAAATATTAACTATTTGATCAAATATAACAAGGTAAAAGGACGGAATGAAAAGAAAGTATAAATAAAATAAAATAAAATAACTGACATATTCCTATCATGGGATACGCACGTCCAGACACATCGTCGTGCCAAAAAAATATATGAAGCTCAATTGAGAAGATGATAGTTGAAAAAATATCAAGCAAACTAGTAAGAATACCCAAAATGCAGGAGAGCAATTTACTCAAAAAGCTTCAATCTTCTATTAATTTAAGGATATACCCTCTTGTTTGAGTGTTATCTAAAGTTAAAAAAGATTATTACTGATAAAAGATAGTGACCACTTTTACCTTTGGAGGATTGGCAAAGAAACACTTTTGCCCTCAATATATTAGACACTGCTGATGTCCACTCGGCTTCTATGCAGCTGAAAGGCTGGGGTGATCCAGCTCCCACAACTGCATTGGATGCCTGACCAATTGAAGTAACCCAACCGACCTTCACAGTGAGCACAGCACAACTTCCCCTCCAGTGCACCTTCTTCAACTGCATCACACCATATATATAAATAACTATCAAAACTATAACTTCAATTATTTCAATTATTTACTTCACATATACCATACCATTAGATGTAAAAATGGTCAAGATTTAAAGTTTATGTATCTATCGGTATACATGATTTCACATTGTTTAAATTTTTTAAAAAGACTTGCCAACATTGACTTCATATACTCTGACGATAAAATAGATATTAATTATCCAATTTATTTAAAATAGAAAAGATCTTATTCCTACTTTACAGTTTTGTTCACACTAATTACCAATGAATTCCTGATTCCAAGATAATCCTAATATAGCAACTACAAAATTCATCATCCCTATATCGGAACATTGTAGTAAGATTGCAAGAGAAATCAGGTCACAATTGAATTGAAACCCAGCATAAAAGAAATCTAAGAATGATTTCACAAGCTCAAACTCAACCATAGGATCACACAATTATGCCACTTTCTTGGGACGACTCCTGTCATGGCTAAAGTTCGTAACACAGTTGCAGCTCATCCCCACAGTACTGGAATATATCTAGAGCTCAAGAGTACTAGTCCAAATATCAGAAACTTTGAAAATAATAGTTTACCTGCCGTCATCCATCGTAGAGGCTCAACAAAAATGGACGAACACTCGGTCTCATCAGACTTGTAATAAGGGTTTCCGCTTTTACGCTTGTTCCACTCAAAGGATGTCTCACCCTCCCCTGGGACGTGATCTACAACATTCTCCTGCAATGCAACAACTCTCCGGCATTTCTTGCAGCGGTACGCAGGAGTACGATTATTTCCTTCATTTGAAGCTACTTCCAGTTCCGAGGAAATTTCAGTAGGCAGGCCGGGATCTGCCCCAAATTTAGAACTGTCTATCTTCTCCCCACGGTTATAAAACTCACCTGAAACCATGGGAGAGAACTGGATAAAACAATCCTTTTCATTCTCAAGCTCATCGCAGTAAAAAGAAGCAATAGCAAGTGATTAATGCACATGGGAATACCAAGCTTTATATAAACTTAGACCTTTATAACGCTCACTGGTGAATTAATTGTTGTTAGACAAACTTTCGGAAATTATCATGTTGAGCCAAAAGAATTGTACATCAACAGCAAGCAAATTAAGCTCTTTTGATGCTCTATACACCATTTGAGTGTTGATTCTAGACCCTTATTTATCAAGCATAAGACCAAAAGGCAGATAATTAATGAGCTCTAACTTAACTGATACCTCCTCCCTGCAAAGAACAGTATGGAGGATGAATGGAAAAGGACCTTTTTTTTAACAAATGACAGAATTAATTCTGATTCCATCACATAAATCTTCACAAATCTCACACCTAAGCTGGATCGACCCTCACACCTTCTCCTTTTCAAGAGTAGAAGTACCACTAAGAAAAAACCTAAAAGGCAGGTAAAGCTTGAAAAAGGCATAAAGGGGGAAAAATTGTACCCAGAACTTTCAGTCGAAAGCGCTTGTATACTGGGCTTGCATGGTCAACCTTGAAGCCCATCTGCTCAAACATTTTTAACTGCAATGAGAAAAAGTAAACCATAAATTTCTAATAGGCTCAACATTACACCTTAGAATCACCATGTGATACAGAATTTTAATGCATTACCTGCTCTAGAAATCCATCATTGGGACAAACAAACTCACAGCTATGCCGTAAGGATTCAAGCGCATCTACAGGGATGTGTCAGCAGAAAAAGAAAATAGAAAGAAGAAAAAAATTGGGAATGATATTTAAATTTGAGAAACGTCTATAATATTTTTTCAATTGCATTAGACAAAATGGCCATTAAAAGTACTGGAAACAAAATGAGAAGCCACGGGCATGTACCAATTTGTAGACCTAAAAAACTTAAAACAGACAATTGATTTGTACACACCTTCTTGAGATAGATGTTCTGTTCTCATAAGATACGCCGTAAGAATAGCTGCACTGCAACAAACACATGCAAAGAAGGGTGTAAACCCTAAAACTTGACAATTAAGTAATCCAAAAAACATAGTAAAATATAGGTCTCTGCTAGACAACTTCAGCCATTAGTCAGTAAGCTGACATATAACAAACACTCCGCTCTACCTTTATACGCTTAAGGATTGTTGGAAGAAAAAAAAAGGTAACAAATAATAGCCAGCAAACCATTTTTAACAAATAAATACAACTTTCAAATCCATGATTTAAAAATCAAGTACACAGCAAACTTCTTGTCATGTGACCCACAAAAAATGGTATTAGGATGCAACTTTGTAGAATTTGAAAGGCAACTCAACCAATCCAATGCTCCAATATTGAATCTTAGAGAAAAATTTAAATTCCTTTAACCGCATCAATTTTAGGTCTCTCTTTCAATCTTCTCTTTTCTTTGAGAAGTTCAAAGGATTCTGGCAATCATAACAAGTTCGAGAATGAAATCACCAAGCTACATTGTTGAGGGTGGTCGTCAAATAGCATAATCAAAGGAAACAGACTTATAATTTTGGAAAGGCGCAAATGTGCTAAAAAACGTTTTCATGACTACAATACAAATTAAAGTGCATTCTAGCATCAGTAATTTCATTTAGCTTGTGTCAAATCCTAAATTTGGGAACTTCACTAGCCCAAAATAGTCTTCAATTTTATTGCAATTTGTACTTTTTCAAAGCTTTATTAATCATGAAAGGATCTGTAAATATAATTATCTTCGAAGAATTTTCTAGTTAAACTTTTCTATTTTTCTTTTAGGAAATGCTACTTGTTCTTCTAGTGTTATCCCAACTGTGATGTAACTTTTAAAATCTTCAATAAATTAAAAGTCAATAATGATAATTTTAAATTCAACGATAATTTTAAAAGCCACATCACAGTTGGAAGAACATTAGGAGAACACTAGAAGAACACCTAGTATTTCCCTTTTCTTTTCCTCAAAATTTTCATCAGTTTTTCTCGCTTTTCCTTGTTTGTATTTGTATCTCAAACATTTGCAACTTTTGATAGTTCTTCAAGAGCTTGATTGAATATCAAGTATTTTACTACGCCGACTCTTCTGTTTTGTGGAATAGTGCAAATCCCACTTTGATCCTTCTCAATCTAAGACCACTAAAAGCCAGGGACGCAGTCATTGCTATAAGCACACTACAAGAAAAATATGACAGGCACTCAAATGACAGAACAGTTCTTTAACTTCTTTAATTAGCAACTTTTGTTTTCATATTACAGCTATACGTAAAGCTATAAACCTAAAACCAGCCAACCAACAATATATATATATATATATATATATATATATTTATAAAAATGTATATATACATATATACCTTCTTGAAACGCCGGCAAAGCAGTGCACCAAAACAGACCCCTCTTTTCGGCTCTTATCAATGAAATCGAAACAGACATCCAAATAATCCAGCAAGTCCTCACTCTCCATGTCTCTCAGCGGCACAGCCATCCTCACCAGCTTCAAGTCCTTGCCTGCATATTCCAAAGAGTACAAAAGCTTCTCCGGCGACAAGGAACTCTTCGACCCCGCATCAGCACCCGAGGCATTCTCAGAACCCGAACCACCATCACCGCCACCAGACCCTCCAACATAGACCTTCTTGATTTCCTTTGCGGGGATAACGAGACCGCTACGCCATTCGGAGAAAAACGATATCGACACCGAACTGAGGACCGATAGAATGTGTTTGATCTCAGTGCTACCGTTTTGGAGAATGTCCGCCGCGTCGCCGATGTTCCCGATGAATAGATTCTCACGAACACGGTACGGCATGACAACACAAGCACACAACGGATTCCGCCCAGACCCTTGAAAACTTTTTGCCTACAAAAAAGTTTAAAATATGAATTAACGGTTTTTTACGATATTTAACCTGATCATCAAGCAATACTAGCTCAGCTGTAAATGAAATTTTCTCGGAAAATGCTAATGTTCTGTTTGGCTGCATAGAAAATGAAGGAAAAGAAACTGCAAACACATCACATTGCTGACAAACAATTATTTTCTTCTTAATTAAAAGCTCCAGGTTTAATTTATACTAATTTTAGTAGAATTTAAAATCTAATCATAAATGGTAATAAGCAATCAAATGTTCGCAAAAGTGTCAGTAAAATCAATCTCTTTGGGTCTATTTGGCTTCTGAGCAAATGTTGGAAAGCAAAGAATTGAAATTTTGAAATATCGGCCCCGGTAAGGTGAAGTTCCATATTTCCGAAAGCACCGCGACATAAATAATAACACATACAATTCAAAAATCCACCTTCTCTCGCTTTTCCTTCGTTTTCTCACCAACCAAACAGATTTCATTCTCAAGAATCGGGGACGAACCCGAATGAAAATCGAAAATTATATTCCGAACAAATTGAATTTAAGTTTAAATAGATAATCGAAGTGAGTTCCTATCTGTCACTTTCTATTGAAAAAACCAAAGGAAAAAAAGAAAAAAGAAAATCAAACCTGAAATCTCGGAATATTCCGGCCACTCTCTCTCTCTCTCACTCAGTCACTCGGCAATTATCATTTTCTGTTTAATTACAGTGTGATTATATAGTGCTTGGCACGTGGGAGGCTTGCTATGTGGGCTTCCGCACGTGCGAGATTTTTGTACGCTGGGAATTTGGCGGCCCACGTATCTAAAACAAAGACGTGGCGTTTGGGACCCACCACTTTCGATTAACGAAAGGTTTGGCCGTCTGATGACGTGTAGAGATCAAGGCCGTTAAAGGAGAGCGATTGGTGGTGGCTCGCGTGTTCAGGATGGACGACGATCAGACTGGAGTTTGAGTTTCCATCGAAATCGGACGGCCATCTGAATTGCCCTAAATCTTGGTCCATTGAAGAAGATGAACCTTACAAGCCTTACAAGAACCTTACAATTTTAGATTTTTCTTTGCCTTTTCTTTATCAGCCTCTGAACAATCGACCTATCCCAACCGGCCAAGACGCAAGTCCATTGGCGCATATTAAGATAATTTTAATTTGATTGTTTAAATACTTTCAAAAAAACATATAAAAAGTGAATGCGTTTTTTTTTTTTTTTCTAAGCAAAAAATTAGGCGTGACATAGTAGCACTAGTAATGCTAAATATCATTCTTATGTCCTTGTATTCTTCTAAAACTTATGTTGTTTCGACATGTTTATATAAGAAAATGATAAAGATTTAAATTATTGACTTTCACTTTATGAAACATAATCATAACCGAAAACTTACATTACTTTTAAAATCATTATTGGATCAAAATTCAGAAATGATTTATTACAAATTCGATGATGATTTTAAAGTGATGTAAGTTTTTAAAAAACATAAGAAAGACATGGGAATAACATTTAACATTGCTCTAGTAGTGCCTACCTGTTGGGGTCAGCCAAAAAGAGTCTAAACATGGGGAACTATAGACTTTTTCTCAAGTCCGATTAAGCCATAGTTTGACTCAACCCCATGAAGGCATTAGTGGAACCCATGATGGCGAATGTTGGATGCTCTGGTAGAAGCTTCATTTCTAATAAAATGTCATAACTTTTCCTAATCTAAGACGTCCTAAAGTTATATATGATGAACTAGCTCTGTTCTCTCTCTTCAGTAGAAAGAACAGAAAAACCTCCCCTGCCTCCCTTTGTATCTTTGGCCAACTAGGGAGGAGGGAGTCACGGCTCCCTCCTCCCACCCATTTCCCCTATTTTCTCATTCCTCTTTTCCCTCCCCTTCTTGCCGCCTCTTCGGAGGTTTTATCCACCTCTTCGGAAGTCTTATCTGCCTCTTCGGAGGTTCTATCTTTGTCCAAAAGCACCACTAGCACATTCTCCCCCGCTAGTAGCCCAGTTTCAGCTTCATACCGCTGCCCTCCACCTTGGATCTGCCAACTTTTTGAAGTTTTTAGATTTGATTTTTTCAAAATCAAATTTGTAAATTTCGGGAAGTCACACCAAAAAACGCGCCACTACACCAGGATCTTGGGACATCACTCAGCTTTCAGTTGCCTTCAACCGCACCACCATCGGACCACCACATGCTGCAGGGAGGTCTTCCATGCCTCCGCCTTGTGTGCTTCTAGTTTTTGGACTTAGTAGTTTTCTGTTGTTTGGATTACTTTTGTATTTCTATTTCTGTCTTTGTTTTTTGTTTGTAGAGACATTTTTGTTTGCATAAGGAGTTTGTTGCTCCTTGATGACAAATTCTATTATGTTTTTGGCAGTGCAGTTACCCCCTTAATCACTCTCTGGTGGTTGTTGTACTGTTACGAGCCTGAGTAATGGACCTCGTAACTAGACCTTGGGTGCGTAGAAAAACAGGAGGAGTCCTGCATTTTCTACCTATGATTGCAGAAAATTGAGATCGTTAGAGAGACCCTAAACCTCACAACACAAAGTGTTGATTTTTACTAAAATATTCTCTGCTCTTATTATTGCAAAAGTTTGCTTTAAATAGAGGTTACAACCGACATAGAATTACTTCTAGAGTTTGTAAACCTATACTACTAGGACTGGGAGACGTGAGGCACCATAAAGGAAATACCTTACAACTCCAACAAGGACTTGGAGTCCTATTTATTTAGGGACTATGACACTTGCAAGAAATAAGAAATAATAAAGAGACTAATAGATTATTAATAGACCTAGGATTGTAACATTCCTCCTTCCTTAGAAATGTCCTTGTCCTCAAGGACAAAATTTGGAAAACGAGAAATGAACTCATCCTTGTTTTCCCATGAAGCATCTGCCGGAGAAAATCCCACCCAGTGAACTAGAATCTCCAAAGCACCCTTGCGCATCCTCTGCTCTAGGACTGATTGAGGCTGGATTGGTGAATCAGGAACAATAGGCAACTCAATCTCTGTAGGTTTTGCAGTACCCACGTGTTGCTTAAGGACTGAAATGTGGAAAACAGGATGTAACTTAGAATCTTTGGGCAAATCGAGCAGGTAAGCAACGGAGCCAATTTTTTTTAAAATTTTGAAAGGACCATAGTATTTAGCGTAAAGCTTGGCATTGCTTCAAACTCCACGGAAGGCCCGACGATAATAGTTTTAAATAAACCCAATCTCCTACATTAAATTGCTTCTCTTTGTGATGCTTGTTGTAAATTTGGGTCATTGATTTTGAGCTTGTAATGACCTATTTCGTGCTTCCTTAAGAAGTGATCTCGCTCCACCAATTTTTTCATGACTTCTACCGTGCCCTTCACATATGACAATAAAGTGGGAGGAGATCGTCCATATACCAACTCAAAGGGAGTAAGGTTATGGGCTGAATGGGTACTAGTGTTATAGCAATACTCAACCCATGGAAGCCAAGTAACCCATTCCTTAGGCTGCGCTTGTTAAACATCATAAGTACATCTCAACGATTGAGAACTTGATCTGCCCGCCGGGTTTGGATGATAAGCGAACTAAAATTGAATTTAGTTCCATGGAGTGAAAACAATTACATCCAAAAACGACTTGTAAATGTTGGATCCCTATCACACACAATGGACTCGCATGCCGTGCAATTTAAAGATATTGTCAAAATAAACCGGGCGACTTGTGGAGTCTGTATAAGGATGACTTATAGGAATGAAATGGCCATATTTAGTAAGTCTATCGACAACCACCAAAATAGTTGATTTTCCATGAGACTTAGGTAACCCATCGATGAAGTCCATTGAAACCTCAGCCCAAACCTTAGTAGGGATAAGCAATGGTTGTAAGAGGCCTGAAGGCATGGTTGTTTCTGTTTTGTGTCGTTGACACACATCACATTGTCTAATGAATGCCTTGGCACTCTCCTTCATTTTAGGCCAATAAAATACTGCCCTTAGCCTTTTCATAGTTTTGAAAAAACCTTCATGTGTGCTCCCATGGATTTCTACAATGATGGGCTGAATAAGAGAAGAAGTACTCAACAGATATATTCGTTCTTTAAAGAAAATCAGACCTTCTTTGTATTTCCATGGGCCCACCACCTCTCCTTCTTGTATTCTTACTACTAGAGCTTGCAATTCCTGATCCAATTGAATTTCCTTTTGGATAGGTTCAAGCCAATGAGGAACTGGATGAGAAATAGCCATCAATGATTTTGGGCCCTCTATCCGAGACAGGGCATCTGCAACTGAGTTTTCTTTGCCTCGCTTGTACTCAATTTCATAATCATACCCCAATAATTTCACTAACCACTTTTGTTGAGCAGAGGTTGATATAGTTTGGTCTAATAAAAATTTCAAGCTCTTTTGATCTGTGCGAACAATAAATTTTGAGCCCAATAAATAAGGTCTCCATCTTTGGACAGCCGAAACTAGGGCCAACATTTCCTTCTCATATGTAGATAGACCCAACTCCCGCCCCTTAATTGCTTTGCTAAAATAGGCTATGGGTCTATTTTCTTGTAATAATCTGACCCCAATGCCCATTCGAGCGTCACATTCTACAACAAAGTGTTTTGAAAATCGTGCAAGGCCAAGAGTGGAGCTTGGGTCATGGCCAACTTTAATTGGTTGAAAGATTCTTCTGCTATAGATGACCATTCAAATGCATTCTTCTTAAGTAGCTCTGTTAAGGCTTGGCAATAGCACCATAACCATGAACAAATTTTTTAATACCAGGAGGCCTAGAAACCCTCTCGGCTCCTTGAGAGTCTTGGGCTTGGGCCACCCCATAAGCGATTCAATTTTAACGGGATCCATTGCCACCCCATGAGGAGAAATAATGTGGCCTAGGTAACATACTTTCGATTTGCCAAATTGACACTTGTCTCTCCTCACAAATAGTTGGTGGGTGAGCAAAATCTCAAAAACTTGAGCTATGTGATGCAAGTGGTCCGCCCAATTTTTGCTATAAATTAAAATATCATCAAAGAAAACCAAAACAAATTTTCTAAGTACCTTTTGGAAGATATCATTCATTAAAGCCTGAAAAGTTGATGGAGCATTGGTTAAGCCAAATGGCATCACTAGGAATTCATAATGCCCATGGTGGGTCCGAAAGGCAGTCTTCTCAATGTCTGATGGGTTGACTCGAATTTGATGGTAGCCGGAGCGTAAGTCCAGTTTTGAAAAAACTTGGGCCCCATGTAACTCATCTAGAAGCTCATCAATCACGGGGATGGGAAATTTATCTTTGATTGTGATTTGATTCAAAGCTTCGGTAGTCTATGCATAACCTCCACAACCCATCATGTTTCTTTACCAATAGTACTGGCGAAGAGTATGGGCTGGTACTAATTCTTACTACTCTAGAGCTCAACAAATTGGAGACTTGCTTCTCAATCTCGTTCTTTTGATAAAATGGATACCGATAAGGGCGAACACTAACTGGGCCTTGACCGGGTATAACTGGAATTTTGTGATCATGAGCCCGTGATGGGGGTAAGCCTTGAGGCTCTTGGAACAGAGCTAAATATTGCTTTAGCAGGACCTGGATATCTGAGTCTACCTCTTCATCCTTAATTATTTTATCTCCTAAATGGACAGCCTTAAGTTGTAGCACAGCACCCCTTAGACACCCACGTAGCAACTTAAGGAAATTGGGCCCATCCACAATCTTGTCCGTAGGTGTTGAAATTCCTTGCAAAAAGACCTTATTTCCTCTCCACATAAAACTCATCCACATGCTAGAGAAATCCCACAAGATGGGTCCCAATGTTCTCAGCCACACAGCTCCAAGAACAGCCTCACACCCTTCAATTTCTAGCACATAAAAATCCATGGTAAATTGGTACTCCCCCAAACAAATGGTTACTCCTCGGCAGAACCCCCCACTTGAAAGCTTCTCTCCGTTGGCCACGAGCACCTCCATCTTCCCTGTCAACGCCGGTGTGATGCCTAACTTCCTGGCTGTTGCTGAACTGATGAAATTATGTGTGCTCCCACTGTCAACAAGAAGCACAATTCTGCAGCAACCCACAATGCCTCTCAATCGCATCGTGCGAGGGCCTTGAATTCCGGTGATAGCATGTAGGGAAATTGCGGGTTCTTCTTCCTCCCTAAAAATTTCTGGATTATCAAAATTGCTCATGCCCATGTGGGGTCCTTCCTCCTCATTCTGCAACTCAAGCCAAAATAATTTGGCACACCTATGGCCATGTAAGTATTTTTCATCACAATTAAAACACAACCCTTCTCCTCCTCTGTCTTTCATCTCTTCAGGTGAGAGTTTTTTTATTTGAGGATTCTTGGCCCGAGTGAGCGTTGATGACGGCATGGGTGGTAGGTTGGGGTTTTTCCGGGTTTCCGACAACGGTCCTCAACGTTGGTCATGTTGCTTGGCCTCATATAGCCGCGCCAATCCTACAGCCGCAGTGAGGCTCGCGGGTCATGATGCTTGTACCTCTATGCGTATGGTGTCTTTGAGCCCACTGATAAAACACCCCAGCTGGTGTTCGAGAGACAATTTGCCCACACGACTAAGAAGTCGCTCAAACTGAACCTGATAGTCTCGCACTGTTCCAATCTGTTTTAGTTTTGATAGATCACCAAAAAAATCCTCATAGAGGGTTGGCCCATACCTAGCATTGAGACCTTCTTTCAAGGTGTCCCATGTGAGCTCCTCTGTTTCTCCCCACGAAAGATTTGGTACCACAGCTGGGCATCACTGTCCAGATGGTAGGCTGCCAGAGATAGCTTTTCCTCTTCGTTTGTATCATGAAATTCAAAGAATTGCTCGACCCGGCAAATCCAACTAGTCGGATCTTCGTCTCCACAATACCGTGGGAAATCCAACTTAGCCACTTTAGGGACTGTTGATCCCTTGTTTCCCGAACTTGTTTGATTTATTCGTGGACCTCTGCCGCGATTATAAGACCCAGACTCAGTGTTGGTGCGCCGATCCTCCAGTAGTTGATCAAACTTCGAACTCATGTTTGCAACAATAGTCTCCAAACGTTCCAGCCGTTCCTCAGCAGGCGAAGAAGATGAGGAAGACATTGTTGGCTCTGATACCAAGTTGTTACGAGCCTGAGTAATGGACCTCGTAACTGGACCTTGGGTGCATAGAAAAACAGGAGGAGTCCTGCGTTTTCTACCTATGATTGCAGAAAATTGAGATCGTTAGAGAGACCCCAAACCTCACAACACAAAGTGTTGATTTTTACTAAAATATTCTCTGCTCTTATTATTGCAAAAGTTTGCTTTAAATAGAGGTTACAACTGACATAGAATTACTTCTAGAGTTTGTAAACCTATACTACTAGGACTGGGAGACGTGAGGCACCATAAAGGAAATACCTTACAACTCCAACAAGGACTTGGAGTCCTATTTATTTAGGGACTATGACACTTGCAAGAAATAAGAAATAATAAAGAGACTAATAGATTATTAATAGACCTAGGATTGTAACATGTACTACCTTGGCAAAGGTTGTATGGCTCTTTTGAGGGTCATGCTTATCTTGCTTGTCCTCTATTTGTGTATTATTATTGCTTTATGCGGCCAATTTGTTGGCTTCTGCCCAAAGTTATAGAGGTTTGGATAGTTTATTGTTCCTTGGGACCATTTATACGTCTATTGCATGTTCGGTCGTTCTGGTTTTTCATTTTTCTTATTTAATATTGTCTTTTACGTATGGATTTGTTGTTGCGATGCCCACTTCTTGGTTTGATGTTATGTTGTAAATTATGTAATGAATGTTAAATTACCACTTCTTGGTTTGATAGGAAGAGAGGTAAATTTAATCATTTAACAATTATTTTAACACTCCCCCTCACGTGTAGGCACAAACTCTCTTTTAATAGGTGAGACTCAACACGTGAAATATTTAATTTAAATGGAGGGTGAATTGATGGAGTCAAGGTTCAATCCCATGACCTTTGGCTCTGATACCAAGTTAAATTACCAGTTATCTCAAAAGTTTAAGCTGATAGAAAAAGGTAAATTTAATCATTTAACAATTACTTTATCAATGAAGTGAAGTTAAGTATTTTTTAAAAACAAAAAACAAAAAAGATGTGGTAAAGTTATTTTATTATATTTAACACTGTCCAGTCCGCCCGCAACCATTTGAGGCACTTTGAATTTTGGGGGGACGTGGAAACCGTTTCCATGCTGTCAACCATGGAGGAGTGTTTCCTGTCCAAGTGTTTGACCACTTCATCATATTTTGCTTTCAAGTCCTTGATGCATGAGTCAACTCGCGCACTCTCCTTGTATAAGCTCCTCATTCTCACCTCTTTTTGCTAGGGTTTTGGAACTATCCATGGTGAAGGGCCTTATGGGTTCTTCGATGGTTGGGTACACTAGTAACCAACCCCCCCTTCCCCTATGAGAATTCTAACTGGTGCGTGATTTTTTAACCGGTGAGCCTTAAGGGTAGGGGTGAAATAGCAGTTGCGGTTAGCGGTTAGCGGTTAGTGGCTAAAACCGCTAACCGCTAACCGCCTAGGCGGTTAGTAGAATCTACTAACCGCATCCGCTAGCCGCTAGCGGTTAACCGCCCGGTTAGCGGTTAACCGCTTTTCTACTAACCGCTTTTTATTGGTTTTTTTTGTTTTTTTGGGCTCACTTTAAACCCTTGTTTTGCTCACTTTAAATATTTTTTTTCTTCTTTCTTGACCATTTTAGCATTAAAAATTGTTGGTTTAAAGTGAGAATTATATGTTTGACAATTATACCAAAATCTTGTTGGCTACCTTCTATAACATATAACATACGAATAAAATTACAACAAAATTATCATTTTGGGTTAGGAAAAAATGAATCTATAGAAGTGCAAAATTACATCGTTTTGTACTTCTATATTATATAAATAATAAAAACATAAAACCCAAATAAAAGTCAAACGTAGGGAAATCAAAATAGGGACTCCTGAGTAAAAGAGACACACAATAACCACTATGCTACAATAACTTATTATTATTTATTATATAAAATATATATATAATATAAATATATATTATATTTTAAAAAAAGGCGGTTAGCGGTTAACGGTTAGCGGTTAGGCAGTTTTTCAAAATTCACTAACCGCTAACCGCTAACCGCCTAGGCGGTTAGCGGTTTTTACTAACCGCTTTCAAAGCGGTTAGCGGTTAATGCGGATAGCGGTTAATGCGGTTAGCGGTTAGCGGTTAGCGGTTAGCGGTTAGCGGATGCGGTTAGGCGGTTTTAAATTTCACCCCTACTTAAGGGCCTAGGGGTGCTAGGTACACCACTATCAAATTTTTAATTATACCCAAACAAGAGTTTAGTAACACTCTCAGAAAATCTAGATTCATAGACATCGTATTCCAAGGAGAGGATGCAGGGGAAAAAAAAAAAAATCAAATTTCTCGAATGAAATGCAACGTTAATATTCTTTGTAATTTAAGGCAACGTTTTAGAAAAACATGCATATATACTCTCATGTGCTCACTCACTTTTAAATGTTTAGTTCTCGACGTAGTAGTGACAATCATCCTTGGATCGATGCTACATGTGCTTTAATTTGTTGTTTTATCTAATTGTAATTTTTATTGACACGCCAAAAACTAAAATCCTAAAAGCACTAACAAAAAAAAAAAAAAAAAACACTCCAATTGGTTTAGAAACGCTTGAGTAAGAGCACTTGGGGGGCATGCCTCAAAAGATAGCGACTGAAATTCAATTTCGATACGTTTTTTAGTGAAAAATGAACAATGCTATAAGTTTCTCTTGTATAATTTTTAAGTCAATTCAAGAATGATATGACTATTAAAATTAATATTGAGCTTGTGATTGAGATTTTGATTTGTGATTTTAATAATCACATCATTCTCAGAAGAACTTCTAAAATTACTCGTGAAAAATACCTCTAAAGAGAGGGCATTTTAAACAAAACGTTGCTAATGTGAAAAAGGGGTGCTTGGCACTCTGGAAGCACCTCCCTTCTCTTTTATGCATTTACTAGTCACTTTAGTGAATGCAATGTCATAATTATTTTCACTAATTAATTAATTAATAAAGCTAGATTTAAAGCTTTTGTTCAATGGATCTCATTTCTTCATATCTTTGTATCTATTACTATTTTGTTTTATCTTAAAAAAAGGGAAATTAATATGTTAAGATTGTTTAAATCTTAACTCATCCTGTTAAGTGGCATAAGCAAAATAACAATAAAATTATTAAGGTATTTATTTATTGGTTGGAACTTGGAAGAGGTCCGTGCACGAGTCGACATCAAGTGCATTTGCCTTTGACTTGCTTGTTTTCCAGAGATATTTTGAGTGAGAGTGACTGAAAACGACGCCGTGTGAATAGTGCCAACTTCTTTGCGCTTCTTCATCTTTCGTTCATGGCCTCATGGGCGCGTGTTGCACTCTCCTTGTCTATGCATTCTCTTTCTTCACGTGTGATGGCTGGTGGGTCTCAAATGCTCACAAAATATTTTGTCAAATTATTAATCTTGAGCGCCGCGGGTTTTATTAATATAATAATAGGTTTTATTTATTATCGAGCGCCGTGACTTTTATCAGTTGTATTTATTAGTGTCTTTATCTTTTTTGATCTCCTACCGGTTCATTGAGGTACTAAAAATTTGTTTAGTTTGCTAATATAATATGATAACTTTACCTATTGAAACCTACATTAGGATAAATATTATGTATTATACATTTATCTTATTCTTATTTTACTAGAATAATGTGACAATGTTTGTTAGCCATTTGATTTTTTTTATAATGGAAAATTTCACTTACCATTTTTTTAAAAATCTTTTATTACTTTTACAATCATACCTGTAAAATTTAAAAACATCAATCTTTCAGTTCTTTTCAATTTCAACCATTTTGTTAGGATTTTCCATGATGGGGGTGTCAATATTTTCAAAATACCCTTCCTATTTTAGGGGAAAAAATAGGAGAAAAAATTACAAGGATTTAATGGAATTTGCAAAAACATTCACACTTGAATTTTTGAAAAAATAAAATCTTACTTTTTTTTTAAATAAAAATTGGTATTTTAAAAATTTTGACAAGATTTAATGAAAAATTCTAACGGTTGAAATTGAACAAAATTGAAATATGGATATACTAAATTGACACTTTCTAAAATTTAAGCATATGATTACAAAAGTAATGAAAGATCAATGGTGGCAAATGAATTTTTACTTTTATTTTTAACGAAAATTAATCCAAAAATGGTCAACATGGCCAGAGCTCATAATTCTTATTTATGAGTATTACTCAGCTCCAACATTATAGTGGGCCATCAACAGTAATGATCACAAAAAAAAATTACAATATTTACAAAAATAAAACAAAATAAAAACGAAAAAGTAAAAAGAAAAAAGAAAGAAGATATTCCCGTGCATCCGATGCAAAAGAGTTTGGAGCCTCACGAAGAAAAGGTGTGGATGTGGGATCGTAGGATCGACAAGCACTTTAAAAAAAAAAATGGGAAACGATTTCTCTCAATTTCCACCTGTTAGTTAGTGTATTTAGAAGGGTGATATTGTCTAAATTTTTATTTTTTGAAGTTAAAATTTTTGGACAATATTATCTTTCTAAATGCACTAACCAAAAGAACTGGAGGGTGAAAAAGGCGATATCTCTACCTGTCTTGTAAAACGATTCTGGGTCTTCCCCGCCTTCACCTGCACCTGCCCCTGCCCCTGCCCCATAGAATGCCTTGCACCATATGTATTTAACCTCAAAATGGCCAGGAGCAGGATTTTGACAATAAAGAGCTTCTCATTCTCCATATAAACAGGTGCCCCTGCTGGAATCCCTATGATGATGTCTCCATATCATAGGGAGAAGCTAGGGGAGAAGCTAGGTGAGGGCAACTAACAAAAAATGCCGAGGGGAGAAGCTAGGCAAAAATAAATAACTGGTTAGCTAGCTCTTATCGAGTTTTGTTGAGTAAGTTAGGTATATATTACTTATTAATCAATTGGATTTCAACAGTAATGAGCGGTTACTACAGTGCCGAGCTTAGGTTCGAGCCAAGCTTAGCTAAGTAGGTGTCAAGTAGGTTGTCGGATTGACTGGTTTATTTATAGCCCTACCCCTGACCTTATGTTTTACATGATATTTAATGGCATGCCTTTCTTTTCTTTTCTTTTTTAATCAAATTGGGAAATGGTTACACTAGATCAAAACACCAGAAATTGGATACACTCCCTAATAACAAACCAAAAATGAAAATAACAGTGTATAAATACAACAAAATAGTAGAAAATAAGTCAAATAAGTGGCTCTGTCATTTTTGATAGGTTGTATATATAAAGAAATTATTGAAGCAAAACAAGCACGAATAGAGGCACAAACCTCAAGAGGTTTCTCAACTATTTTTAAAGGTGCATGAATCTCAAGAGGTCCCTTAAACCGTCGCTAGAAAATTACAACATTAATTATCACAAGGAAGTTGAAGCAGGAAAGGCATCGTCGACAACCACCATCAAACCTAATGGCATACCTTAATTTTCAAACCATCGATATCCTTTTTTTTTTTTTTTAACATGCCCGCACATCGATATCCTTGAATAGAAAGACAAAACTTTATTGTTCCCAAGAGGTAGTTCAACGGTTGAGATCACGCCTAATAAAGCGGATGTCACTAGTTTGAATCTCCATTCTCTCTCTTATGTGAATATGTCAAAAAAAAAAAAAGATAAAACTTTACTTACCACCTCAAATCTTTTATTATTTTTGCAATTATATCCTTTAACTTTAAAAAGTATCAATTAATTGGAGTTACCATCTCTAGAAATTTACAATGTCAACCCTCTTATCAAAATTCAATGTTAAATCAAACTGTTTGATGAGTGAATCTCTAAAATATCTCTATGCGTGTTAATTGTTGAGAAATAGTCTCACATTGCCTGTGGATAAGGTCTTGGGTATGTTTATAAAGAATGAGCAACCTTCTCTTATAAGACCTGTTTTATAAGATGAGTTAGGCCTACAAATTTCTTTATGGTATCAGAGCCTACCATAAAACAAATGTGACCCACACTACTTACCTCGTGACAAGAACCAGAAAAAATACCGGCCTGCACGTGAGGGAGGATGTTGAGAAATAGTCTCACATTGCCTATGAACAAGACCTTGGGCATGTTTATAAAGAACATGCAACCCTCTCTTGTAAGACCGATTTTATGAGATGAGTTAGGCCTACGAATTTATTCATTAATGATGTGACGGTGTCTATAAACCTTTAGATTTTGACTGTCACATCATCCTACTCGTATAATAGTCTATTAAATAAAAATACTCAATATTAAAACAACCTTTATTTTACTACAACAAATGAATCTCCCCCAGTTGGAACACCCTCTGCCTTCGTAGGAACATGTCCCCCAAGAAAACCGTCAAGATGTTCCGCTAAAGAGTTTCTATCGATGTTTTCATGGTGATATGATTTGCAAACGAAGTAGATAACAGTCTGGACAACATAACCAAAGAGACCCAGCAAGAACTGAGAGAATAAGCAAAGCATTCGAACCCCAGTTCTCAATACGATGGATAAAAGCTTGTTGTTTATATCAGAAGCAGCAAAATTCTCTAAAACCTCTTCGGTTCCTAGCATGCAAAGCTCCTTCAGAACACAGAAACAAATAGAAACAATAATCTTTCCCCTTATCAACTCATTGCTCTTGATCATGGCCTTGAATCCATAATCTTCTAGCACCGACACCACGCATGCCAATTGATAAACGAGGATAAGATATAAGAACCCAATAACGTAAGGGATCAAAAGAAGCAAAAAAATTACACCAGAAACTTTGCCAACTCCAACAAAAAACACCCACAATAAGAGCAGAGCTCCTCCAACAATGAGATAAGAGAAAGCAATGCACAAGCTGCATATGTAAGTGATGGCGAGCCTTTTCCAAACCTTTGGGGAGACGCTGATGATCTTCTTGAAGGTGATTTCTATGGCGGAATATATGCAGGCAGTGGTGTAAATAACTGCGGATGTGACGAGGATGTCGAGGATGAGAAAGAAGGCGATGTTGAGTGCACTGAAGATAGTAAAAGCAGTGGATTCAGAGGAGGTGATAGACAGAAACTTGGCATAGTTGGGACTGTTCTTTTCGGTGTGGTTCAACTTGTTTTTATACTTCAAAATATCGGAATAGAGGAGCTGAGAGATATTGATGTGAGAAATTAAGGCAGTGGAGGATGGGAGGATGAGAGTGAGGGTGATTAGGGAAGATTTTTTTGCATGAAATTATGATTTTAAAGGACTCTTTGCAGATGCCAAAGAACCCCAAAAATTGAAGGTCCTCTTGGTTTCTGTAGGTGATCATTTTAATTTTCTGCTTCACCACGTACGTATTGAATGATGCACAAATGGTTTAAATAGTTTGAATTACCATAAATATAATTCACATATGATTATATGCATGATTTTAGAGTAGGGTTTTTTTGTTTATGGTTCAAATTCATAACCATTTTGGTTTTTCGTTTAGAATTTGTTGTTAATTAGTTCTTGTTGTTGGGTTATGATGAAACAAGCAAACAGTATTTACCATTTGCAATGTGGGTGCATGGTTTACCGTCATTCCGTTAAGATTTTTTGTAAAATTGAAGGTGAAAAAATAACCAAAATATCTCTATTTAATGTATATATATGACCATCTATTTTTTTGTTTTCCTTTTTTTTAATTTTCTATTTTGAATTTTAATTTAAACAGTCATATTTATATATTTTTTCTTGTTATCCATGATGATGTGGCTTTTTTTTTTAATAAAAGAAATTTCAATCGTGAACAGACTCTCCATTTTAGATCATCTTTCACTTTAGTTGAAATGGAAAAAATTCAATTCCCTTATAATCACCCCTACTTTGGGATTTTTTGTGAAATACGAGACATAAAAATCACCAAAATACCTCGGTTTATAAAATAAAATGAAATGAAAAAAAATCATCATTTTTTTTCCTATTTGTTGTTTCAAAAAAAAAAGTGTTTTAATTTTGTTTTGTTTTTTTTTTTTTTTTTTAATTTAACGGCATATTTTTATTTTTATTTTTTAATTTTGTAGAGGTATAACAGACATTTTATATGTTAATTGTATGACTTAATGAAAAAATTTTATAGTATGGGGTAAGTGAAAGGAGTTGATAAATCATCACCTGACAATGAAATTTTTTAAAGTTTCCTTGATAGTTTAGGAGTAAGTAAAGTTTCTCCTTTAATATTTGAATGAGAAAGAAAAATAGTTTTATATGTAGGGCTTTAAATGAACAAGTCTACTCTGCAACCCACTCGTATAAACTCAATTCAAATTCAACTTATGATAGCAAAAAACTGCTTGTTACTGTCAAAGCTCACTCAATTACTAAGTTTTACATCACAAACTTTTTGTTAAAAAATTAGATAATGGGTTAGAGTTGAGAGGTATAACCTATTTAATTAAATTGGTTCAGTTAAAATTAATCTATATAGTTTATACACACATGCTTAAGGGTGGAATCATAAATTTTAGTGGAGGCAAAACTTTTTTAAAAAAAAATATATATATTGTTGTGAGGAAATTCATTTTTGAAGGTCTACTTTATAAAGAAAATATATGTATTTGAGGAAGTTTTTAAATTTTTTGGGGCACCCCAAAAACCCCAAACCATAAACTAGTTCCGCCACTACACTTGCTCTTTACATGACCTGAATTCGATATGTGAAAATTATGACTAGTAATTTTTACACCACACAAACCCATCACAAAATTAGTGAGTCAAGGTTAACGGGCTTCACCCGTTTAGTTAATTAATTGAGTTATGATTAATCTATATAGTCTTATACACACTTTGACACAACTCAAGCCCAACACATAAATTAGCATTCATGAGCATGCTGGCACCATCTCTCTTCTTGAGAGTTGACGTTATGAGTAAAATATTATATACTAGACTAACTATCATACATCTTGATAATGTGACAATAAAATTCAGCACCACCTTTTGGAAATGTCACCCAAGTCAATTTCTGGCCACCAACCACCACAATCGTCGAGAATGCCATACGGAGTAAAGAAATTTCTCAGCTAAACGTGGGAGTGTTGATTCTCAGCAAAAATAAAATTTTGCTAATGAGGACTTGCAAAAGCATAAATATATGCAAAAAGGAAGAAAAATGAGCATGCCCATTTTCTGTGAAGATATACACATCTATAAAGAACACATGCAAGCCTCTATCGAATTCGTATCACAATTTACAACAACAATTTAAGTGCTCACTCAGCCACTCTTTTCTACCCATAATCTTGATTTTCTCTGTGAAGCTTTCTGGTATGCAACTTTTTGAAGTGTTTGGCCTGTGTGAAAATAAGGAGCTGGGTTGTAGACAAAACAGGAAACCCTTTCGTGGAAGGCACGTCAGCTTCCCTCATCCATGGTATAAACAGGTATCTGCCACATCTTGGTGTTCTTCTTAGGGTCATCAGTGAGGCTGAGATCTGTTTCACCTTCCTTGAATGTTTTAATGGAGGTTTTGGCACCCATCACGATCAGCCTCTCAAGCATGAACAGCTCATAGTTGTTATCAATCAAGGGATCCAGGATCTTGCTATAGTTTGATGAATATGCTAATTTGTACCTGCATTTAAGAATCACCAAGATTTGATGAAAAATCCAAAGTTCCTCGTCTTTGTTTTCCTTTCAGAAATATATATTTGAGATTTAAACTATGAATTTACGGGGAGAATATCTTTGACATTAAAGTCAGAGACAAAATTACGATAAAAGATATAAGGTTGCTAGCACAAGCACATTCTCAAAGGTTTCATCTTAGAAAAGAACAATAGTTTGGTGTGATAAAAGCCTAGTCAAATCACCAATGAAGGCAATCTTGTGATTTATTTTTACTGCTACCATTCTGCTACATGTAGCTTTCACGTAACACCCAAATGATATCATTTATGTTTGCAAAAGACATGTAGATAAAATCTCTTAGTGTGTTTGGAATTGCTTTGGAAAATAGAGCTTTTATCCATTAAAAATCGTCTAAAAGAGCTTTTTAGAGAAAAAAAAAAAGAAAAAAGAAAAAAGAAAAAAAGAAGAAGAAGCTTCATTTTCAAACTTCCCCCAAGTGATTTTTAAGTTTCTTACTAAACAAGTCATTTTTTATTTGAATAGCTTTGCAAGTACTAAAAGTACTTGTTAAATACCTTAACGCAATTCCAGACAAACTCTTAACTGCTTCAAAAGAGAAGAGGTGTGAGAGAGTTACCTAATAGAGAGAGGTGAAAAAAATCCAGGTGCCCTCTCATTTGAAGCAATAAAAATAGTTCGTCCAGGTGGGACCCATTTTTCAATTCTTCGAAGCATAAACTCAGGACGTGTATCCCTATCCAGATGGGGATGCAGGGTCCTATAAACTCCAAATCTGTCCTTCCTCATCTTTATTTTATCACCACGACGAACATGGATGGCATCATAATCACCAAGGATTCTCTTAATCTGTGGACATGAATTTGGTCAGAGACTGATCAAAGTACATGTATAGAAGCGTACTGTAGAAAAAGAATAACCGCCAGAGCAATAATCCAGCAACTGGAGCAAGGAGAAACTGATTAACCCACACGAATTTGGCAACAAAAAGAACATATCCTAACCGAACCCCAAAAAAATCACCAACCCATGAATCCTTTTAAAAGAAAAAATAAAAAATAAAACCAATTTAAAAAGCCTCACAAATGCCACACACAACAGTTTAACCAAACAGAATAAACCCAACAAGCAATTCACCAAACTGGACACAAACACACGTAAAATAATAATGTGTTTGATTTAGTGAATTATGCCCATAAAATTTGGTGAAACATAAAATATGGTGAAGCACATAGTTGAAGATCCACACACTACTCCTGTAGCATCCACCCTTGACGCAGAGCAACAATAGGACCCCAAGTGGCAGCCCAACAGCATGATTTGACAGTTCAGAGCAGCCTGATTGCAGTCTAGAGCCAGTAGTCATACACCATGGAGTAAACCAACATTGTAAAGATGATGACAAGGACTAGGAAGGATTAGGAGAACTTGAACCAAAGAAATGACATGAAGATGAGGATAGAGTGGTTGAAGATCTACAAGAAAATGGCTTAGGACATTATAGGACAGTGAAGAAGGTGCAGAGCATGCAGAGGAAGCAGGTCAAGAGGTAGAGACACATGCTTAGAAAAAGGCATGCACAGACACATGCTAAGAAAAAAAAAATCACTTCTTTCAATAAACAAAGTATAACAAAAATGTATTTAATCCATTTCAAGTTCCAACACTTGATATTGAACAGAGAATGGCATTATCCAGAATTTCGTTCAGATGCATTTATAGGATGAATGCTGCACATTGTAAAAAGTAAAGAAATCAAATTGTTCACATGTATCTCCAATCAGTTTTAAACAGTGTTATGGCTTATAAAATTGAAAGCTTGAGTGCGGACTTAAGTGACAGAAAGCGGTCAAATTCGCTTAAATTCATCAAGTTATAAAACGAAAAGTATTTTGCAATTTATTCTATCTAAGACCAAAAAACAATAGAGAATAGAGAATAGAGATATTCATGTTGTGTGGTCCCCACTGAAATTAAATGTTTGATATATAAAAGCATGAAAGAAAGTAGACATCTTCAATACTATACAAACCAAGTGATTCAACAATTTTAATATATTTGAGAAATACATGATATACCGTCAAAACCATTTCATAATTAGCAAATAGAAGAAAAAAAGTACACAAAATGAAACTTTAACAGGATTTCCTATGGAACCAACCTTTTCCGCAGCATATCTTAGTTTCTTTGCCGCCCCCGAAGGGAGAAAAGAATATGGCAACATTATAGCACTTCGGTTATTTCGGTCCTTGCACTCCATAAACCTGAAGAGCTATCATTATCAGAACCTCCAGCCCTTGGCAAAATCAACAGACTCAAAACCCTAACTGATTTGTACAGAGTTGCAAGGATACACTTCATGATGTAGTGGTACAAATAAGCTTTCAAAACTCTTACTGATATCTGATTGCAAAAATCAAACCCTACCTCTGATGATTCGATGGTTCTCTCAATCAACATTAACTCAAGTAGATCACAACTATAGAGGTTCAAAGAAATCCCAATCAAATTCAGTATATACTACTTGGACTGGTGTTTGAGAAGAAAAGGAAAACAAATCCTACCAAAGGAAACACAAAAAAAGGGGGGTGGATTTTCAATTTACCATGAAAGAAGGCTTGCAGTTCGGTTTATGAGCAAGAGATTTGAATAATGACTGTTCTCTTTTAGATCAACACGACTAACTCCTTCCACATGGGCAACTCCCCTAGCTCCCAGCTTCATACTTGTAGATAGGACCTGATACCATAATTTTGAGTTGTCTAAAATTACTGGTACAGTATCAGATATGAGGTCCAGATCATATAAAGAATCCATGGCACATGAGCTTGCTGCCCACCTACCAAATTAAAGGATAAGTAGGTTCAGATTGTAGAGCAATTCACTTTTTCTGATTGATAATTATTGTAAACATTAATAAAAAAATAATAATAATAATAAAGGAAAACTGCAAGTATAAAACCAAACCTAGAGGCATTTTTTCCCGCACATTCAAACTTCAAAGCAGATGAAGAAAATAATAATTTTGAAAAGAAAGTGAGAACAAACATTTGAATAACAAAGCATCTTCTTCTGAAAACCAATCAACAAGTGAAGTCTCAATGAACTCACCTTTCCTCTGAACTTGCATTTTCAGAATGATGAAGGATTCCTTTCTTATTATGTATCGGATTGATACACATCCTAGAAGGCATGACGAAAGTTCTGCAACAAGAAAGAGAGATGAAAGACTAGACATAATTATAGAAATACTGTCAGTACATCATAAGCGTAATGTTTGTCCTGAATCCCATAGGAAATCCCAAAAAAGGCCGGTTTTGTGGAGATTACCAACTTCCGTCTTATTAGCTTAGAGGGTGGTGTATATAAAATCATCTCCAAGGTCTTGGCAAACAGACTAAAATTGGTTTTGGGAAAGATTGTTTCAAATTCTCATAACGTGTTCATTAGGGGTAGACAAATTTTGGATTTAGTTTCTGTTGCTACTGAATGTTTGGTAGTTGGATTAGATTTGGGGAAGCTGAAATGTGTTGTGTTAATTGGATTTGCAGAAGGCATATGATCATGTAAATTAGGAGTTCCTGTTATATTTGCTAAAAAGATGTGTATTTGGGGAGAAATTGAGGGATTGGATAGCGCATTGTATTACTACAATGTGGTTTTCCATTTTGATTAATGGTTCACTATCTGGATTCCTTAGTAGCTCTCATGGATTTGAGACAGAGGGATCTGTTATCGCAAGTATTGTTTGTAATGGTTACAGAAACATTGAGTAGGATAATGATTGCTACAGTGGATAGGGGACTTTTGTTTCGATTTTCAGTGGGGTCGAGGAATAATAAAGAGCTATTAGCGTCTCATTTACTATTTGCAAAGATACTTTCATTTTCTGTGAGGCAAATGCTGAACAACTACAACATTTGTGATGCATTTTCTTATGTTTAGAAACTATATCAGGATTGAAGATTAATTTGGCAAAATCAAAGATAGTTATTGTTGGCGATGTAGGAGATGCAAGATGGTTGGCCCATATTCTTGGTTGTAGAGCATCGTCTTTGTTGATGAAGTACTTGGGTTTGTCATTGGGTGCTTCTTACAAGACCACGTCTAATTGGAATGGCATAATTGAAAAACTGAAACGTCAGTTGGCTGGGTGGAAAAAGCTTTATTTATCAAAGGGAGGTAGATTGACTCTAATAAAGAGTACTCTTTTCAATTTGCCTACTTATTTGTTGTCTCTTTTCCTTATTCCAGTGTGTATGGCTAATTGGCCCAAGAAACTTCCGAGGACTTTTTTATGAGGTGGAATTGGGGACATAGTTTAAGTTCCATTTAGTGAACTAGTCAAGAATCTATATTCTATTCTGATGAAATCAGGTGGTTTGGGGATAATAACCCGATTCAGTTCAATCATTCTCTATTGGCAAAATGGTTGTAGCTCTATGTTATGAAGAGGGAAGCTTTTGTGGAGATTGGTAATCAATGCTATATATGATCAGTTAAGGGGAGGCTGGTGTTCTAAGGAGGTAGCGAGGCCATTTGGAGTGGGAGTGTGGAAATATATAAGGAGGAGGTGGGAAACTTGTTCAAAATTTGCTAAATATGAGGTGGGTGATGGGTCAAAGGTCAGTTTTTAGTATGATATGTCGTTTTTTATTAATATTATTTTGAATTTTTGTTCATCATTCTTCTCCTGATTAAGGGGGTTCTCTTATATACTCCCTAAGTACTAGGGTTATGCCCCTCTATGCTTTTCTAATGAGATTGAATTACTTACTAAAAAAATTGAATCCCATAGGAAATGAATCAGTTCAATGAGTTCTTTTTTTTTGGTTGAATAGTTCAATGAGTATTACATAACACAGCAAACTGTCAAGAAATAAGAATGAAAACTACGATAATAAATAATGCCATTTACACTCAACTACATGAAGACAGAGATAGACACCAAATTTTGGAAAACCAGGAAACACAATGCGTGCAACTACATGAAATTCAATATGGATGTATAAGTTAATTGTGATTTACATGCTATGAACCACCAGAATTTTGACCCATTTCAAATCCCATACTAAACACATCGTACTGATCCAAATAACTAAAGCTCACCAGTATTTATCATCCCTTTTGAATTATGAAACACACCCTAAATATTAATGAACAATTTAAAGAAAATTCTTTTCTGATACCCCCAATAGTCATTTTTAATCGTAAGCTTTTCCTACATTTTTCTCAACAATCAAACAGACCATAAACTCCAAACCCAACGTCAAAACACAAAACAAAGACAAGCCCAGGAACCCAAACATTGGCATATATACCTCTGGAGAAACATGGCTTCCTCAAGGGCACACCTGAGGCTGGACTCCTGGTGGCCCAGACCCTCGCAGGAGTCGCAGTGCTTTCCGGGGCAGTCGATTCTGTTACCCCAGTACAAGTACTTCTCGTGGCCCGTGTGGGTTCTCTCGCGGGGGCTCCGGTTGTTGGAGTTGAAGACGATTTCCAGGGTTCTAGAGGAAGACAGTGAGAACCCATTTATGGAAATGAAGGAAGAGAAGAGGAACAAGAGGGCAATGGCGGATATGGCCAGTAAGAGCAAGACGATTAGGGATCTTGGTTTTGGTTTGGGCTTTGTGGGTCTGTGAAACGCCATTGCAGTTGCAGAGAACGAGCAAGAAGGTGTCAGAACTATGAAGTCTTCTCTTTCGTCTCTTTCCTTCTTTCCTTAATTCTTTGTTTTTAGAGCGAGAAGATTTAGTGCAGTCCTCTCTCATCATCCAGATCTTGCCAGCTCAGCACACGGGCCCACTAGCATATGGACAGCTGCTCGTATGATTATTATGTGCAGCTAATCACATAACATGATAATTAATTCAATTGGTTCTAATCCCCCTAATGATTAACGGTTATATCTTCAATTTTTTCTTTAAATATATATATATATATATATATATCTTCAATTTTCACTCATCTCCTATTTTAATGGGCTGACGTGGAATTACTCTTCAGCTTTTAATTTTTTTAATAAAGGTTGATCAAAGAGCTTATAACTATAACTGCATCAACTCAATTCTTGATTGTATGAAAGTGAAAATGTGAGTTGAATATGAAACATTACTTTATTTTCAAATATTCCAATTGGGTAATGATATTAGTTTATACTATACTTTCATTTTACTAAACTGCTTCAACTGCTATTTAAATTTTAAGTCTTTTAGCAGTGATTGATTCAAGAGATGATAGGCATTCTTGCATTAGCCTTATAGAGCAAGTGTGTGATGAGGATGTATATATATAGGTTTTTTTTTTTTAATTTTTTTTTTTTTTATGTCCGCACAAGAGGAGAGGAATGGGATTCGAACTAATGACCACCGTTTCATTAAGCGTGGTCCTAACCGATTGAACTACCTCTTAAAAATGTATATATTGTAATACTCACCCCAATTATATTTCGAGTGTATAATACTTGATATTAACCCCAAGATTGGAATGTGAATATACATGAGTAATGCCATTTATGACATAAATATCTACTAATATTTTACTATGCTGATGTAACATTGTCAATTCACCATTTTTTTTTCTTCTGTAAATTGGCAATGACATATCAACATAGTAAAATAATAAGAAGATAGTAGCATAGTATATAGCATAGATCTTAAGAGAATAATATACTAACTTTACATAGAATTTATTTATACAAACATATGAAAGGAGTAATTGAATTATGTTTTACACCTTTGAAGGAATAACTTACGTCTAGCATTATCTTTTTGTATAATATATAATCTTTGTCCGCAAAATCTTAAAAACATAAATTTAAGTGATTATCTTTGATGAATTAGTACTTGAGTTCAAGCCTCTTAATCTTCCCTTTCCAAGGGGTTAGACCTTAGACCATCTTTTAGCCCGCTTGAAGTTACAATTTTAAAATAAACAATTTTAAAACATGAAATTTAAAAATACAACATAATTAAGCATTTGATAAAATTAAATTTTAACCCTTAAAATCATAGTTTCACCTTTAAAATCGTTGCTTGGAAGTTAAAAACGCAGATTATTCTAAGTTTTCAAACTACAATTTTTTAAAACGTACACTGCTAAATGATACACTTTTTGCGATCTTATTTAAAATCGCATAGGCCCTACCATATGAGTTGCTGTCATTTGTCCTCAGATTTACAGTAAAAACCCAAGGATCCATATGCAATACTCTCTTTCTTTCTAGTGCTATGTTATTGATATCAATTTAACTGGCTACCCAACTATAACCATAAAAAGGAAAAAGAAAGAAAAAAAAAAAAAGAAGACATGATTACTCTAAGAGCTGAATTAAATTACATGAAGATTTTATTAGGAAATTAAGTGCAGTGGGGTACACGGGGGATAAACCCTAAAGATAACAAAACTCACCTCAGTTTTAAGCAGTCTGCTAATCCTAAGTACATTCTTAAATCTACCCTCATCTGTACAATTCTCTAAATTTCAACAGCACCAATCATTTAACCCCAAAAAAAGAAGGCTTATATAAGTTGGGAAAAAAAATGATATGACAACATGCTGCCTATGGTCTCACCAGCATCAAATTCAACAGCTCCTGTAATTTCATGGTTTGCAGCATCCACCACACTTATAAGACAACACTGGCTCGCATATGGCAGCTCTTTGAATTTGGCTTGCAGATAGCCCCCATGCTACATTTAAGGCCAACAGAAGTGAGAAGAACGAGGAAAATTACATGTGTAGCCTGGTTCAAATTCAAGCCTTTTGAAATGAGCGTGAAGAAACCCCATGGAGAAGTCTGACAAACCCCAAGAAACTAAGTTTCCCATCTGAGTGTCTTATCCAGTCCTGGAGAACCACATGAACAGGTACGGATGGGCTCAGTCCAAGTTCCTGAGAAAAAAGTCGAACAAAATTAGTCCCGTGATCCATTTGGAGGGAAGCATGTTTCTTAGTTTTAAGCACTATGTTTGGTCGAGAAATTGAAAAATGTCTTGAATGAAAAACCATTGGGGTTATCAAGTAGAACCATAAACAAAAAAATACATACTCTAAAACCTTGATATACTTATACATATGGTTATGTAATATATACTTGCAAAGAAAAAATGTCATTAGAACTCCCTCTTTTACCCTCAGTGCTTACTCCCGAACATGGCAGTTGTAGAAAGAGAGTTAGCAAATGAGATTAAAAAAGTGTTGTAGAGAAAAACTGACATGACAACTGCTACCTTAGGGAGTAAGCCCTTGAGAGTGTAAAAGATAAAGTTCATAGCATCTCTACTAGCAAAATGCATCAAAGAGAGAGAGAGTACCGAGGCAAGTTCCTCTATCATAATCGGTCTGTTCCCGTCCTTCTCAAACAGCTCATAGGCAAGCCTTGCATGTTGTTCCCAACTCTGTTCCTTCCAGTTGATGCACGCTTATGGCAGCCGCACAAAATTCTTCAAAATCCAATTTTCTGTATTGGATTGTACCAATCTGCAACATGCATGAGTAGAGAATCAGATGCCACTCTTATATTTACATTTTTCTATTAAGTAAATTTCCTGTTTCTTAAAAATAAGACAATCAGTTATAACAAACAGAAATATGACCATTAGAAGAATTACCATGTTGGCATAATCTAGGGCCCGTGAATCCTTCATTGCATCAGTGGAGTTCTTTATCACGCCCTGCTAAATCCACTGATATTTATAATGGCTCCAGAGAATATTAAAGTAAGAAAGGTTACAATTAAGAAAAGAGCTGACCGTCTTAAAGTTCTGCATAGAGATAAATCCACTTTTATTAGGCCCTAATTGTGTGAATTGTTCTTTCAGATAAGCTAGCTGAGCTACAGTCAATGTCTTTGCAAGAGCCTGTCACAATGGCAAAACTTCACACAGTTAATGATCCCAAAGCATCTGACATTCACATTAAATATGGTATAATTAAGACAATTTAGCAAACAGTACTACCACTATTCATGGCTTCTATGGTAACTATACAATTTAAATACAAATTCCAGATGAACTCTACTCAATTTGCTCTGGCTAGATATGTTTTTCTTTTTCCTTTTTCATTATCTTTTCTAGATTCCTTTCTCTTCCCCCTTTTTTTTCTTAAAGGAAAGGAAGGAGGTAGGAAGGGGTTGGGGGGGCAGGTCTGTCGTGTTGCTCAGAAAATTAATGGTCTGGGAGGACAGAAGTATATTTTAGGTTGTCCTGTCCAACCATATATTAAATTGGTTAGACCCACCAATTAAATCATATTACTGTTTATCCTGAAGAACCTTAGGAGCTTCAAGCTTATAAGATAAACAGACTGGCAAGTTCGGGTTTCTTGAGCTGATTTTAGAGCATCTTTTAAGTATTTCAAGAAGCAGATCAAAATCATATTTACTGTCAAACCTAATATATAATATATTCAAAGTAAGATAATTCCAAAAAAGAAGAAGAAGAAGAAGAAGAAGAAGAAGAAAAGAAAGAAAGAGAAAAAAGAAGAAGGGATTAATTATTTTGATCAATCCATTGCCAGAGCTAAGACATCTCTCAGGCCTTTCTTTTCTTTTCTTTTTTTTTGGTTTTTCATCTGGGTCTCTTTTTTGGGGAGGGGGAGTGCAGTCGGAAAATAAACAGGTTGGCTAAGCAGGAACTTTTAGGTGGCCTAACCTCAAGTCCAACCATATGGTTAATGAATTGGTTTTAAAACCAATGAGTACCTTCACTTTTTACATTTAATAGTTCTCATATAGCTTATAATATATACAGGCTGGTATGTTCATTTTAGTCAGCCTTAACATACCAGTACTCAAGGTCTGCTCTTTTAGAATTATTACAAATGGGTTGGCTTCAATTGTAAGGTTTTGAGCAAAGAAAAAGAGATCTAAAAGCAAAATAATCATGCAATAACAGTAGAAACCACTAGATTGCTGGATTGGAAAGAGTTCTCTGCAGTCAAATCTAAAGCATACAATGAAACAAGAAGGAAAAAGAGAGAACAAAGGACAAAACCCCTCTAAATATGAATACATACCCCCAATGCTGATTTGCGTAGAGAAGATGAGCATACGTAAGCTTTAACAAGCTTAAACACTATCATATCCAATGGTATCTTGACATCCTGCTGATTGGCCAGCCATGGATGACCTAGACAAAAATTTGGGTTGTGAGCAATTTTTAGTTTAGAACAATACCATTGAGTAAGAAAATAACTACGCAGGCACGCAGCACCTAAGACATGGGGAGCTGAGGGAAGAAGTACGCTCAAGGTAACTGCCTTCCCATGTCCCCTTAGTTATTCAATTGATTCACCAGGGATAAACTTGAAGGGGAAACTATGAAGGTGACTTTCCAATATGGTTTCATTTTTTATATACCAGCGGCAGAGTCCAGTACTTTAAACAATTACCCATTATATGCAATTTTTCCTTGAAGAAGACTTGCATAAAATTATTAACTATCTGAAATCCTAGCAATTATTATAATTCACTGTAATGATTGTTAAACCTCATGACCAACAGAAAGATTAGATGGCAGGAAATCCAATTTCTAGACTAAAACTTTTTTTTTGACAAGTAAAAACTTAGCAATAAGACAAAGACAAGTAGAAAATATAAGTTCTAACATATGAAATTTTCTTTTACATTCCTCTCATTTAGGTTGTCCTGTATAATACCATGATGGATAATTGAATCATGATAGCAAATTAAATAGCTTGAGAAACTTACTTAGAGCCTGAGCAGCAGTTAGTCTCTTGCGATAATCCTTGTTCAACAACCTCTTCACAAAGTCTATTGCATCAGAGGACAAGGAAGGCCAAGGGGCTTCATCAAAGCTTGGATCTGCCTTGAGGCTTCCACATAACAGAATATAAGCAATTACACCAATACTCCACATGTCAGCTTCTGTCCCATATGATCTATGTAAAACTTCAGGAGCTACATAATAGGCACTTCCTACAATATCGTTCAACCTCTCATCTGCAAGAAATTTTTAATCATCAGTCCACAACCCACCCTTTCATAACTAGTCAGAGAGGAACAAATCTTAGGTAGTAGTCCTGACCTGGCTTTACATAGTCAGAGAGTCCAAAATCAATGAATTTTCATCCGAAAATTCTGGACAGAGAAGAGAATTTACAATACTACAGATATATTACATGGAAAATATTCACATGTCATATCATCAAATCAACAACAAACAGTTTACAGACTCATGCCAATTAGTTTATCTAGCCATTGATACAACAAAATATAAATAACCAAATAGATATGTCCAAGATATGAATGGGTGTGGTCCGGGAAGCGTTCCCATCTTCTGGCTTCCCTAAGTGATAGTGGGAAAAAGATGCATCTTTGTTTCAGAGGTGTACTGGGTGTCAGATCTGAAATTGTGATACATCTCTTAAGGAGTGGCATTAATACATCCAATCAAGGGAAAGCACCAGCGTAACTCTAGTTAGAAAAAAGGAACAAAAAATCAATATCATATTCCTTCCCAATTTTAAAGGCTATAACCAGATTCCAACTTTAAGAGGGAGCTTTAACTGTCCACGCAAGACATCCCTTTCTGGTTTCAGCTCAAGTTCTTCATGTATTTTCTCTCAGTGCACCAATTACTGAATCATATATAAAGTAATGAATTAGTCCACATGGACAACATTTGCAGCTTTACTAATGGTGATTTTTTAGGTGATTTACAAGAGATAAAAATATTGATAAGAAATATCGTACTTCTGTTAGATAGCCTGTTCATAAGGTGATCATCAAATTTGAACGCATGACGCTTAAGCTTAAACACCCACTCTAATCCTTTTTTTTTTTGGAATAATAATTTTTACCAAGAGGAACGAAAAGTAATCAAAAGAAGCCACGAGCCTAATGGGGTCGAAAATTTAGAAAGTTAACAAGATCTACAAGATTAGAGAAAGAGACATTAGAAACAAATGTTACAACCCAATCCAAGAGCTCTCAAGAAGGAGGATTTTAATTGTACAACATTAGACTCGTGGTCCTCAAAAAGACACCAATTTCTTTCTTTCCAAATGCTCCACATTAGTAAACAAAGCATAGCTCTTCATATGGCCTCTTTGGATTGACCTCGACCTTGTGTCTTCCAACAGTGAAGTAGCTCTAGGATATTGCTAGGCATAACCCATGAGACTCCAAATGAGATTAAAACCAAGTGACAAACCTCGCTAGTAAACTCACAATGGATGAGGAGATGGGGGTCTTACCCCGCCTCCTAAGATTATCAATTGTGAGGACTTTGGCCAAAGTTGTCGTCCAAGTGAAGATAGCAATACGGGGGGTGGAGCCTTCACCTTCCAATCTCTCTTCCAAGGGAAAAGACAAGACTCTCCATACTGTAGTGAAAAGTAAAAGCTCTTCACATCAAACATACAATTACCTCCTGGGGTCCACAACATTTTATCTATCTCTCTTGGATGGGTTTTCGAAGAGTACAAAAGATCCAAGGAATGTAACCAGGGACTCAAGCTCCCAATCCTGGACCACCCTGAGAAAGCTTTCTAATGGACATAAGTGCCAACAATGTCCATATAATCAAACACTATGGCCTCTTTGTCATGAGCGATGGAATAGAGTTCTGAGAATAAGGGCTTGAGATTTGCTCCTCCACACCATACATTCTGCCATAAATGAAGGCGAGACCCATGTCCTACTCTGTAGGAGACCAAGTTGAAGAAAATCCCCTAGCAATTCCTCATATTCCTTAAAAAGCCCACCCCATATGGTGCTTGAGTATCATCAACAATCACCTACTTCAACAAGGAATCCTCTTCTTGAGTGAATCTCCAAAGGCATTTACCCAAGAAAGCTTTATTAGTCAACATGAGGTTTTTCACACCCAACTCTCATCTAGGAACCGGGAAGCAAACAGTCTTCCACAATTCACCATATGGAGCTTAGGCTCTCCATCAAAAACATCCCAAAGAAAATCCCTTTGAATACACTACAATCTTCTAGCTATACTGGTTGGTAAGTGGATAAGGGAAAAGTACATAGGTAAATTGAAATGCGTGCTCTTGGTAAGAGTTAGGCGACCACCTTGAGAAAAATAGATCTTCTTCCAACTAGCCAATCTTCTTTCCATTTTTTCAAGTACCCGTCCCTAATAGCTTTGGACTTGAAAGAGGTGTCCAAGGGAAGACCTAGATATTTCAACAGCGGAGAAGAAATACTACAATTCAGAATGTAATAAACTCGTCTTGATGCGGTGCTTGACCCCAACACACCTAATTTTGATTTTTGAAGATTAACCTTCAAACCAAAATAGCCTCAAAACACAGAAGAATATGCCCCAAATTATGAATATGGTCTCAATTCACATCATAAATAAGGAGTGTCATTTGCAAAAAGATAAAAATAGATATCTAGAGGAGTAGGGTTACGGAGGTTGATTTGGAATCCATATAAATAGCCCCCTACCATAGCTCTAGACAACATCCTACTAAGAGCCTCCATAACAACCACAAATAGAAGAGGCGGTAGCAAGTTGTCTTGATGGAGGCCCCTAGAGCTTGCAAAAATACCATGCAGACTACTGTTAATCAAGATGGAGAAACTGGACATGTAGATACAAGCGGTTATCCGTTTCCTCCATTTTGAACCAAAGCAATAGCACCCTTGAAGATAGGAGAGGAACTCCAAGCTGACATGATCATAAGCATTTTTCCATGTCTAGTTTGCACAACACACCAGGAACTCCAGATTTCAGTCTATTGTTAAGACATTCATTAGCAATAAGGATTGAATCTAGAATTTGTCTCCCTCCTATAAAAGCATTATGACTTGACCCGGGAGAGGGGGGAAGAGCCTGATGACAGGATCCCCACACTGACTTGACCTAAGCCTAAGTGAAAGTGAAGTGGTGGGTCTATTCATCCCAACCAGGGTATGCTGGGTTCTGACCAGCTGCTACAAATCATTTTGAAGCTTAACCTTATCAGGAACTTTTCATCTATATGGTGATTTCTCAAATACAAATCAATCTTGCCAGGAAAATTAAAAGGGAAACAACATATGATATTTCCTGCCCATTCAAATGTTTTTCTTAATTCCTATTCTGCTGAACATCATTGCTGGTTGTTCCCCAACTTCTACACTTCTACATAGTAACGTTCTTAATTTAATCCTAACTCTGACGAATGTAGTCTCAAATGATTCCCAATTCCCAAATCTGTCAGTGTCTCCAAGAACATGATTCTGATCCCTCTGATCTTGGAAATAGTGGAGGAACTAAAACAAAAGTACAGAAATGCTTAAGCAGGACACTAATTTCTGAATTCATTTAGCAATATCCTACTATTTTTCCTTAGAAAGATCCAAGAGGAGCCTTCCTGAAACAGGAAACCAACGCTTCTAGAACCAAATATAGATATTAGACAGCAGAAGAACTATATATGTTTCTTCTAGTATAAGGCAAACCACAAAGATGAGCAGTGCAGCACTACACATGCAGTTCTTATGTTAAGACACTAGATAAAAACCCACAATAACATTAAGGATGTGGATGTAATTGTCAAAAGTACTACTTAGTAAAATTAAAAGAATGAAAATATATATATATATATATATATATATATATATATATATATTTGAAAGCTGTTCTGGAATTGAAGAAATTTTTCAGTGGTGTAATCAGGTAGTGTCACTATGTTTGATGACATACAAGACTAGAAGCAAAACAAGGAAGAGAAACCTCTCAAGAAGAGAACTTTTCTTTACCTCCCTCATTTTAGGGTGGTTTAACAACTTCTAATGGAGGAAATATTATCAGGAAATTTTAGTGACAGAAACACCAAAAAGAATTATTTGATCATCTTTTTGAGCCAATTACCTCTGGCTTGAGGTCACGGTGAACCACACCTTGGAGGTGACAGTAGGCAACTACACTTAAAATCTGAACCATTACCACTTTTGCATCTTCTTCCGAGTATTTTCCACCCCTAGTGAACACAAGGAAACTCAGCCAGTCAAAATGTCATACAACAGGAAGAGATGGCATATCATTCCCGCTTTATGTTTATAAAATCAAAGAAATTTGTAAGAATATGGTTACCTTGAAAGTATCTTATCCAACAGCTCACCTCCTTTGCACAACCTGAAGAAGGTAAAATTTAGTATCTCTTGTATAACAGGAAAGGTTAAAGGACAAGAATTGATAAGCATGCATCCCAAAGAAATACTGACTTTATCTGGTTACAATACAACAGAATGGTCGAAACTTTTCTCAAGTATCATCAGACTGTTCAACCAGTCCATCTCTATTCTCATGGAAAGCATCACGCACAAATTGATAACTTAGCAACAGTATCCCAATAATTCGGTTGATGAACAGAAGTCACATTGAGAAGTATGAATTATTTACATGGCAGTCACCTCTATATAGGGTTGCCACATCTACATATTTGGCATCTACTTCTCATGCAACCAAAAACTAAAAGAAATTTACTCATGTCCATTGTAGACCATTTTATTTGATCTTAGCCAAAAGGCTGAGAAAGGTACTGTAACAAAGGTATATTATAAGAAGAATTGAAACAATCTCAACTTACTCCATCACTACATAAACATTGTCGTCATCTTCATAGGCATCATAGAACTGCACTAGGTTCATATGTCCTGTTAGTGCCCGTAATATCTTTACTTCTCTCCGTACATCTTCTATAGCAATTGCTGTGGTCATCTGCAATCAAATCACAACTTTTCATAAGAATGCAACAGTCATTCATTTGTTTCCAGTCCATAGCCAATAGGACAGCAATAATTGTTATGAACACAATAATAGTCAGGTGTAAAATTTCATAAATTTAGATACTGCTTCTTTTAGGACCTTCCAAACCTGACAAGACGCAGCCTATCATGCAAGCACAATATCTTAGATACACAACTCGGGAGTAAACAACATCCTCTTAAAGATGATATCTAAATTGCACATCATACTCTCTCAACAATCCCAACAGATCAAAAGACAGATCCAAATCAGACTGTTAATCAAATGCATTTAGTCTCGAGATATGCTTACAATCAGTTACAATGGTAAACTTAAATTCCGACAGAAGAACAGAAACAACTTAAACCAAATATTTACATGAGTTAGAATTTAGAACAGTCCCAAAATGATATTAATTTCAAATAATTGTCAACAAACTTCTTCCATAGATAAACATAAGCACCCAAAAACAAGCAGGATTCAATGAAGACATTGCATTTAACATCATTACTTAGACAAATAAAAAGAGTCACATGGAGAAGATGAAAGAAGAGCAAAGTCACCAAAAAACAGACCTTCGATTTCGGGATAACCTTGACAGCCACATCCTGCCCCTTCAAGCTCCCTTTTCTCCCCTTGGCCGAGCAAGTATAACCGAAATGGCCGCGCCCCACCTCTTCTCCAAGCTCATAATGCGCTACAAATTGCTTCAAGAACCCGAAATTCTTATCTAACGCAACCTCACATTCATTTCCTTCAGGGATTGAGGCCTCATTCGGCTTAACGGAACCGTGCCTTCGGGCAAGCAATGCACGAATGTGCTTTGCTGGAGAAGGAGGAGGAAATGGGCGCTTGAAAAGGCGCAAAGGAGTCGAACTCACGCTCGAGTTGGCGGGAGAGTTCTTGAAAAGACTAGGCAGGGGACTTGGGCTGTAGAACGGAAAGCTTGAGGTCTTGCCAGCCTGAGAACGCGGCAACGGCTCGTTCTCGGCGGGAATTATCGGGTTCTCGGGTTTAGTTTCTGGGTTTGCAATGGGTTTTCCATGACAGAGTCCCATGGAATCGGAAACCAATAAATGGAGCACAAGAATTGCCAAGAAATCAACAAAATTTCAAACTTTGTGACCAGGAAATGAACAGTAAAAAGTACATAAATTTAAACCAGAAGAAGTGAAAATCTGGGAAACCAGATTGGGGAATTCGAAGCTCCAAAAACCGGAAGAGAATTTTCTATTCAAGCCACACAGGACATGATCAGCAAAACCTTCGAAAGGATCAGCACACGAACTCCCAGAAAATCAAATTCCAAAATAAACCCAGAAGAAAAAAGAGAATCCCAGGACGAAAAATTAATAAGAAAAGCAAATTAACTTTTCTGCTTAAACAAACAAATCAATGCCAGAGGGGAAAGCCCACAAAGACTCACTTGCAAAACAGGAAGAGCAAGTTATAGCTGAAGCAGGGGAGGGAAATGGTGGTAGAAAACTATACCAAGAAAACCCAGTAAAAATTCTGAGGCCACAGAGGAAGAAAGAGGGAAAAAGGGTGAGGGAAAAAGTGAGCAAAAGATGCTTGGCAGAGGCAACAAGGAAAGAAGAAAAGAAAAGAAACCCAAGTTTTTTTTTTCTTCTTCTTATTCTTTTTTTTTTTTTTTTCTGCTTTATGGAAGCCTTTTATTTTCTTGCTACTGGTGTTTGTTTGTGTGGGAAAGTATCAACTTTATTAGAGGCTGTCTCTGTTCTTCTCTAATAATAATGGAACTATGGAAGTGGGGTTGGGTTTTGGATCCTTCCAGCCTGTCCTTATTGATCCCAAAAAACTAAACAAAGGATTATATAAGGATTATATATATATATATATATATATATATATTATTGGATTTCCATTATTTGTGATTATTGTAAGAAGTAAAGAAAATGGACTAACATTGTCTGTGCGTGTGTATTTGAGCTTTGACTTGCTTTTATCTGTCTTTCTATGTTAATCATATTTTCTTTTTCTTTTTTTTTGGTTTTGTATAAGAATCTCTTTTATAAGTATTTTTAAACATCTTTTTATCCCCCACTCCTAATTCAATACTTTGTAATTATTGTTTTTTTTACATATCTACACAAGAAAAGGGAGAGAAAGAATTCGAACTAATGACCTTCACTTCATTAAGTGTAATTCACAGCTGATTGAACTACCTTTTAGAAACAATAATTGTAATTATTCAACATTAACAATGGACATAATCTTGAAATTGAAGGTTAGATATTATAATGTGCATCACAAAGTCTTTTATAATCGACATAATAATAATTGAGGTCGTGGTAGCATAAAGGGCAATAAATTTTAAAAAAGACGTGAGGATCCAACGTGCCATAGTAGAAGGTGATGTATTGAAAATTGCGTATATTTTCCAACACGATAGTTGTTGCTAAAGTCGATATGGCTGCTAACGAAATCAATTCACTGGCAAATAAAAGCAACTCTTTGCCAATCTTTAGAGGAATGTGGATTTCATTCAAAATATTGTAATTGTTAAGCATCATCGGTTTTTTTTTTTTCTTGATTTTAATGATTGAGCAAAAGATTTACTTAAAATAAAAAATAAAAACTTGAAATTGAGGTAGTGCTGTATCTAATCAAACTTTTAGTTTTTGTTGTTTTTCTAAGAAAGCAAAAGTTTAACACAAGCCTTAATTTGTAGGGTATGATGCCATTGATTTCTGTGGGCTTTTGCTCAAAAGTAGGTGCAGCTACTTTGGTGTTCCAAAATAAGAGCCAGGTGTGATTAAGAAGGATTACCAATAGCTTTGTTCTTGATTAAGGCCTTAACACACTCCCACCAACTTAATGCTTGTTGAACACAAAAGGCAGAGCATGAGAAGCAATGCGCCAACATTTTTGTGGTTGGTGACCTAAGCATGGTGCTGCTTTACTTCACTCAGAATCTGTGAAACCCAGAAGATTAGAAAGAAAGAATAAAGGAAAACTTCATGAAAGAATAAAGACTAGGGCATGATATTGATACGTGTCATGCACATGGCATTTGCTTCAAGTTGGGGGATAGCGTGACAGATTCTCAATAATTTTGTGCTTGAATTGCTTGTAAAGTGTGAGATAACTCATATGGTGTTCTCTTGCCCTAACAAGTAAGTGAATTGTCCAAAACTTGTTCGGATAGGAAGGCCAACCCATAAATATTATCTCACGTTTATTATCCGAATTGCTTAAAGATCTCAATCTTAAAAGGATCATACATTTTTAAGAATGTGCTAAATTGCTAATCAACCATTTACATTAATTATGGGTAATATTTGAAAATTTCATTCTTTTTAATAGATACATATATGATAATAGTTGTGCACTATTTGGTGCACCATTGAATTTGGGTCAGGTTTAGTAATTGTAATGGACCCTCCTTTAGACCCAACCTTTCCTTGAGAAGTTTTCAAAGTAGAAGCTTCTACTTTATATAACCAAAATCAAACCGGATAACCCTTCTTCCCTCTTTCATTTTTAAGCCATTATTGGATTTATCTTAAATTTCAAAAAAAAAAAAATTTCAAAAAAAAATAAAAATTATTAAATGGCAAATTTGATATTATCTTCTAGCTTTTTTTTAATGAAAATTAATAAATCAAAAGAATCAAAACCATTATTGAAAGTTTACTTATGTTTTGAAAAAAGCCAAAAGAAAAATATATCTAATACCTCTAATCGTTTATCTCATTTGGATATATATATTTCATTTTAAGACATAAGCTTTAGCCTCCTTTTAATCTAATACTTATGTTAGCATATTCATTAATTTCTTATCAATTATTTTTTCTTCTTCTCAATTATATCATCCCAATTTCTTTGTCCACCTCCTTGAGCATGGCAATAGAGTTCTCATTTATTCCTTCCTAATTTCTCTTTTCTCATTCTCCCTCCTTTTTTTTTTTTCCTCTCTGCCTGATCTCTTTTAATCGATGAAGATCTTGTTTTCATTAGTGATTCGTCAAAGACGAAGAACAAATCTTTTCCATGATGACATGTGCCTTGTCCAAGTGCCATGCATGTTTGGAGGAAGTGGAAGTCTCTAGTACCCTTATTGCACGATGACAGAAGCTATTTTTGGGATCATGGGGATAATGGGCAGCATGTATTTGTCTCATGGGTAGTTACGATGTAATGAGCAGCTTTCATATGAAAATATATATATATATATATTTACATGTTCGCACAATAGGAGGAGAAAAATTCGAACTAGTGACATCCGCTTATTAGACATGGTCTCAGCCAATTAAACTACCTTTTGAGAACTTCACATGAGAAGTTAGAACATAATAGATGATTAATTTAATATAGGAGTTACTTTAGTGGATAATTAGGTACTATAAGAGTTGCGTTTGAGTTGTTTTAATAAAGCCATAGAAGACGGAGAAGGGGGAGAACCAAATTGTATGATGTTGTTTGTAATCCTTGTCTATCTCAAATCAGCAAACCATGTTTCATTCCATTCAAGAAATAATCTAATCATTTATTTTTTTCTCATATTCCATCCCCATTTACAAAATTACATTTAAGTACTTTACAATTTGTGGTGACCAGCTTTATTGCACATGACTAATATTTATTTATTTATTTTTTAAAAAAACATAACATGAATGAAATGAATCGCTATAGTGGTATTAAAATATTGTCAATACCTTAGTACGTCATAAACTCATGCATAGTATAAATATATCTTGTAGTGATACATGTATCATAAACTGGGATTATCATACCATATCATTGCAACAAAAATATAATAATAAAGGAGACTAAACGCTAGATATAGAGCTGACATAAGCTTCTACATAGAAATAAAGTTTACATAATATATAAATCTACATATAAAATAATAGTTGTATAAAAGTGTCATATGTAACATGTAGCCATATAAAAAAATATATATTTTCTAGTCATACACATAGGAGTATTAAACAAAGAATGGACTAATTACTAGTTTGACACAAAAGTATCTAGCACACTACGACCTCATAATCATAATAGCCTTAGTACATGGCTAGTAGATCCTCATCTAACTCTTTTGTACCTGCATCAACAACATCATATATGCAAGCGTAGGGTTAACCACAATCACACAACGGGTTATTGAGTCCTTGGTCTCAATAAGTATAAAAATTATTGATTTTTCACAATGAGCTGACCTTTCACTCCTACATAAGCTTACAATAATAGTTACCATAACTTAACATTTTGTAACATTTTGTAGCTAATGAAGTAAACATTATAATCATGAAAGTCCTTTGAAAGCATACTAGTTAGTTGTGAATGTGATGTAAACTCCGATCTCCCGAACATAAATATACGCATATAAACCCAATTAAGTCATACATATGTATACATTATATAACTTAGCTATACACATAGGCCTGCATTCACTATTTTGGGTGAACACTACCTTACAAGTATATCTAAGCAATAAATATATAATGAAAGTCAACATGTGTAATATAGTTGTAACGATATACATATACTTTGTTCCATTCATGCACATATGCATACTAGTACACCTAGCATAGAAATCTCATATAGAAAGCAACATAAAACATCATAAGCAATATAGGCTATCTAGCTATAACAATATACATTATGATATATTTCATTTAGTCACATATGTATATTGGTACGTCTAGCATGAAATCCCACGTAAATCATATCATAAATCATATCATAAATTACAATGTCATGCATGCTTTCATTGTATCATCATCATATATCATAACACCATATACTATCAAACTACGTGATTGCCATACATCATCATTATTATCATCTTATATCATAACATCATATATCATCATCATTGTCATTCGTCATCATATCGTTCATGTTTTGTATTTTCATGAGAGACCTATTCCGCAACAATCAAACTAATATTCAATCATTACTAGAACCGTCAACTATGTCATGAGTTCATGACATTATATAGTTTTCATTTCGTTTTTCATTGTTCATGACATGCTCATGCTTCATACTATTAAATCTTTGTACATTTATACCATTTATAGTTCATGTCATAAATTTGTGTAAACATGGCAAAAAAAAAAAAAAAATTAGGGGAATCTTTCATATTCATTAATAGAAAAAAAATCAAGAGTATAAAAACTCTTACATCAGAGAACATAGAGTTCTAATAAATCATTGCCAAAACTATGAGGTTACAATATTATAGAGACAATATAAAAATCTTACAATCAAGTCCTGTCTATGACTTCAACATTTGTTAATCCATGTCCATACTTTAGTTATAGAACATATCTACTCCAATAGACTCAATCTAATATATAGGTAACCCATATCACAACTTTTATTCTCGGCCATGGAAGTAAAACCCTTACGAAACTAATCCTCCTTTATCCAAATGCGAGGATAAAAACCTTTATCCCAAAGATCCCTCATGAAAGTAGATATAAGGAGAAGTCAAAGTCTTATTCAAAAACCGAAAAAAAAAAAAAAAAAAAAAAACCCAAATAGCTACAACAGCCATGGCGAGGGAGGCGAAGTGCACTGGTCGGCGCATGGTGGATGAGATGGAGCAGGAGAGTATGGTGCGTTGGTGTGTGGTTGAGTGAAACTAGTTAAGGAGATTAGATCTAAAATTAAAAAACTATATCTAAAGCCTAATCGATTTTGGGGAAATGAAGAGCGGCGTAGCATGATGGAGGCAAACGGAGGCACCGCAGCATAAGTAAGGGGATGGCTAGAGCAATTGGATTGGTCGAAAAAAATAATAATAAATTAAAAAAATGAAAGAAAAAAAAAGGGTACGAGGAAGGGGTGGAAAGAAGAGAAGAGTAGGGGGGAGGGGAAAGGAAGAGGAAGCTAGGTTTTTTCTCTCTAAATTTTCTCCTAGAAAATATGGCATAAAGTTATGTAAATTATCAAAGTAATTGTAACCAACTTATATCATCATAACATATCTTAAACTTAGTAAAACTCATAGAAGATAATCATAAACATTCATCAAAATATATCTCATAAACATTTATCAAATCATCAAAGTATTAGAAATCATGTTTATATTAACATAATATTGGCTTGAAGTCAAATATTTATATCTTGCTTTGAAAACGCTTTTGAAAATTATTCATTTACTCAATAAGTAAAATATAAATACTTACTTATCCTTGAAATGCTTGCGAATAATTTTTCAACCAAGTCTTTGCAATGTTCACTACATTCATCACTTTACAAATTGTCATCATACTTTATTCATAACCCGCTTTAATTCTAACAATTCATAGTGTTCAATTTTCCTCAAGCATCCTACTTTCATAACCTCCCAATAGCAACCAAAGTTTTATTTTAATTACTCATAAGTAATTAAATCAACCCATAGAGAAACTCTAGAATTTACAACTATCAATCTCTAAGTTATGAGCATATTTACCTTTTACGCAACTTGGTAACTATCTTAATAATTGATTAATGAATTGTATTATATGACATGGTACACTAGTACGTGCGGTTAGAAGGCCATTAGCTTACTATTTATACTTGATTCTATGATCAAACATGTGTGTTATATGAACTTTGGATCCAATGCTTGTTTTGTAACTGGCACAACCATGCATAATTGACAAGTCACTATAGAACATACATTTGCAAGGTTGGACTCGGTCGGGCTGCTAGTTATGGATGGTAGCGTGCAATGGTCGGGACACTAGCATTGTATTACAAGCCCCTCAGGATAATACCAACCCTACTAAAAAGAGATAATATATTAGGTAGACCATGTATGGCAGTTATGACCAATTAAAACATTAGTTTTTCTACATTAAAATTTATAGGCAATTGTCATTGGAATTACACCTATGTCTTACTAAAACAAAACTATACTTTTACAGTGTAATAGTGGAGGCAACTCCTCATTCAATTATTTACTCAAAATGCACGTTTATTTTCACTTATAAATAAGAAGCTCATTTCATACCTTACTCTGTTTTAAACTTAAAGAAATGTTTGTGACTTATTAGGTTACTCGTTATGAGAGGAAAGGAAGTTTGGAGACTATTATGCTTTTACTAGGTTTAATTAGAATAATTGTACTTCAATTAGTAGCTCTCGATCTTGACTAATGATAGTATATGCACTCCTAGTGAATTATTTTAGTTAACTCAGGTTTTTCAATTTTACCTTTTGCTATAATTACTCTAAGAATGTTCAATGGGCAACACTTTTAGACAATTACCAGTTAACTCGACTGAAGGAATTGCTAGTAAACCTACTAAATTGGTCGATGCCGGTTTTGGGGGCATTATAAGAGAAAAGCTCAAACAACACAAATATGAAGAAATGCCCTTATAGTTTTGTTTTGAATGGTTACACACAAAATCAAAATGACATTTTTGGTGTTTTTATGTAATTATTATCTTCAAGTTGGGTGATGCTCAAGCTTCTAAAAATTCTAAAAATCATGCTCCACAATTTCATGAACTGCACCATCAATTAATTCCATAGTTCAATGATCAATCATATCCTCTTCAATATTAATCAAATCCAACATAGCAGTATCAAGACGAGCCACCTCATTTGAAGAGTTTTGACTTTGAAGAAAATGTGTTAGCTATTCTTAGCAAATTTGAGGTCAATAATCAACTACTGCAATCCATCATCAAGATAGAAACTCATGAAGATGAGTCATCTCCCATCTATTGGCCACAACAATACTAAGATGAGCCATCTCTTCTGTCAGTTTCTAACTTTAAAAACAATATGTTGAATCTTATGAGCGAGAATAATCAGATGGTAAACTCTCAACAAGAGAGTGAACTCTCACTTGCAATCATTTGGCAAGATAGAAGCTCACCTCAAACAAATAGCCGATATCCTCAATAGAGAAGAAGAGCAGCTTAAAATTTAGTCGGTGGCCAATCATAATGAACACTACACGGAGGATGAGAGTATTTCCTATCATGAGAAAGCTATCCCCACATTTAGGAGTGAAGAAGTGGTCGAAAATCACATGGAAGAGAGGAATGAGGAGCAAATTGAGGTTCCACAGGATTTACATAAGGAAAAAGGCAAGGAAGTAAGCACTGATGCTTCTTCAACATCAATGCGCCAAGAGAGTAGTTTGTTAGGGCTATTAGACCAGCAAAAAGAGGCCATCAAGGAAGAAAAACTCTCCGAGTATTCTCCTCATTTCATTCCAGTTCATGATTCCCTTCCAGATGAGAAACTGTTTGAGAGAACTCAGAGTGATCTACCTTGAGTTGTAGTTATTTGGAATCACCTAGCTGTAGGTAAAATTCATTCTTTGGTCCAAAAGAAGAAAAGATTGGTGCTTCAAATTTAAACTTAAAGGTCAAAGAGTGTTGAGCGCATCAAAGATGAGAATTCCATTGGCTTGTCAAATCCCATATATTTTAACTAAATGAGTCAGCTTCTTAGGTTCAAGCGTAAGCCCAATGCACTCTAGTCCTCCATCAAGCGAGGGTACATGATCTCTTTCCAGGCTTTATCTTTTCTATTGTTGTTTCATTTTCAGTCTTTGAATATATTTTTACAACAATGTGTTGCACTTGACTGATATTTGGTTGGACTATCACTTATTAGTTTGGGGGTATGAGCCATACCGATTCCAACCAGTTTTCTCATCTCCCTGGTATGATCTTTCCATTTTTCTCTATACATTGAGGACAATGTTTGATTCAAGTTTGGGGTATAGGAGACACATGCACACTTTGTCCAAATTTTTTGATAATGCATGTTCATGTTTTTCTTGAAAGTTTGGTTGATCTAAAAACTGTGGTTTGAATTTCATTGGTTAGATTAGAATGTTGAACACATGATTTGATGGCCAAAAAATTCTAAGTCTTGTTACTTACTTTTGGCAATTGAGAATTCACTTGTTTCGATTTGAATTACCACGACCACATTAGCACATCTTTTGTAAGGTATGACATGTGACATATGAACTTGATTGTGTTTGTTTTCAATGTCTTAAGTGAAGCTGGGTGACTTGTTGGATGGATACTTTGGCATTATTATTTTAAAAAATAAAAAATAAAAAATCATTTTAAGCTTTTTATTGAGTAACTGAACCTTTTGCCTCATTAAGCAATAAATATTCACGTCCAAATGTGAAAATTTTGATTTGGTTAATGTTATGGCTAGCTTGGTTTAGTAGTCTTTTTTTAACTTGAGTTAGTAAGTCCATAAGGGTGTTTTTACACCTAATGTCTTAAAACTATCTGGTTTGGGAAGCATTGGCCTAACACTTGTTAAATGGGTCAATTAAAAAGGTTAAAAAAAACTAAACATTGCATAGCCCAAAAAAGAAAGAAAAAAAAAGTTATGCCTTAGTTATCATTCCTATGGAATTCTAGTGAACTTTGAGGTATTGAGTCATTACACATTCCAAATAATTTGAAGCCCCATAATTATGTGTTAGTTCACTGTACACTAAATTGAACTTGTGATGCCTTAACTTGTCTTTTGTAAGTGGTTAAACTTTGAAATTCCAATTCATTTTGAAGATGAAGTTTATCTTTTTAAGCTTACTAATGAATGAAAATCAGTATTTTAAGTGGTACTTCAATTTTATGGATGACATGAATTTCGCATAATGTTTGTGGGTGTAGCATTTCTGTTAAACCCTCACGAGACTTTACTCGTCGTACTAGGAATGCCTAGGGATTTAAAATGCTTGTTATATATGCTAAATATCATCGTGTTTCCCACAATAGAAGGGTAAATAGTTTTTGTTTTAAGATATTTTTAGTTTCATTTTTGTATTGCTAAGATACTAGCAATATGTAAGTTTGGGGGTGTGATAAGTGATGAATGTTACATATTCAAGCCCCTTAATTCACATATGTTAAGCTCTTAGTTTTTTTTTATAGTTTGATGTTTTGTGTTATTTTTTGTATTTCTTATAGTTTTTAGGTTTTTGAAGAAAAGCAAGCATTTATGGCAAGTTACAAGACAAAAAAATATTTTCGGGAAAAGCTGGAGCTTTGGGATCAAGTGCACCAAATTAAGCTCGAGCGCATCAACGCTCAAGCGCACAAGCAGCTAAGCTTGAGCACATCAGTGGTCAAGTGCCCAAGGAAAGGATCGAGCCCAATCACGATTAGAAGATTGACCTACAACTTTTCTAAGGTTTCTAGGATTTTCCAAAGCCTATAAATAGACCTCTGAATATTGAGAAAAATGGGTGAACAATTTATAGGCCACTTCTAAAGACAATTCTGAAGATAGAAATTGGAGGCGAAATTAAGAAGCATTTTCGCTTTCTTCTTTTCCTTTTTATTCATTATGTATAACTAATACTTTAGTTAGGGCTTGGTTGAAGCCCTAATTATGTCTCTTTAGAATTTTAATATTGGCATCTTTGTTGCAATTATATTTGTATACTTAACTTGGTTATTTCCTGTTTAATCGAATTCTTCATATGAATGTGCTTGATCAACATATGCATGTGTTTAGGTGTGTTATTTATGTCAATTTAGATGACTGAGTCCTAGGCATAATAAAATAAAAGAACCTCCTTATAGGTTCTCCAACATGAAGAACTAGAGTAGATACCATGCCCTAAGTTCTCCATAGATAACTCACCTGTCGATTTTCATGGATTTATACTTTTTTAAACAATAACTTAGTATCATGTTAAATCCTTTGAAAGAAAAAGAATTAGAGTAGATACAATGTCTAATTTGTTGCTTATGGACATCAATAGCTTAAGGAGTAGATATTATACCTTTAGGTTGGCAAACACTAGATACATTAATATGATTGTTAGCATTGGCATATTGTTTATCTTAATTGAGTATGATTAGTGGTGGATGTTAAAACTTTATCCCTCGTTTTTATTATTCAATTCAACATTTGATATCTTGTTTAATTCAATTAATTAATTAGAAATTCCTTTTAAGCATAATTGATAGGAATCCTTATGAGAATGATCTCGTACATGCTTACTATACTGTCGTTTTGATCTTGTGCATTTGCAAGTAATACATACAATTGTTCGCCTATTCATTTAGGTGGGTAATTGCACAACATTAGGTCTATTGTTGTCTAAAAACTTTAAGTCTTTCAACTTTGATTTATGATCGATTTCGATTGGAAAACTCAAACTTCTTTTAATCACAAACTTGAAGCCAGTCATAAGCCAACCAACCGGGCCTTTGAATTGGTTGGTATATCGGGTGATTGGGTATTTCATCACTCTCAATAGGGCTACATATTTATTGTGTTGAATTGTTTATAATATTTGAAAGGGCAAGGTTATAATTGTGATGAGCTTACAATTGGTTTATAAAACCCAATGTTTCAAATTATCAAGTGGGGAGAGATTCAAGAGTTGAGTCTCATGACCTCCATCATTGGTCTATGGTAATGTAAAGTGAAGATAACTCACCTTAACCACATGCTCACTTTGGAGGGTATTTTTTTATTTGCATATTACAATGATAGACTTTCTTAAGAGATAAAAGTGATGTAATTAAAATCATAGATGACCACCGTTTGTTGGAATTGCTTGACAATCATATTAAATATATATGATGATATACACTTGACTAATTTAAGATGTTAGCCTCCCTCTAGAGCTTTGTCATCTTAAATTTAGAGGCTAAAGGAAGAGTGGCAAATCATAAATGTTTGATATGACACACTTAGATGGCATTAATGGTAGGAATAGTTCTTGCCTAAGCATAGTAGTTAAAGTATCTCGCCTTGACCATAGGTCATGCTCCCTTTGGATGGTGTTTTTAATTGCGAGATTAGGTTGCTGTTGCATTTTAAATATTTTATGTTTTCTTTTGGGTTTCACATTATATTTGTTATTTGCAAAATGTATGTCCTTATAATGTTGTTGTTTAAATATTTCATATTAAAATGTCATCATTTGTCCCCTTTACTCATTTGTTATATCTATACATGCATATTGACTAGATATAACATATTGACTGGACCCTAAAGTATTCACGTATTAGCGTTTTGGCATCCAATATTTAAAAATCAACAAATGGCCACCACAATGTATTTGACGTTAGCAAAAAACACCATCTGTCCATCAAATTTGTCTATTTGGACAAAAATCAAGTCAAATGTGTGGCACGTGACCTTTTTCAACCAAAACTTACAAAAATGCCATTGAAGGGTAAAGTGTAAATATAAATGACTTCTTGGGGGTATATATATATATATATATATATATATATATAAAGGCTTTATGTAAAAACTAAATAATAATAATAATCATAAAAACAACAACTTATAACTTATAACAAAAAGGTTATATACAAAATAAAAATAAAAACCTAAACCTAAACTTACCAAAAAAAAAAAAAAGTGGGGGATGGTCGAGCCATCCTTGTTGGCCAAACCACCCCTAGATTGGCCGAATGAGGGTGACTCGGCCACCCCAAACCCATTTGAGGTAGTTTCAGCCACCCCCATTTGAGCATATGGAGGTGGTTGGACCACCCCTATAGGACAAATCCGATACCTCATACCGGCCGAATTGGGATAGCAGAGCCACCCTTAACTTTTGTGTGTGTGTGTGTGTGTGTAAGTTTTAGGTTTACTTTATTTTTTAAATTAAATTTTTTATTTTGTATATAAACATTTTGTTTTAAGTTTTGGTTTAGTTTTTGGGTTTTTATTTTTATTTTTATTTTGGATATAAACTTTTTGTTTTAAGTTTTAGGTTCAATGTTTTTATTTTTTTTATGTGTGTGTTTATGTTTATGTTTACACTTTACCTCCCGAGGGCATTTTCGAAAGTTTTGGTTGAAAAATGTCACGTACCATACATATGACTTGGTTTCCATCCAAATAGACAGATTTGATGCACATATTTTGTTTTTTTGCCAACATATGTTATATTGTAGTAGTCTTTTGTTGATTTTTAAATATTTTGCACAAAAAATGCAAATGTGTAAATAATTCATGAGGATAAAATGTATTTTCCCTTAGTTTTAATGAGATTATGAAGACTAAAGGGCATAGTGGAAGTGTAGTTTTAATTAGTTTATTATTGACATGATGTTGGTTGGATATAAGGGAGAATTTATGGAACTATGTTTTGGTTATAATTTTATTTGTATTGTACTTATATAACTACGCTTATCCACATTTGTAACAAGTTTGTTGACTATTCTAGGTTTCACTCATCTACTTCTACCAAGTTCTAATCTACTTGTGGCTTCCATAGGTGAGGATTGATTCTTAAGGGTATATACTGTAAATCATATGTGTTCATAATGGTTTTGCCACCGAATGGCCAAATGGAGAGTTTGTTAGTCTTTTTTGGCTCATTAGGTGTTCAACACTTTATTTGATGTTTTGAGGATTTTGGGTAGCTCGTACTTAGATCTATTGCTGATAAGAGTTTAAAGGTTAAGAAACTGTTAAAAGAAAATAAGTATATAGCTAAGTGTTTGGACAAGAAGAAGAGATGTTAGGCGACATATTGCGGAGGACATTACAGAAGTGCCCATTAACATAGGAATCCAAACGGTTGAGCAAACAACCCCTTTAAGGTTCATGGATGTTCAGATGGACAAAAGACGTGCCTTAGAGTTCAAGAAACATCTTGTTGGTAGTGATGTCCGGAGGGCACTACGGACATCACATAAATGGAAGAGGTGCATTTCAGTATAATAGATCTAAATCCATATAGTATAATCAAGACGGTATAGCCGGTTAGGCTTATGAAACCCTAGTTGTGTATGAACGCTCACTTATTGTGTTTGGACGCCACCGCCATAGTCAGAAGTTTGTCTATTTAAAGGATTTTTTCTCTTTAGAGTTTCATCTCTTAGTGACACAAAATTTTATGGAAACTCTTAGAGAGTTGTGAGAGATCGAGTCCAAGGGTTTGGTATGATACTACTCAAGTCGCTTGAAGGAGGTACTTGAAGGAGATCATTGTGTGGATCACTTGAAGGGTTGAAAAAGACAACAAAGATACCATAAAGGGGGTGAAGGGGTTAAGTATATGAATAAGGCATGTTGAAAGTGTTACGATCATGAATATTTTTATTAATTAGGAAAAAGTTCACATACCCCTTTAAAACTATTACCTAATTAACAATGTCTTTAGCTCTTGATATGGAAGGCGTACTAAATATATTTTTAATTTTATTCATGGTAATTTCGTCATAGGGGAACATTGACAATTTTTGGTAGTTTGAAAAGACATTAAAACTATTACTTAATTAACAATGTCTCTAGCTCTTGATATGGAAGGTGTACTAAATATATTTTTAATTTTATTCATGGTAATTTCGTCATAGGGGAACATTGACAATTTTTGGTAGTTTGAAAAGACATTGTTTATTGGGTGGTAATTTAAGGGAGTATGAAGACTTTTCCCTATTAATGACATAGGGAAAAAAAAAACGTCAACAATATTTTATTATTATTATTATTTTTAATTACTTTTTTCCCCATTAACTACAACGTATTATTAATTTTTTCTCATGAACTACCAACCTTACTGCCTGACTCTATCAGACTACTATTTTCTTCGCAAAACCTCTCTTTAGTCAGTCAAATTCATTAAATTTTATGGAATATTCTCATTTAAATGTTAAATTTCATTAAAAGACAGAAATACCTCAAATAAAAATTAAACAAAAAATATAAATATATATATTTTAAAAAAAAAATAGGAGGTAGGAAGAAAATGGTAGTATATATTTATATATATTTTAATTTTATTTAGTTTTTAAATTTTGATTTGTTTAATTTTAAGGGTTATTATATGTAATTTTTGTTTATAAAGTTATGGTATTTAGGTCAATTCAAAATTTTTAACAATTTTGACCGATGGAATGAGGGTTTGGGAAAGAAAATGGTAGTATGATAGGGTCGGATAGTAAGATTGACAGTTCATGGGGAAAAATTGACAATGCATGATAATTGATGGAGGGAAAAGGGAATTGCCCTTTTTTCAACTCATGCATTATTTTACATGTATGAATGTCCCCCTTAGATAACAGATTGCTTAATACTGTATTTAAACTTTGGGAAGACTACATATCTCCCAAACTGGCATCCTATCGTTAATGCCCCTCCAAATTATTGCTAGAGTCAATGTTTTCTCAAAATCACCAAATATTGTCAATATTCCAATAACAAAAATACGCTTCATGAAAATTAGAAAATAATTTTAAAAGTAGCCGAACCACCATAGTTATATATATATATATATATATTAATTTTTTTAAAAAAATTTATAATGGTATTTTTATCTTATTGAAAAAAAAAATTAAAATCAATTTTGGCTTTTTGCTGGCATTGTGGGGTGGGGGACATTGACTTAGTAATTTACCCAATAGAGATATTGAATAATTCACATCGGTGTCATAGAATTATTTAGCCTACCAAGCAAAAGGATACAAATTCATTCCTACAAAAATATCGAGAAAAAAAAACCACCTTGGGGTGAGGATACATTGACTTAATCAATAGTTCGGGGATATTGACATTATAATAGTAGTTTGAGGAGAGCATATAATTTCTTAATGATCTAAAAATGCATTTCGTACATATTTGTAAACATACATTTTTCATAATCATCATAAAATGGGCTCATAGCTAGGATGGGTTATTTATTGTTGGCGATTTTACTTACTAAGTCATGGACTTTTGTGTTCTTTTGTACTTGTTAAACATTTATGTTTAATAGATTAACTAGCACTATAGTGGAGGCAGAAGGTGTGTGTCTAGAGACTATATATATATATATATATAGACATTTTTCCGCAACTATTTTATATGATAAAGAGGAGTTAGAGGTAACACTACACATTATTTTTAATTAAATAATTTGGAAGCGTTGCACCTTAATTAGGGATTTGGCATAATTTTTAAACCATAATATGCAATTGGAGAAAAGGTTAAATCCCAAGTATTTTTACAAAAATTTATCCTTTTCTTTTTGTGTGAGAAGGATGAAAAGCTTACAACTAAATTCAACTAGTTTAGGTAAAAAAGATTTGCTCTCTTTCTGCTCACACAATTAAACAAGTATAAAGAGGATTTGTATAATTTGGAAAGGGCATGTACCTTTTTTGTTTTTGTTTTTCTAAGTAAATAAGGAAGGGGTTACATATATAGGAATTAAGGTCATTCCTATTCTTGATCCGAAATAAAAAGAAAAGGGAGACTAGTCGAGAATGTTTCAAATACAAAGTTGGATGAGCAGAGACGGACCTATGGGGACGGCTGGGGCCATGGTCCCCGCCAAATCTGGAATAAAAAAAAAAATCAGCTATGGAAAAAAATAGTATCTGGTCCCCTAAGAATAAACAAACCCCAGTCCCTCCCCCCTCCATAAGACTAAAACAAACCCCAGTCCCTCCCCTAGAAAAAAGGTCCCAATGCCAAAAAAAAAACATATATTAAGCTTTTGTTTTGGAGAATTAGAATGTTTCATATTTTGGCAGACATGTTTGACGGGTTTTTTTTTTTCTAAAACATTTTAGTGGAAGTTGTTTTTTGAATTTTATGTTTTCTCCTAATTTTGTTGTAGATGGAAAAATCAACTTGATTTTTTCAAACGAAAAAATGCATAAAGTTCAAATGTGCAAAGTTCAAATGCTCAAACTTCAAATGCACAAATTTCAAATGTCAATATTGGTAATACATCATTATCAGCTTCTAATATTCCAATTTCTGAAAATTCTTCTAAAAATTTTTCAAACGAAAAAAATGCACAAAGTTCAAATGCCCAAACTTCAAATGCACCAACTTCAAATGTCAATGTTGGTGATACATCATCACCAGCTTCTGATATCCCAATTTCTAAAATTTTTTCTAAAATACTTCGGAGAGTTGATGGCAATGAATTTAATATTAGTTCATTGGAATATGATCATGGATTGCGTCGTCAGATATAAGAATATGATGTTAATCGCCAAGATGAAATTCGAAGAGCTTATATTAAAGCAGGTTCATACCGACCTATGGTCTCAGACTACCACGATCCTCTCCATCAAATATTCTAAGTCCGTCCCTGTGGATGAGGCACATCGATCTAATTATAGATTGAGCACTACAAATAATGCAAATAACAAATGAAAATGCAAAAAAATAAAAAATAAAAAAATAAATCCAGTGCTTTTGAAGCATACGAGAGACACGTGATGAAAACATGAATAATTTTACACTAAGAAAATCTAAGAACCACGATTGCAACTGAAAGACCTCTCTTAACCAATATGTCGTGCTGATTATCTTAGAACATTGTAGTTCATAACCAAGAGGTCTCTGAACATCTACAATCTACATGAAAATTGAACTGCTTACAATTGAATCATCTCAATTCCATTGCATCTCTGCTTTATAGATTCTTATCAAATCATCGAAGGTCATCAAAATGGTATGGCAGAAACCATTTGATCTAACCAAGTGAACCGAATAATGTTATACATCATCACCCATTACCCCGTCCCCAGGGGTTAATGTATAATATTACTCAAGCGAACACCCTCTCTTTTTACTTGCTCTTTCTTTCTCCATTTCAGCTCTTTATTGTATTTAATGATGCACCAAGAATTTCTTTTTCCCTAAACACTTAATATGATGCGAGCATCTGGGTTTTTTAAGCAGGGTGACTTTGTATATATTAATGTATGCTACTCAGCCGAAAACCTTGACTTACAACAAATTATTATGCAAATATCATGTGATATTGTATAAATGAGTTGATTTTATATAGAGTGAACCTGAAGCAAGCATAACATATTCTCCCAATCTTTCAGTGCATTGTCAAGCAAGAGAAGGAGTGGGATAAAAAGTGCTTGGTGCTTTATGGTTCCAATCCTTCTTTTAAAGCAACTTAGACGTACGAAACGAAACAAATGCCCTAGTACTAAAATAACATTGAAAATGAAAATGAAAATGAGAGCCATTGTAAATTATCCTCAATATAGTGCACTACTGACAAAGTTGTTAAAGTAGAAAAGTTTCTAAAACATGAGAATAGAAATTGGATTTGGTAAGCTCTTTTTTGGGCCACTAGATGTAGATGATACCCTAGATTTAAGGAAAGGTAAACAAGGACTTCAATGATGCTTACTTTATTGCATGCAGAGTCGAGCTTTGTGCAAGAAAAAAGAGAATATATATATATATATATATATATATATATATATATTCTTATTCCTTGATACCCTCTTGTCCACCCCTTCTTTTTCTATGGAATAAAGCTGGTATAGAAATGGTACATATTAAAAAGTTTGTATATCTGCCATGCACTAGAGAGATAGAGAGAGAGAGAGACAGCATTAAAAATTGCATATGAACATGGAAGAACATGGGGTACAGATGTTTCCAAGCCACTGCAAGGGAATGCCTTGACTAACAAGACAGTATATCAGCAACGTTGGTCAAATGTTTTTGTTAAAACCCAGTTGATAAGGAGAATCCAATGGCGCTAATCACGATACATACATATATATATAGCTGCTTCCAACCTCTTCCCAAATTGGATACCAAAAAGTCTAATATTTAGAAAGAAAAAAATTGTTTTGGGCAAAGTAATGCCTTGAGAAATGTCATTATTATTGCAAAATATATCATATTATAATGTGATAGCCCCCACTTTATCTTGATTATGATTTGGTTAGGTGACCCACCAAATTACCCAGTTTTCATTAATCTATAAAATTCTCTGACCAGAAGGAGGAGGGGGGGAAAGGGACAGCCATTATATTTTGATCATTGGATTTGTCACAAATAGGGTTCCCTCTACCACTTAGAGAAGAAAAAAAAAAAAAATTAGTGCATGCAGTTTCTGCTATTCTCTCATTATTTTCTCCTTTTTTCTTTTAAGGTGGGAGCAATGATCATCAATGACACATGTCAATCATCGGTGAGGGTTGATTCTCTGACAATTCCTTGTTCAAAAGATTATTCTTTGTTGGATTTTCATAGGGATTTGAGATTCTCTAGCAGCTAGCCTTCTCCCCAAAAATGCAACTTTGTTTGATTTTATTCCCTTACCACCTTCCTTTCTATTTTTTGGACATTAATAGTTTATTATAGAAATTTCTTTTCCTTTTTTTTTTTTGGTGCTTTTTTTTTGTTTTGGGGATGAGATTACAACAAAGAAAAAGAAAACAAAGAGAACCACAACAAAAGCAGCAAGAAATTCCAACACAAATAAGACAAACTAAACCATTGAACCCATCCCAATGGATTCTATAGAGACCCATTAATTTGAGCACCGCTGCACCTTTATTTGCTGCCCATCGAGCATGCATGATGAGCTCGATCTTGAGGATTCATCCAATTTAGGAAATTGTGTGTTGCTTTGATATCCAAAGGGACAACAAGTAGTAGACAAAGCTAAGAATAGCTGTTTCTGTTTGTAAAACTACACTAATAACTCGTTTCAAAAACCCTTTTTTCAGGGATACTTAAAAAAAAAAAACAATTTTATTGGCGGTAAATGAAAGCCGAGCATTAGTCCGCACATCATTTCCATTTTAGGGTTTTTAACTAATTCTCCACACTTTTATAAACATGCAGAGAATTAGTCCATATGTCATTTTTATTTCTCGACTTCTATTAAAATGTAGACCAAAAAACCATTCCATGCAACGGAAATAGTTCTAGAAAACAATTTTTTTTTTAAAACATGTCAACACAAAGGGAAGGTGGTTTAATTTAATGACCTTCATTTCATAAGGCCAATTAAGCTATCCTTGAGAATATATAGTTTTAAAATACTTTTGATTTTTTAAGAACAGAGAGTTAGGTTCACTCATCCACTATGGCCAAGCTGGCAAGTTGAGTGGGTAAGACGTGCAGGAAATTAAGGGGTCGATGAGGAAGTATATAAAATTAAGGGTAAGGTTGTAATATTGAAGCTTTGTGATTTGTCATTGTCATTGATAAAGATTGTACATATGAGTAATTCTCAAGAGTCACTCTCCAAGAAACAAGGATAGATTAAAATAATGAAGAAAATTAGGGTTTATGGGCCTTATTGTAATACAACTTCCATTCACAGAAAACCAATTGGGCCTAACTAATTCCATATGGCCTAGACGCATCCATCTCCCATATCGGCCCTTTTGTCCCCTAGCCTGGGTTCAAGTCTTTTGATTAGCCGAATGATCTCTATCTCAGCTCCCTCTCCGGTTTAAATATACTGAAGAGGAGTCAGTCCTTTAAAATAAGAGGAAAAAAAATAGTTATTTTATAGGTTTTTAGACAATTTTGCCTTTTTGTTTTAAGTGACAAGTTAATTGGAGATGATCTGCATGGTAAATTTCACCATCAAAGTTAGCCCTCAATCCAATATTTGAAGATTGGACATCAAGGACACCTCGAAGGACAAGAAAAATATGCAAATCACACCACCAATCGAAAACTATTCGACCCAAAAATGTTATATCATTGTCAAATTTGCATTGTCATACTACATGCTCTTTGACGTGCACCTGTAGACGGACAAAATTGGGTAATACTAACTGCTATGAGTAAGACTTTTTTTTTTTTTTTTTCAAAGGTGATATAACTTTTAAATTCACTATTTATTCTTGAAATCAAATTCTTCTGTGTGTTCATCCATGGAGAGATGCAAATTCTCCTTGCATGCAAACTTGCTAGCCAATGTGTTTCCTCCAGCGTTACCACCTTTTGCTCTTGATCACCATTAACATCTTTTTCATGTTTTATGCCAGCTTTGGAGGTTTATTGTTGCAGCAATTCTGTTGATCACCATTAACAGAGCACAACATAGAGTAAGCCCAGAGCTCACAATCTGCAGAAACAAGACAGCAATAATCATCAAACCCCAAATCCACCACAACCAGCAGCTGTGTTTGATTCGATTTGGAAATTACAAGGAATCAAAGCTGCTCTCCAAATCCTAGAGCTGAAACTACACTAAAAAAAAAAAGGTGATCAAAGTTGTGGCCACTCTTTGCCCAACCTTTGCCCCTCTGCCCACATATATATGGATCTTCCTGTTCATCCACCACTTCTTCTGGGTCTCTCTCAATCTTTATTACAATTTTTATTGACTAATTTATTTATTTATTTTCATGAAGAGTAAATGAGAGACAATTTTTGGGCCCGGCCACAGCTGAGTGTGACCAATTTTGCTCTTTACTTGTATTGCCCAACAAAAATTTGTTAACTCTTGTTTTATTTTTCGCAAATCTTAACCACCAGTTTAGGACCGATAATTTTTAACACGATCCAGTAAATTTGACACAAATTCAATATAAAATTAGTGAATTAAAGTTTGGTATAATCGGGTTGACCTGAATTAACCCGTTTAATAAATAGGTCAATCCATGGTTAACCTACTTAACCCATAAGTAACCTGTTTAACCCGTGTATATATATATATAGATCTTTAATTCAAATTTATAAGTCAGTGAAACTAATTTTGTAAGTGTAAAACCTATGAGTACAAACAATGGACTCCTAACTTAATAAGCTATTTAGAAAACTATCTTCAATCAGTTGTCTATATCGACTTCAACAGGATATTCACAATTTCAAAAAAATAAAAATTAAATTATTTATTAAAAATAAATTAAATCTGGAAAAAAATAAAGGGCATCCATGTAATTAGTTGAATTATTATCAATATAGACTAAGATAGTGTTGTGTTCCATTAAGAAATAATATATAAGTAGACTTTTAATTGTGTTCAATTATGCAATGGAAAACTTTTATAATTGCTTTAATCTTTCCAATAAGTGATATCAGAGTCATAATTACTTTCGTCCCAAATCTTGATGTGAGAATAGGGATGGACCACAAATACATATTACTACTAAATCACATAAATTCAATACAATTTACAAAACATCATAGGATGTTCTCGAGTAGGAAAAATCAGCTCCATCCTACTAAATCCAGCCTATTGATACTCCACCATATATATTAACATCTTGGTTCATATGTGATCGTTGATGTACATTCTCTTGTGTTTAATGATGCAAACAATTGTTGGATAAATAAGGGTTAATACCTTAGTTAGTCCAATATTGGAAACTCACTATTTTTTCCTCCTTTGCTTGAGCAATAAATTGGTAATGAAAAAGTGACCAATTGAATTAGCATATAAAAGTTAGTTAATTTATCAAAGGCTCATTAGCCATTCTTTAGTTGACCACGTGGCCAATTAAAAATTATTTTATCAATATGATAATTTGTTGTACAATTTCTTTTTTCAAAAAAAAAAAAAAAAAAGAAAATCTAGAGTAAACACACCATTTTTCTTTGTTTTGAATAAAAATGTATTTGCATTTTTTCATAATATCCTTTCAATATAATGGATAATCATACTTCTAAAATCCAAAATGTCAATCCTTCATCTCAACAATTTATGAGATAACATCTCAATGCTCAATACCATGGTTATAATTATATCTTTCGATCTATTAACAATATAGGAAAATAGTATTACATATCCAAACATTAACTATAAATTATGTTTGATATTTTTTGCTGAAATCCGACACAAATTAACATGGGTGTCAGTTGAAATACCAATCAACCAAGAAACCCGATTTCAAATCTAAAGGGCCTACTACCACGGGCTCTTAGGATGCTGCCCACCAAAATTGACAAAGGCCCAGCAGCCTATGGATGAAGGGCCTGACCCACAACTAGCTGGGGTTTATAGGGCCTAGGGCCATCGTTGTACTAACAAATTATGAATTTATCATATGTATATATATATATATTCGACATGTCAGCACAATAGAAAGTTCTTGAAATGAAGAGGATCTTTTTCCAAAATAAAAGAGGTGATCTGAATTATTAAGATTTTTTTTTTTTTAATTATATTGGATGAGCATTTTTGTCTATTTAGAAAGTGAAAAGCCAATAAACCCCTCAAATGAAGTGATCCCGTTTCATCATATAAGGCATAATTTTCGGTCGATTAAACTATTCTTTGTCCTCGGAGACCATTAAAAAGATATATAATTCACCACCAACCCCAAGCTTCGATTTAAAGCTTACCTTACACCGACATATTTCCTGGAGACTAAAACGGTGGGAGACCTTTATTGTAGTAGCTACTAAAGGCCTTTAAATTAAGAGCATTGTATTATTTCCATATATAATTGAAACAGTGATGGCCAAATGCCCTAATAGGATTTTTCTATTTTATTTGAATTCGATACTATTCAATTAATTATATTAGAAGAGTATTTTTGTTTTCACAAAAAGTGAAAAGACAAAAATATATCTATAATATAACTAAATAGATTTATCCAGTTCAAGGGTCCATTTGATAAAGGATTTTGGCAAGGCAAAGGCAACTTCCTTTATATATATATATATATATATTATATATATATATTTCAATATTCTCTAAATTTTAGATCACATCAATTACATTTTATTATTATTCAAATAAAAAAATCATTACAGAATGATTTTTTTTTTTCATTTTTTCATATAAAACATTTTTACATTTTTATTTTTTTTAAAAAAATATTCTAATCATTATTATTATTTTTTTAAATCAATCAATTTTTGCTACAAGCCTACAATGCGTAACCAATACCATAAAAAATGTTTGTCAAACAAACAGCAAATAGAATGAAGAGTATCTTGTTTCCAAAGTTATGATCATTTTCAGTTAATTTGAATTATAAAATATCTAGTTAGTTATAATATAGAAATATTTTATTTTATTAAAAAATAAAAAAATAAAAATACCCATTTAACAAATATTCTTTCTGTTTATGATCCTATTCCCTTCCCCAAATATCATAGCTAGAAAATGAAGCAGATATCAATGTTGAGTGACCATCTTCTCAAGGAAAAAGGAAAGCAGGGGTTGGAAGAGATTCATTGGGAAGTGTTGATTCTCCAGAAATTTGAGAGGGGCCATCAGCCATGCACGAGATGCTGCTGTACAGAAAGAATGAAGTGGGAATTAGAGTCCAAGAGAAAGAAAAGGAAAGGAAAGGAAAGGAAATGAATAATAATAATAATAATAAACAAAAAACAGGGCATGCCAGCGGGCGGAGTGGGGGGTCAGAGATTAAGAGCACGTCCCCCCGACAGGGCCGCCCGATCAGCCATGCAATTGTCTCCTACGGAACAAAAGAAAAACCTCTCTTGTCTTCTTCTCACACGCACACCCCATCATTGCATTTTCTTGCAGCTTCTTGTCAGTGCCCTTTAAGCACGCGCCTCTCTCTCTCTCGCTCTCTCTCTCTCTCTCTCTCTCTCTCTGTGTCTCTCTCATTCCGCCACGTGTTCATCACTTCTGATGTTCACACTTGCCTACATGCCATGCTTTTCAGTTCTCTTGAAACTAAACGGTCTGAAGCTAGTTTTGAAAAAAGCTGGCCAAGGATAAACTTGTTGGATACAAATTTGGATGGTTCACAAAATTTTTATTAAAATAAAAAAAAAAAATTATAAGAGATAAAAAGTAAAATATGAAAATATCTCATAATATTATAAAATTACATAAAAATGTTGTTCATAAAGGTTAATTTATACCTCTTGAAACACAACTTCTCAAGATTAGACTATAACAACTACTTTTATTAAAGACGTACTTTTAATAACAAAAAGTAATAAAACAACTCAATTATCAAAATGAATGAGGGACTTGAAAATATTATTTTGTAGAAAAAGTAACAATATAATATATAGCATTATAGCTTGAATACAATATAAGATAATGAAAAACAAAATAAATGTTTTTTGTCACGTGTAAACAACGTTTATGTGCATATAGGATTGTAGAATATATATTTTTCTTATATTGTCATGATTGCTGACTTTTCAAAGCTCGCAATTAAGTAAACAGTTTTTTTCTTCTAAAATTTATGATCATGTAATAAAGACAAAGACAATCATGATAATAATATCATGTTAAAGACCAATTGATTATGCGTTAAAGACTTCATCTTTAATCTATAAAATAACTAACGGTAAAATTATAATCTAATGACCAAAGGGTCATAAATAGTAAAAATTATAGAATCTAATAAAAATATTTTAATGCTAAAAGAAAAATCAAATAGTAAAATATATGGAATAATTGAAAAAATATTGTAAAAACCAATAACAAAATAATAAAATGTTTGTAACATGCACAACAATCCCCTACATGTTACAAACAATAGAATATGAAAAGATTGAAAGCATGCATCGATGTGATATCCGAAGGTTTTAACCCCATCTAGGATAAACAAGTAAGAACTTAATAAATTGTGGTAGAGTTAAACTCTTTTAACCAAATTCATTAGTTAATCAAACTTATCACCCACATGACTTTCTCCAAAAACAAAAAAAATCAAATCAATCAAATAAATTTGGGTTGTTCTATAGTGGGTTGGCGCCTTATACAGTCCATGGGCCTCTAGGTTTCATGAGTGCTCTAGAGACTTGTTAAAGTCTCATAGGAGGCGGCACCACCTCCACTCTCACATAGGTGGCATCCATCAAGAATGTGTAGAGAACACCTCATTGCAACAAGTAGAGACTATAGACCCATTAAGAGTTTTAAACTCATCCTTACCCACTCTGCATCTTTTGTTATTATGCTATAAAATGGCTTTTATGAGCGTTCTAGGGACTTACCAAAGTCTCATAGGAGATAGCACCCCCATACTCATATAGGTGGTATCCATCAAGAGTGTGTGCAGGGAACACCCCATCCCAACAGATAGGGACTATGGACCCATTAAGAGCTTTAAGCTCACCCTTTAATCACTCTGCATCTTGTATTGTCTTACACCATAGGGATGGACTCATCACTAATCTTCTCAACAAGATGGTTAATAAACATAAATTGACAGTACAATACCATATTTCACTTGTGACTTCGTTTTCTATTAAATCTCATTCATGGGATCTTCAATCAGAGAGGTTGGATATCAATCACAGTGTCCTAATTGGGTATCAGTTTTATTCCCCTTAATGCTTCTCTCACTAGCCTTCTTGCTAGTAGCATGGTCAAAGAATATGTATAATTCTTTTATGACCTCACAAAGTCCAGGGACATATACCAGTCTCAATAAGCTAACTCACAATATTGTGCACAATCTCACTATAAAGCTTTGCTCTTTGCTTGAGCAATAGCAGCCTATCAATCACAATGAAAACACAGGTGAAATTGAATTAGCATATAAAAGAAAATTAATTTATCAATAGGCTCATCAGCCATTTTTCTTTCCTTCTTCTCTAAGAAAACTAACTCTAACTCCATGATAAACCTTGTTGTACAAGTTTGTTTTGAGGACTTTCAAGTGATAGCTCTTTCAACTAGAGTAAACACATAATAGCCATTAGTTGACTTTGCTCATCTGAATAAAAGATGTAGTTAGCATCATAATATCCTTTCAATATAACAGGATAATCACAATACGTAAAACCAAAATTAATTGTGCCCTTTACGCATCTCAACAATTTAGAGATAACATCTCAATGCTCAATACCATGGTTATAATTATATCTACTCAATCTATTAACAATATAGGTAATATCAGGGCATATACAGTTTGTCCAAACATCAAGCTATCAACGATTTGTGCATACCTTTCTTGCAAAAACACCATCACCATGATTCTTAACCAAATGTATTTTTAAATCATATGATGTAGAGTCTATAGACATAGGTGTATAATAAAAGTGCTCAAATATCATAATATATCCGAGATAATATAATGCAATCATTATCTCTAATAACTTTAATATCTAATATGACATTAGCTTTACTATGTCTTACATATCAAAATTAGACCATTCACATTCGGCTCAGCTAATTTTTGGCTAATTTAGCCCAAAAAAAACCCACCTTTATCTATTTTGCTACCCACTTTTTTAAAACATCTACATCCGGCTCAACATTTTAACTTTTATTATCTCATTTAAATATTTTTTTTCTATCATTTAAATCTTATTTAGAAAAATTATATCAAAACACCATAGGTAACCATGCCAAAAAAATTTTCTCCCTAAATTTTTTTTTTCCCAACAATTTACTTCCTAAGTTAATCGAAATTACAATAAAATTCAAGCTGTCAAATTTTTTTAACGGTCGTTAATCCCAATCAAAACGCACTGTTTTATCTTAATAAAATATTAATTTAATTTAAAAAATTAAATCTAAAATTTTTTAAAAACATCTGCCCATGAATCTCATCTAAGGTTCTACAAGATGCCATGTGTCTCATTAATTAAAATATAATATTTTATTATTTAAATTTTAAAAACAAATATAAAGAAAAAATTTTAAAAAAACTTTGAAAAAAGTATGGGGTGGCTAGCCACAGTGAGACATTGGCTTGGCCACCCCAAAATTGTTTTGATATAATTTTCCTATTATTTATTTATTCTTTCTTTATTTTTTTTTTCTTTATTAATTTTTTTCTTTCAAACAGTCATCAAACCATTTGAATTCTAGTAGCATTCATTTTTTCTTCAACTTGCTATCAACAACAAGCATTAAGCCACTTTTTTTTCTCTTAGAATTAAATGCATCCAACTACAACATTGGATATCAACAACATTTAAATACATTCAATGGTCATCAACAGCATTGTAGCATATAGGGTTGGTAAAACGTATTCACGTGTCAGGTTTGTGTTTGACCTGATTCTGATTCAATACGATTAAGTCTGACATGAATACGACACGGTCTATAAATGGGTAACACGACACAAACCTATTTATATAAACGTGTGTGTCACGACCCAAATGTAAAATAATTATAGTCTTTAACCTTCTTTTAGCTTCCCTTTGCTTGTAATTGCTTGAAAAAAAAGGTCTAAACAAAATCTCTAAAACAATAATCAAGTGAAAATCTTCAAAAACAATAACCAAATCATCAAAGTGCAAAGTTTACAAAGTTACAAATCATCAAAGGCCAAAGTTTACAATGTTACAAACCATCAAAGGGCAAAGCTTACAAAACCAAAATTAAAACCCGTTTTCATATAAATCCATGCTAACAAGGTTTTTCAAATTGCCCAACTCTTTTGGGATTTTCCCTGTTATGTCATTCCTATAAAGCTCCTTGCAACCTTGCAACCCATTAATGAATTTCACACCCAATTAGTCAATCACTTCATAATTATATTAAGCCAAGGAAAAATTGGTAAGATATTCTAAATATGTTCTTTTTTCTAATATGATTCCAACAATCTTAAACTAATAAGTGAGGTTGGAACCAGAATTTCAAAAAAAATGAATTTCTTATGTTTATTTTAGTTTTTCTCGGTGACCAAACAGTAAACATAGCAAAAAGGGAAAATTTAAAACGTGTAAATTCTGAGAAAAAATTAAAGAGCAAAACAAGTACTGCAAATGCTTGAGCTCGCCAAGTTCAAAACCTAAACTCCTAGAGATATTAGAATTGCCCAAATCCCTGAAATTCAAAGCAAAGGAAATTAATTACCTCACGGATTCATGCTTTCACAATGGAACTTGTGCTTTCACAAACAACAACAAAAAGTAAAAATACAATATGTTAATATGACCAATGCAAACAAACCCAAAAGGGCCAAAACCCACAATCTATTAATACCACAATCTCTTAACCAAATGCAAACAAACCCAACAAATCCTTAATATCATAAACAATCTTTACAAAAAAAATCGCATAAGAGAGAAGAAGCTAGAGGTGAGAGAGTGACAAGATATAGGTAAATCGCAAACAGTAGAGTTGTGACTATGAGGGAGGCTTAGAGAGGAGTTTGAGTTTGAGAGCTTGGATTTGGAACTTGGAAGGGGCTTCGTTGCAGAGCAGTGGGCGGTGCAAGAGAGGTGACTGGTAAGGTCTTTAGTTTTAGGTTTAGTCTGTTTAGTGTTTAGACGTTTAAGGAAAAAAAAGGGGGGTAAATGTGTCAACCTGCGAACCCCGTAGGTTGACCCGACATGACACAATTACTAAACGTGTCGTAAACAGGTGACCTATTTACGACCTAAACCTGATTAAGCCCGACCCTAACCTGAATTTCGTGTGTCATGTTCATGTCGAGTCCACGTGTCATGGGTTAAATTGCCAGTCCTAATAGCATATTTTGCCTTAAAATGGTCATCAACCCAATTTTATACTTTGTCTTCAAACGATCAACAACAAGCATTAAACCTCTTTTTTCTCCCAAAATTAAATGCATCCAATGGTAACATTGGATATCAACAGCATTTAAATGCATTCAACAATCATCAACAACATTGTAGCATATACTATCTTCAAATGGTCATCAATCCAATTTTATACTTTGTCTTCAAATGATCATATACTTTGTCTTCAAATGGTCATCTACCCAACAACATTGTAGCATATATTTTCATTCATGTCAACCCAATTTTACTTCCAATATTCATTCTCTTTTTTTTTTTCGTATAGCTCACAGTTTTTTCAAGGGTTGTTATTAGCTTTGCAAAATGCTTCTTGATGACTTCGACGATGATTTAGAGATAATTGGTGCTATGAAAGAAGAATCATCATTACGTCATCGTGCGACCCAACGCTGAAGTTATATTAGGCGTAATCATTTGCAAGCCCATGAAGGACTTTTTCTCGATTATTTTGTTGAGCCACCTGTATATCCCCTAAAAATGTTTCGGAGGAGGTTTTGAATGACTTCCTTTTTTTCATCATATTTTATTTGCGGTTGAAGTTATGAGTCATATTTTGTCCAAAGAAGAGATAATGTTGGAAGACTTGGTTTAACTTCATTTCAAAAGATTATTGCTGCCCTCTAAATGCTAGCATATGGAATAATTGATGATCTTGTGGATGAATATTTGAAGAATGGAGAAACCACCACAATGATGAGTCTAAAACTATTTGTTAAAGCTGTGATTTCTATTTTCTTTGATGAGTACTTGAGGTCACTACCAAATCATGACATTACGAGATTGCTAGCAGTTGGTCAAAGTCGTGGCTTTCCAGGGATGTTGGGGAGCATTGATTGCATGTACTAGAAGTGGAAGAATTGCCCAATGGATTGGAAAGGTATGTATTCTGGTCATATCCATGAACCAACCATTATTTTGGAAGTAGTTGCATCAAATGATCTTTAGATATAGTATGCATTTTTTGGGTTACTTGGGTCTCATAATGATATAAATGTGTTAGAAATGTCATTTATATTTTCTGAGCTCACTCAAGGGTGTGCTTCTCAAGTCAATTACACAATTAATTATCATGATTACACAATGGGATACTACCTTACCGATGATATATATCCAAAGTAGTCAACATTTGTGAAAACAATCCAGTTCCACAAGAAGCCAAGAACAAACATTTTGTTGCAGTACAAGAGTCGACAAGGTAGGATGTAGAGTGTGCATTTAGAGTGTTGCAAGCATGATTTATGACAGCATATATAATTCTCCACAATATGATTGTTATAGATGAGCAAGATGAGCAAGACATGCTATAATTCGATTATGAACAATTGGATTAAAATCCTCTAGAACCACTATCACGTGATCAAAAAGATAATTTTAGAGAGTTCATTTAAAACCACATTTGCATTAGAGATAAAGAAACTCATTCTCAACTTCAATCAAATCTTGTTGAGCATTTATAGCAACTACATGGCCAATCATAAGAACTTTGTAACATGTATTATTTATATTAAGTTGTAATTTGAAATTCTATTACTATACTCTTTATTGTGACTTCCAAAAAATCACACGTTTTACAAGTGATTTGAACTCTTCATTGTAATCTTCTTAATTTGAACTCTTCATTGTAAGTTTTGGGTAAGGCTATCCAATCATTAAAGGAAGAGAAATTGTAGAGGCTATAAAATGTTTATCTAAAGCAAGCTTTTTTATAGATTGCACTAAATTTGCACTAAACATAGTGACTACCAATCTTTACAGTTTGCATTAAATTTGTCACTACCAAAACATGGTGACTACCAATCTTTTATAGTTTGCATTAAATTTGTCACTACCAAAACATGATGACACTATCAAATATGGATTTGCTACTCGAGCATAGAGGAAGAATGCTCGCAATTGTCACATAATTTGGTTTAATTCCAGAAGCAACAAACTCCTAATCTCAACTTGTTAGTTAACCGAACAACCCAAAAATCGTCAAGAACACCCAAAAACACAAGCCCATTCCAAACCCAACGGGCAGAGACAAGGAGCGGTGCATGGAGGGGATGGGTATTATAGTATTCTAGATTGTGAGTGAGTGAAAAACACAAAACACAAAATAAATCAAAGTGAGATAAACACAAAATCATGTAATCAAAGTGAAAAACAAAACACAAAATCAAGCATCCAAATCATGGGTGTGTATGAAAGAGAGATAAACAAGGTACCATGTAACAAAGAGATGGAAGAGAGAAGAGAGAGGGAGAAGAAAGTGTGATAAAATAGTTTTTATTATAGAAGAGAGAAATGAAAGAATTTTTTTATTTATATATGAGATAAAATTTGCTCCTCATCAAACCTTATTGCTGAATGGGAGGGGTTTTTGCTATTTGGCTCAACAAAATAGCCAAAAAAAGCTATTTTGTTGAGGCCACTTTGAATGCTCTTAGATGCAAGAAATATTTTAGTATTATTCACAACATCAATGCTAGCTAAAATAAAATAAAATAAGCTAATCGTCAATATATATGTATATATATATATATATAAACAAATAATGGCACATTCATTATTGTAAAACTTGCTTTGCATTTATTTGCACCATTAATCAAATATAAATTAGACAACATCACCTTTTCAAATGCCATTGTTTAGGAACTTGTTTTAATTCATACAAGAATTTTCACCAGTTTGCACACTTTATGTTCATGATCGGGGATTACTAGTTCCTTGGGCTGCTCCATATAAATCTCTTCATTATTTAGAAAACCAACTTTGACATCTATTTGATGTACCACTAGTTTATAAATATATGCAATGTCAAATAACATTCCAATAGATACAATTTTAGTAACTGAAAATAAGTATCAAATGATTAACATTTTGCATTTACTTGTAGCTTTTAACTACCGAGTCTACCATGTATTTATCTATTGTATCATCCGGTTTAAGCTTTTTCTTAAACACCTATATATAACTAATTGATTTAGTCTTAAGAGATAACTTAACGAGTTCCCAATAATTGTTACACATAATGTATATCAATTTATTATTTATAGCTTCTAATCAAAAAAAAAAAAATCAAATAGAGATTTAATTGCTTCACTATAACATATTGGATAATTATCAATAATATAAGCAATAAAATCATTATCGGTATTCCTTCCTTTCGAACTCGCTTCTTCTTAATTCTCACACATCATCAACAATTGTATTAAGAGCAACAAAAAAACCATGAACTAATTTTTCCTTATTATTTGAAGGAAATAGATGCTCAAGATAAATAACAATCTTAGATTCAATAATAATATTGTAATCTAAAACATCACTATAGATAGTAAGAATCTATAGCATGAACCATTACATGCAAAACCAATAAAATCACAATCATAGATTTCAAAACTAAGTTTCCTCATTTTAAGTTTGGGTAACATAATATTTGCCAAATACTCCCACACTTCAAGGTATTCCAAACAATGCTTATTAATTTGGCAAAACAAAATAATGGATTCCCCCCACACTTTGGTAGATAGCCTAAAAATTGACAATCATATCCTTCATAATTTATTCCAATATTCTAATTTCTTTTCATTCCATTTATATAGCCAAGATTTACATGTATAAATCTATTATACTAAATATTAATGGAATAAGCCAAATAGTCACAATAAAATAAATTTTCATTAAGAGCACACAAGTGCTTTAAGAAAAGCTTTCATGAGCTCTTTTTTCTCTAAGTATGATATGTCATTTACTCATTTTTTATGTCAATTGACAATTTTTCTAAAGCATTGATTTGTTAAAAACAAATACTAATCACGACTTGTGATTTTTCAACATGTCTGGTTCTTATATATAGAAGTTGGATATTACATGATATTAAAAGAAAATCTTTTTAAATTAGAGCTCTAGTAAATATGCAAAGTATTAGGCCCAACCAAACAATAATCAACTATTATTGACTAACTATCATAAATATGTCATTGATATCAATCTTACGATGCTATAAATTTCTCAAATACCAAATGAGCCTTAATAAGAACATCAATAATCACATTTTATTCTAAATCATTATCTCAAAAAAATTTGAAAGCTAAATGATATAGATGAAGAAGTTGCCATATACTTTAAAGTATTTATGCTAATCTAACTTGTCATAATTAACATAAATGCTAGATACTATTACTTCTTTGAAATACATGAATCAATAGAAGCTACTGCTTATCATATACAAAATTATTGTAATTATAAAATTTTGTACCACCTTTAATTCAATCAATTTTTTTCTTTTTCATTTTAATAAATGAAATTGTATATCATGCCAAAAAAATCAAGAAATATGAATCAAAATTCAAGAACTCACAACGGAGCCAACAATTTTATTCAAGATCCTCCAAAATAGATTGTCGCCTCCACACACCAACTAGGTGTCGTGAAAACCGATCGACTTAATACACACACCACGTTTCTTTTTCCTATGATGTGCTTATCTGCAAGAAGCTTTAGCAAAAATTGTATTCTCACAATATAAATTACTAAATTCTAAAAATTCATCAAAAAGCTCTTTTATTGCAAGATTCATGACCCAACAATTAAATATTGTTTAACAAACAAATTAAATTAACAATTTGAGGTCAAATAATCAAAAATTTTTAATCAAAATATTTTCACTTTCAATACCTACACATGAAATTAAGCTCTTCTTCTAATAATGAATCAATTATCAAATTTTTATAGCAAAATCTTTCCTCTCAAGATTGATTTCATATTTCTTGTATGCAAATTGCATACCACAAATGAACTCTTATAGTATTTGACTTATCATAAGTTTAAATACTATTATTATAATTTTAATAAAAATATTTGTGCAACTATCGAATCAACCTTTAAGATTGTTGGAAATAAATTTGGATGGTACACAAAATTCTTATTATAATAAAATAATTACAAATATGAAAATTAACAAAAAATAAATAAATTACAAGAGATAAAAAGTAAAGTATAGAAAGATTTTACAATGTTATAGAATCATGCAAGAGTGTTGATTTTAAAGGTTGATTCACGCCTCTTGGAGTATATAACTTAGTGCGATTAGATCTTTGACACGCAATCTCTCAGGATTAGACTATATCGTCTATCTTCCTTAGGGACACACTTCCAATAACAAAAATCAATAAAACAATCCAATTGTCAAAATAGATAAGGAACTTGAAAATATTATTTTGTAGAAAAGTTAACAATATAACATAAATAATTAACAGTTAAGGGTTAATTTAGATTTTGATGGAGGGAAAGACCACACAAACATATGTTACTTTATGGTATACCATTTGGTTAATATCTGGACGTATGAAACACCCTTTGGACTGCTGTGTAAAATAATATTGGACGTATTCTATGATTGATGGATGTCTGCTGCTTTTCTAGATAGTTAGTAAAACCCCTCCTCTATAAATACCCCATACTCCTAATTAATTTTGTGAGGTGTTGTGAGTTCAGCGCTATCGGAGAGGAAGTTCTTGAAGTTTCACTTCAATGAGATAACGTTGCTTTACCAAGCTTGGTTTTACGTCGTTATGTTGCCTAAATGTTGTCTTGTGTTATTTTACATCATTATACTGCCTAAATGTTGTTTTGTGTTGTTAGTTGTAGTTTTAGTTTTAGTTGAGTTTTAAATCTTGTTTAGATTATCGTTGTTTTAGCTTTAAAATGATTTCGTTTGCATGGAAGTTTTATTTTGAGTTAAAAAACCTTAAGGAGCCTTTTAATAGCCTTAGGATTTGGTTTTGGTGAATAGGAGGACAAGTGGACAAAATATGATTCTCCTTGGAAACCTCACAGTAGACGTACGGCCTCGAGCCTAGGCGTACGGTCCGAAGTGTGCCAGGAGACCTAAATCATTTAGAATACTTGGAAACGCTATAAGACCTAGGTGAGTCTTAACTCAAATAATGCTCGTTGTTATTTTTCATGTACTCCACGACTATTTTGTGTACCAAAAACATGCATATATGCAACTTTCACAACTTATACTTGTTGTACATGAACTCTAGCATTTTTGAGAAAAACGTTGTGCTAAATATATTAAGAAAGTGAGACTTATAAAAGCATGCATTTAAAATACAGATAATATAATTTTGAATCATTTGACATGGTACATTGGTACATGCGAGATAATGGCCATGGGCTTATTATACATTTTAACTTTAGTCAAATGTGTGTTATATGGGTCTTAAATCCAATGGTTGCTTTATGGTTAATAACCTTAATGGGTTGTCATTACATGATGGACATTATTAGCGGTGTGGGCCACTCGAGGTTGAACTTGATCATACCGTTAGTGTTATGTATAGTAGCTTCCAATACATGGGGCACCGATGTTGTATTACAGGTTCTTCAGGACAGCACCAACCTTGCTGGGAATGGGTAATATCTCGGGTAGATCATATTACTGAACTATGACTGTCACTCTATATCATACGAATGTATTATATATTATATCACATCTATAAGATAAATTGTTATAATGGAATTATTGCTTTATGAAAAATTAGAGTTCATCACTAAACTGGTATGGACATTATTTACGTTAGTATTTACTAAGTCTTAAACTTACCTCTTTTATTTTATGTTTCCCCCATCATTACTAATATCTACACAGTTTAGCTATCCCAGAAGAGGATACAGTCGGAGCAGACTTGGGTGATTGCACAAAATCTAATTTGGGTCATTTTTAAGGACATAGACCCGGTTTGGTTGGAGTCTGTGTAGGATGATGGAGGAATCGCCCATGCTGATATGATTGGGATTTTAATCTCTTTAACTCTTCTTGAGCTTAGTGTTTGATTTCTAAAATTTTTTGTTAAAACAATGTTATGATATTATGGGTTGTAATCCTATTTTGGTGACGGTTTGATGAGCGGTATATTTTATGGTTATCTTTATATTATGAGATTTATGTTTACTCTGGTGTATGTTTGTATGGATGTTAAATTACTGATCTCTATTTCCTATATATAGTTTACTAAGAGACGAACCACATGGTCAATTACTAGTTAATTAATTTGCCTATCGGGGTCGTTACAAAAACAATATATGATAACGAAAAACAAAATTAATGTGTCTTTTTTTTTTTCATGTGTAAACAATGTTTATGCAGATATAGGTTTGAAGGATATATATTTTCTTATAAAAGAGCAACTCTATCAAAGCTCACAATTAAGTTAACAGTTTTTTTTTTCTTCTAAAACTTATGATCATGTAATAAAGACAAAAAAAAAAAAAAAATGACAATAATATCATGGTAAAGACCAATTGACCATGTGTTAAAGACTTGATCTTTAACCTATGAAATAACTAATGGTAAAATTATACTTAATGACCAAACAGTCATAAATAGTAAAGATTATATAATCTCATAAACATTTTTTGTCAAACGGTAAAATATTTGAAATAACTGAAAAATATTGTTAAAGCCAACAACAAAATAATAGATTGTTTGTAACACACACAACAAAACTTCATTTTCAAATATTGAAGGGAAGACCAAGCAATTTGATAGCAGTTAAGGATATATTAAAGTATATTTGAATAACGAGTGATTATATACTTGTCTACCTATTTGAATCCCACCTTAAGGGAATAGGTGTCAAATGTTTGCCAAATTGGATTTGAAGGCAAGTGGGATATCGTAATTAGGGTTTATATATGCCCTAAAAGCTAATTTCTATTGTATAACTCTTTTTTTTTTATGAAGAATATTGAGGATATGATTTTATAAATGTGCATATTATGTATTCTTTATTCATATATGTAGTCCTTGTAACACATGCATAATTAAAATAACAATTTTCTCAAATTACTCCTGCATTAGTCTCTCTAGGTTGGAAAGAACTTGCCATCGAGTTCAAATCATATTTTCCTCGATCTTTCAAATGTCAAATTAATCCCTTTCATTCAGTATTTCTTAACATCAAAGCAACTTGATACCGGAAGATAAACAATTTGCAAGCCTTCTCAACATGACTTCGAGTATTATATTTGAAGTTACTCGCACCAACTTGAGATAAAATAATCTTCAGAGACTCTTGATTGATTGTCATAAATTCACCATTTGTAAAATTTTTCCAAAAACGATGAATTCTTTCTTGGCCACGAAAATTCAAAATTTCCTCCAACATGCCAAAACCAACATCAAGTTTTTGTTTAGGAAAAGTTGAAAGAAAATTTTCAATCCCAAGAAAATCAACATAATTAATTTTCTCAAGACCCCATTGGGATATTTCACTCTTTGGACTTTCATCAAACACACGGTGGACATCATTCTCTTCAGTAATTTTTATGGTATCAAGAAATAAATTTACTTCCTCCAATAAATCCTCTTTATCAGGATAAATATCATAGATTGGTGGAGAGATCCAATCTACAGAAAAATCTTTCTTAATAAATTCATCTTCCTCCTCCAAATAATATGAATTTGATAGATAGGATTGAGACTTACTAACAATAGTTAAGGATGTAAGAGTACCAAAAATTTATGGAAGCTTAACTCTGAGGTCTAAGTCTTCATGCCACTCATCCCATATATGCAATTCCCGAACCAAAATAGGCTTGTGATATGGGCTTTCGAAATTGGACTTTGAATTGCGACCGTCAATATTGCAATACATCTCCAAGTTTTGCGCTGCTAAATGCTGGGTTAACTCGCAACCTGCCTCTACAAATCTTCAATTATCACGTCTTGTATATTGCGCTCATGGTAGCAGACTTCCTAATTCGGAACCTACCCAATAAGTTGACCACGACCAATAGCCATGAAAAACTAATGAAAAAAATTCATCTCAAGAAGATGCAAAGCTCTGATACCAATTGACACTGGACAGAACTAGAATTGTTTTGACAGCGTATAATAGCAGTATAAACTAAGAATTGAAGATAGAAAAGGAAACTCAAGAAGAGAGAAAATAACAAATAGGGAAGAGAAATTCCCTAATTGCCCCAAATAAGCAAATAGAGAAATAACTTTAAAAGACTTAAAGTTAATTGATAATATAAACTAAATTCTCTAAAAAATAACAAAGACTAGATACCTTTATATAGGGTAGGCACCTCCTAAATTAACAAGGAAAAGAAAACTCAAACCTAATTGGAAAAATGAATACAAATCCTAATAGAAAAAGGAAAAACCCAATCCTTATTAAAAAGAAAAACTAAAACACACATGCATAACTAAAATAAAAATTTTCTCAAATTTCTCCTACATCAACAACTCTTGGCATAAACCTCGAGATCCTTGTGTATCAACACAAACAAGGAGTTGGTACACATCTCTTAACTCTTCTCTAAAGCTCTAAAATTTCGTGTGTGAGAGATGAGAAACCTTGAAGCAAAACTAGTCTTTTAAAGACTGAAATCATGTGTTATGCATGGCAGCATCCCAACCGGTTAATTGAATGTCCAGACATGATTAAGATTTTGTGCCTAAACCGACTTTCATGTTCGGACAAATTTCCTAATATTCGGCCATAATTCTTCCAAAATAATTATGTCCATAAGGCATGTCTAGACAACTCAAGGAACATGTACTCCCTAGAGTTTCTCATGTCTTGATAGCTTTGTCTATGTCTAGACACCATTCTTATAGAATAATCATGTTCGCCGACATGTCCGGATACCGTAAGTGAGGTGTACTCCGTAGGAATTTCATTTCCAAACAGCATTGTCCATGTCCAGACATCTGTTGTTGCACATGTCTTCTTAAAATTGTCTTCACCATCGTCACTTGTAAACCTAAGTACAAAACTACCCAATCCCCAAGTAATTAAAAACAATTTGGAAGTAACAACTCCTTGAATGTAAATTGTGGCATATTGTTTGTTAATGATATAAATCTTTTATGATAAATATTGATTTTGTATTGCCTAAATCAAGGGATTTAAATGATATTTGTTAATCCTAATTTGAGGGATATGTTTGTATTTAAAATATGTTAACTCACATGTAAAGCTCTATAAGTAGAGTTGTGTACTCAAATAATACATCAAGGAAATATGTAGTTTACAAGGCTTTAATGTGTAGATTAAGCAATATACTGAACTACCTTAATTTCTGTGTTTATTTTATTTCCTTTATCTCTATCACCATTATTATTATTATTCCGCTTATCGTATTATGTGTTTTTAGATAGTATTAAAGCCATTTAGGCTAACACTAGTGTTGATTCGATGGTCTTGTGAATTTTATTTTTCCTTCTTTTTGGGTTTTGTCGATATTTTGTAAATCTCCTCACCAAAGATCTTGCATTGTATTTGACTAAAAAAAAAAAAAAATCAATATCTTACTTTTTAGATTGATTTCCGCTCATCCTCTTAAAATATGCATATTTTTGGCACATATGACCCTTTTCAAGCCCATAATTGGCTCATTCCAGCCATAGTAGTCAATGTCCAAACTCAGACAAAAAGTTGCTAAAGTTAAAATTCTAGTCAAAATAAGCAATATAGGCCAAAAAATTGTTGTGTTCAAGTCCTGGCCGTAGTAGCCAATGCCGACCATAGTCGCTGAAGTGCAAATTCAAGAGCAATCTATGTTTCAAATCAGATGCCATCAACTCCAACTAGGGCTAGCAATTTTGACATGATCCGTGAATCCAATACAAAGTTATCGAATTTAGGTTTACTGTTAACAGATTTGGGTCATAAACAGGTCAACCCATTTATTTTGTTTTTAGCGGATCAACCCGCGGGTGACCCGCCACACCTGTTTAAAAAAAAAAAAAAAAAAAAAAAAACCCTAAAGAGCCTAAAAGCCTAAACATAAAACCTTACTTTCTTTCTCACTCTTAGCCACCTCTCTCTCTCTCTCTCTCCACCGCCACTCACCAAACTCACCTCCCTCTCTAGCACCTCGGCTGCTCGCGTCTCCATCTCTCTCTCTCACGCACACGCTGCCACTTGCCAACCTCACCTCTCTCTCTCTCTCTCTCTCTCTCTCCCTCTTGTGCCACCATTGCATCCCTCTCTCTTAGATCGCGTCTTTCTCCCTCTCCCTTTCACTTTTTCTCCAACATTTCTCTCTCTCTCTCTCACTCTGATTTTGTCTCCAGGTTGACATGGTAACCCGTTAATTTTGTTGTGTCATATCCGGGTTGGAGTGAGTCGTGTTCGGGTGGAGGGTTATTACGGTCATAAACGGGTTGACCCATCAACCCATTTTGCTAGCCTTAACTCCAACAACTTGATATTCAAGATCAACGATCGCTGATAGACCGTTCATTTTGCGGGGGTATGTTAAGGAGATAAATCATTTATGATAAATGTTAATTTTGTATTCCTTAAATCAATGATTTTAGATGATATTTGTTAATTCTAATTTGAAAGATATGTTTGTATTTGAAATATTTCAAATCACATATAAAGTTCTATCAATAGAATTGTGTACTCAAATCATATATAAAGGAAATATGTAACCTATAAAACTTTAATGTGTGGATCTAGATTTATTCTATTTATCTTTATGTTATTATTATTATTATTATTATTTGTCGTTATTATTATTATTATTATTATTATTATTATTTGACTTATCGTATTATGTGTTTTTATATTGTCGAGGTAATCAACTTGGTAAATTGGCAAATTTTTTCTTCTTGAAATAGAGGAAAAAGAAAAAGAAAAGAAATGTAAGGCTTTTTGGGAAACAGATTTTCCCCAACTCAACCAAACTCTATTCTAAATTTATTTTTAGGTAAAGACCTCAACTTAACTCAAAATTTTTTAACTCAACTAAAAATTATCATTGACAAAAATGTTTAAAATTCAAAAAAAAAAAAACGAAAAAAAGAAAAAAAAAAAAGAAGAGAGAATATATTTAAAGGCTACTCCAATTTTTTTTTTCTTTTTGATTTTTGATTTTTTAATTTAATTTTATATCCTTTAATCCAACCTAACATAATCTCAACTATTTTTTCTCCTTGATATTCGCCATTTTGAATTGAGTTAGAAAGAATATGAAAATATTGCACACCAAAACGAGTTAAGTAATTTTTTTTTTTTTTGACATATCCACACAAAGGGTGGGGTAAGAGAATTCAATATAGTGACTTCCACTTCATGAGGCGTGGTTTCCAACCAATTAATCTACCCATTGGAGAACAATAAGTTAAATATTCTTGAGTTTTAAGAAAATTAGACTAGATTTAGTCTAATGTGAAATTCAATGCAATTTAGGAAAAAACAATAGGTTTCGCTGAGCCAAAAGTACCCTACATTTTTCTTTTTTTGACATAAAAAGTACCCTACATTGAATACAAAATGATGCCTTCATATTTTTATATGTTAATTATTAGCCATCTTCTTATTCTAAACCTATATCCATGCTAATATAAGAAATGTTAACCATAGTTTGATAACATATGCTTCTATACTTAATAAAAAAGAGGGGAAAATTCACTTTACCCCTCTAAAGTTTTAGGAAGTTTTTCAATTTTAACCCCAAAATTTTAAAATTGGCAATGCACCCCCTGAAATTTCAAAAAGTGACAATTTAAACCCTCCTCCGTTTAAATGGATGGAAAAAAAAATGTCTGAGAGTAATTACATAATTTCACAGATTTCAATCGAATTTGATGAGAAATATTAACGGAAGGGTTTAAATTGTCACTTTTTGAAACTTCAAGAGGTAAATTGCAAATTTTAAAACTTTGAGATTAAAATTGAAACCTCAAACTTTAGGGGGTAAAGTGAATTTTCTTCATTAAAGACTAAATAGCCAAAATTGCTTCAATTGTCTGAGAAACTTTAATAAAATTTAAAATTAAATATATTGTGCACGCCAAAAACTTGAACCTAACACTCAAAGTTTGAAAGCCATGATGTGAAAAATCTAAGAAGAAAGTAATTTCTCCTTCATTTCAAAATAATGAAAATGATTTATTTATTTTTTATTTTCCACTTCTTGAGCTTTTAAAAGCTTTTGATTTACTCCAACCGTTTTTAATTTCAACAGTTTTTCACGATCACTTCACTCATTTCATCCAAAAGTGCTTAGATGGCATTAACAGGTTAATTCGCAAGTAGTTTTGCGTCACTTGCAGTGTCATTGTTTAAAAAGAAATTACCATATGAAATCCCAAAAAAAAAAACGGATGGGGAGGGGTAGTGGAGCCACCCTTCCACCCCAAGAACAAGAAGTGGCAACCCCTAGTGTAGGGGATGGCTGCGCAAACCAGCCTCTCAACTAAGGGTCCCATGTGAGCGACTCCTCCTTTTTTGGGTGGTCGCATGGATCATCTATATGTTTCAGGTAGTTAATGGAGCCACCCCTCCATTGGAGTGGTCGTGCGGGCTAGCCTTTCAGTTGGGGTGGCCTTAATTATGAGTCAGTCCCACAAACATGCTACATATCATTCTCGAACCATCTTTTAACCATCTCTTTTTGCAAATACAATGAATCTACCATTGAATGTATTGATTCATGTGGACTCCACAAAAATTCAATTGTAGATTCACTTATTAGTTATATATAGAAATAATTGAAAGATTGTTTAAAAAATAATTTTTATCATTTCTCCCATAAGGTTCAAAAAAAAAAAAAAAGGAGGTTTTTTTTACATGTGGCATGTGACATGGCAAAACTGCTTATGTGGCATTAATTAGAGATATGGTAGGAGCTCAGCCGAGCCCTATCTAGTTAGCTAAGTTCCAACTTTAATTTTACTTACCAGCACAAAGGCAAATAAGAATTGTATCAAGCTCAAAATTAAAATTTAAAAAAAGAGGTTCTCAAGAGGTAGTTCAATCGACTGGAATCACGCCTAATGAAGCAGAGGTCACTAGTTTGAATCTCCCTTCCCCTTCTTGTATGGACATGTCAAAAAAAAAAAAAAAAATCAAAACATATATTTACAAAAATTAGGCCTTAGTTGGGGCTCAATTGAGCTCCTATCATATCTCATGCCATTAACACTATTATTGCCATGTAAGCATTTTTGGATGGAAAGAGTGAAGTGAAGAAAACCCTAAGGAGTTAAAAGTCAGCAATTAAATTGACAAAATAATTCAAGAAGTTTTAACAAAATTTTCCTTTTTTAATTATCTCAAAATATAAGAAACTTTGTAAATGTGAAAGTTCATAGTTTTTTTAATATATATATTAAAAAAAAAAAATCAGAGGTGCAAAGAGACGCCTTGATTCCTGGAAGAATCTTTTGTCCCACTGCAATTTTCTTTCCCCGTGGCGCTGGCTTGGAAGCACACTACTCTCTATGATCACCACCCTTCTCAGTTCTCAAAAAAGACTCCATTCATTTCCACAAGAAATGCTTCTCTTTCAACCCACATGCATGCTTTCTTCAGAGTCAGTGTATATGTTTCGACAAAAGCAACACACAAGAAACTCACACAATCAATGCTTTTACGGATAGACGCCGGCCATTGTCACACTTACACAGATTCTTCTAATCTTTTCCACTTCAATGGAAGATAGATACATATATTAATATATATATATATATATAGGCAGCAAACCCATCAAACAGACAAATTAACCCACTTCATCATGCACGAAAATCAAATCCAAAAAACTAACAAAAATCTGAAAATGGGATTAAAAACAACCAAAAGATCACAGAATCATTTTGTGGTCTAATATGCGCCGCCTCTTCGACCGATCACTAGAACTCGAACGTTCAAGCAAAGATTTCAATGCATTTTGCAAGAAATGAACTGATTCGATGCTGTGATCTTTATCTGCAGCGACGACAAGCACATTCCGAATTCTGCCGCCGAGCGTGGCCATCTCCGACCGGAGAGTTTTCAGGTGGAGAGAGTTTAGGATCTCGATCAGGTCCGGTATCAGGTCCGTGCGGTCCTCGCAGCACAATGAGCTTTGAATATCAACCGGCCGTCGCTCGAATAATCGCCGGCGAGGACGGTGATTTCGTCTGTCTCGGAAGGAAACGTTTCGAGCTCTGTGATTTCTGAGGTTTCCTCTTTCAGCTCCTTCACACGTTGGACTACCTTTGCCAGTAGGGAAGCTTTGTCCGTCTGAATAAAAAATAATAATAAATACGAAACCCTAATCATGAAAAAGCTGTGCAACTTTCCCAATTAATCTTTATGCAGATTATGGAGTTCCAGTTGGAGGTTTGGAAAAGTTTTAGCAGAATCTTATAAATCTGATTTCATCAAACAGTTTCTGAAGTTATCTTTTGCTCTGTATTTGCAGTTGGACCATTCGTAAAGTTTCAAAAGAATTTTATAAATCCAAGACTTCAAATCTAAAGCCTTAAAAGGGTTTCTGAAATTATCTTTTGTTCTTCATTTATTTTTATGACGGTAAACTTAGACACCGTGATATACATCCCTGTAGGGTAAACCCGTGACTCGTGTGATGCGATGACCTCACACGGTTTAGGTTAAACTCTGATTCGTCAAAAAAGTGGCCCCATTGAAAGAAAATTCAAACTTTAAACCTGATGGGATGCCATGCACCAAATCCCACGGAGCTTCTGTTCCTCTTCCTTTTTTTTGGGGGATCCTAAATTAATGTCTGCTTGGTTGCCCAGAAACTGAATCTTTGAATTCCTAATTTTTTCTTTTTCTTTTTTTCTCACCAACGCACACCTAAAAAGGAAAAAGAAGATAGAAGAAAAAAGTAGTTGAAGGAGAAATAAGCTCGTGACAACTAAGTCTTGGGAAATGGATTCTCTTTCATTTTAATTTTAATGTATTTAGAAGGATAGTATCGTGAAAAAAAAAAATTTACCTCCAAATTTTTGAACAATTTTGTCATTCTAAATGCATTAACGGAAGGATATTAAGATAATTTAAAATGGAGAGTATATTTTCCAAGCCATGTGAAAATAGTAGTCTTAGTGAACTGGGGTTCTTGTAGTCAAAAATAGCAAAAAAGTCTTTAAGATTCAGCTGCTTTGCAATATCTCTCCTTTCTTTACTTTTCTTAGTAACCAAACAGTCAACAAAGCCCCAAACACAGCGAACACAAGAATCTTTTGCAGAGCAAAGCAAATCTCAGTAACCCATATAATTAAACTGAAAAAATAATGATAATAGTAATAATAATTCAGAGACAAAATAATTCTGAAAATTAAGAAATTAATTACCTTAGAATTACAAGGAAGAAGACTTCTGAGTTTATCGAGATGGGAGTTGATTCTCTCCCTCCTCCTCTTCTCGGCTTCCTTATGATTCTTCAAAGCGGCAAGAGCTCTATCCTGCGGTGGCGTGTCCGCCAGTCCCGCCACCTCCAAGGGATAATATGAGGAACTACAGAAGCTTTGCATCGCCGGAAAGTCACAGTTTTCAGGGAAACCGTATGGGGCGACGTTCATGACGCCGTCTCCGGCGATGAAGCGGTAGAGGTCTTGGTTTTCCGGTTGATGCATGGTGCGGTTATGATTGAGGCTTTTGACTGAGTGAAATGAGAAAAAAAAGTGTTGGAAGCTTTCGGTGGGATCCTTTGTCTTTAGGGTTTTATCCCAGAATTTTTGGTCCTTGTGGCCCTCTTATGCTTTGGTTTTAATAATGTTGTCGTGGAAAAAGTTGATAAAATTTCTCATGATTTGCCTTATAGCTGCTATGCCCTACTTTTTTGTAGGGCTCTTAATTAATTTTAAGTGTTGTACGAGAGAGAAAAAAATAAAATAAAAAATAAATTTCAAACTTTAAAAAGCAAGAATACAAGTGGTTTTTTTTTTTTTTTTGTTTTGTTTTGAGTACATAAGTCAAATCCATTATGTATTTATGTTCTTGAAACATAATAGGATCCTAATCCTCCTTATTTTAAATGAAATTAATAGTATTTGTTTGATTGTCAAAACTTAAAATTTATGCTCTCGAGAACTCAATGCCACATAGATAAAAGGTAATTCCAGGTTAAGGGATGAGGGATGGCCGTTGGCTGCCTCCCTCCTCCCCTCGCCCTCTTCACATTAGATACTAGTAGTTTACCTAATATCCCTAGCCCCGTTGCCTCCTCTTTTTTGCCCTTTTTATTGGTGTATTGTTTTTTTGTTGCTTTTGACTGTGAGTGTTGCTCTTAGAGGATTCACTCAAACTCTCCCCCTCCATATTGTTTTGTATTCACCGTTGATCTCCTCTGCGTTCACAATGTCGCCCATCATCTGTTGTCAGGTCTTTTCTTGCGTCACCACCGCGATGAGCTTCCAATGCCACCTTTCGTATTGGTTTCCAGTCTGCACGCGATCGGCTCCCTTTCGGCTGCCGTTATCCGCAGAGATTTATTTATTATTATTTTTTTCTTTATTTCCCTTTATTTCCATTTACGTTTTCATTCATGTTTCTGCTTGTAATAAGGCTCTACCCTCTCTCTTTGGTCTGCCCGGTTCTACTTTGGTCTAGACCTTGGGTTGTGGATGTGAATGATTTCCTCGCTTTTGAGTTGAGGAGGATGAATTTTGGCATGAGAATTTTGCTTTCAAGGTCGAGAAATAAGCGCTACCTATGCATTGGATGGGGCCTGTGTTGCATAGTGTTTTTTTTTTTTTTTCATGTACGTTTTCATTCATGTTTCTACTTGTAATAAGGCTCTACCCTCTCTCTTTGGTCTACCAAGTTCTACTTTGGTCCAGACCTTGGGTTGTAGATGTGAACGATTTCTTGTCTTTTGGGTTGAGGATGATGAGTTTCGGCATGAGAATTTTGCTCTTAAGGCCAAGGAATAAGTGTTACTATGCATTGGATGGGGCCTGTTTGGTGCAAATTTGATATTAAACTTGATGTATAGTCATGGGTTAGCAAATGCTTTTGGTTATGGTTGATTGGTTTGATGTTGACGTCTGTAATTTTAGTTTCGACTATGATTTGCTTTTAAAGTTTTTTTGCTCTGTTTGTAGGAGATTTTGCTCTCGACCTTTTATCAATGAATGACTAAAATGAGTATGGTATGTTTCAAAAAAAAAAAAAAAAAACCCTAAAGTTTATGTATTTAACGATGCATATGATGTCAGAGTAAATAATATGATTGTCCTCAAGGGTTAGATCAATCGGCTATGAACCACGCCTTATGAAGCGGATATCACAAGTTCGAATTCCTCCTCCCCCTTCTCTTTGTGTAGATTGACATGCCATATAATAATAATAATAATATGATTGATTGAGATCCCCTAATTTTTTTTTTTTTTTTTTTTAATTTGAGGTTCTCAAATTAATATATTTTAGCCATTTATCTCATTTAAACGTCTAAAACAAGTCAAGTTTTAGCATTTAATGAGAAAGCTACTCTTAAGGAATTTAATAAGCCATGTTTTTTCATTAAATGTTGAAATATGGATTATTTTAAATGCTTAGATCAAATGAACGGCTAAGATTTATGAATTTGAGAATATCAAATTTAAAGGAAATTCTAAAGGATATTAATCTATATATGCATGTGTGTGTGTATTTTGAAGAATAATACCATTTTTATAACTCATTATCACACTAATTTTTTCCTAAACCCTAAACTCATTATCACACTAATTTGCACGTTAGTTGATGTAGTGTATTTTAAGTACCTAATATAAAAAAAAAAATGTTAGGGGTTCTCCTTATAATGTTTTCTTGGGTTCTCCCAAACTTACATAAAATATGATTTAAGAAAAATTAAAATTATTATGGCCTCCACCACTGAATTTTTTTAAGCATTAGCATCAAATTTGAGGCATTAGCACCAAATTTGAGGGATTAGCACTAAATTTAGGATGATCAAATCCATTTTGGATGATATTATCCTAAAGGGTTAACCTTCCATCTTTAGGTTTTAATTTTGAATTCAAAAATAAGTTTTAAAGCATTATAACCTAAATATTAACTCATAAAAATTAATCTATCGATAAAAAAACAGTACTATAATTTTATTTTTTTTCTTAAATTATGTTTTACGTAAATATGGGAGAACTCAAAAAAACGTTATGGAAAGAACTCCTAACAAACCCCATATAAAAAAATCACTTAAAATATGTCATAATAGTCAATGTAAAATGTGTGTGAAGAATATATTACTTTTTTCCGAATATTGTTTGGGACTCCCTTAAAACGTACATAAGAGGGATGGATAAAATGTCTCATTTTAATTTCCATATTATGATTTATTTTTATCATTTTTCGGAAAAATCTCCTCACTATATATATGTATTTTTTAAATGAGATAAATGTAGGCTTTCAATATTATCTTTAAAATTTGATGCAATAGAGGTAGTGTTTGTTAAAATGTTTTGAGAATATTTTAATTTGATATAAGAGTAAAAATAATTTTAATTATTTATTAATATCTGTATTAAATTTTTTTGGTTTTTTTTTTTTAAAAAAAGAAGATATCCTGATGATTGCATCTTGACTCAATGAATTTTCAGCTTCCCAGTCATAGAAAGCGGCAACTTTTTGGACCCCACTCTTGTACTGCCTCTTCAAGATCCACCACGTTTGGATTAGGTTCAGCTTTTTCTTTTTCTCTCCATTTTATTAACGACTTTTGTACAATAACTTTTGACCAATTTTTTTCCTTTATTTTTTATTTTTAATGTTCATACGAATTAATTATTATATATATATATATATATATATATACATATATATATATATATATATGCCGTAATTTTGACGAGTCCACGACCATGACTCTTCAAATAATAGTTTTTTATGCAAAGAAAAAAAAAAACATTTTGTTAAATTTATTTTGTTAATCAGCTTGGAGACATACCTATCCAAAAAAAAAAAAAAAATCTAACGACTTAGGATACTGTCATAGGTAATTATAAAAGGACAAAGTTTTCTTTCAATGGGTTGGAGAATTTCCTTCAACTGACCTAAAAAGTGATATGTCATGCTATGAGATCACATGATTTTTTAATAGTCGGGACAAAATTGAAATAAATTTTATTAAAAACTCATGTGCATCTCACATGTTATTAAAAAAAGAGACACATGTCACTTTTCTAGATCAGTTGAAGGAAATTCCTCCAACCCAGTTTGGAGGAAAACTTTGTCCATTAAAAAATGGCATTTGTATTCTTTTATTTTTTTAATAACTCAAAATACTGTTAATGACTTCTTATATTTTGCATTTGACTCCTCCATAAAATAATATGTAATTGAATTAAAGTCGTAAATAACTGTCACTTTAATTCACTACCCCATATCCTTGAGTACCAAATTTTAATCCCTTGACTATTCTCATACTTGTGAAATCCGATTTTAGAGTTAACATTGCACATACAAGTTTTAGTAATTCTTACTAAAACACTCAAGCCCAAGATTAAGAATAATCAATTTCATTAAATCTATGATTATGGATTCCATTTTGCGAAGTAGTATTCACACAATATTACATGAGATTACTGAATACACCAAGATTTTGACAACAAAAGGCCTTACTCCTAAATGGATCAAACTAATATGCACTTCACATTTGAGTTCACATTCATCTCACATTTGATAGTCAATGCTATAAGTAGTCATGAGTTCGATATATATCTTTATAGTAGTTATAAAAGAATAACAACTCACATGAATTGGTCAGCACATTGTATCCGCACCAACATATTAATAATAAGTCTACACTTCACATGATCGAAATATGTCATCACAATTGATATGCTATAGTTTTATCAAATGAAATGTACAATTCCATTACTGACTACAAATTATAAGTTTATAAGTTACAACATTTATGGTTTAAGATCTTCTGTATGATAATTTCATTAGCACACCTTAAACCATATTCTGGACTTACAAGTCTATGATAAATAAAAATCAATTGATGTATACATGTATATAGTAATATTCCCAATGTTCTTAAAATAAATTAGTACGTAAACAACTTTATTTAATAAAACTAAAATGTCATACAAAGTAATTAGACTTTAGGGCGTAAACCCTAATAAGCTATTACTTTCCATGAGTTCCAATTCGACATTCATTTGACATCTATTCCTTTAAGTGAGACTCGAAAGTTTTTTGAGACAAGGTCTTATAGTGAAAGAGTTCACCAAATTCTCAACCAAGGCGATCTTTGGCACAACTACATCTCCACAAGAGACTATCTCCATAATGAGATGATACTTGCGCTCTATGTGTTTTCCTTTCTCATTGTTTTTTGGTTCCTTAAATTGTTCAACCACTCACTATGTTGTTGCAAAACAATGTAAAAAGAGAGTGCTCTATCCTCATAACACCAAGATCCATCAAGAACTTATTGAGCCAAACAACTTCTATCATTTGCCACTTCACAAGCCACAACATTTTCAGCTTCCCTGGCGGGATCAACAATGAAACATTGCTTGGCATTCCTCCAACTAATGGCTCCACCATCCTTGATAAAGACATACCCCAATGTGGAATATTCAAGAATCACAATCCGACTCAAACTAAAGTTAGAATCTGCGTAACCAATGGCTATCAAATCTTCACCATGGTATACAAACATATAATCTATAGTTCTCCTAAGATATTTGAGTATATGCTTAACCACTACCCAATGTAGTGGTTCAAGATTTGACTTATTCTTGCTGACTATGCCAGCTGCAAAACATGTATTTGGTCTAATAGTTCCAATGGCATACATGAGGCTTCCCAGTTTCAAAGCATGCATAAGGAAAGACTATCATCATATCGTCTCTTCTTCTTGAGGTGGATGTAGACCTAGTGGGCATTAGTACAATGGATTAGCTCGAATCTATATCTCTGCTTCTTGTCTACTTCTTCTATTGTATCTTTTATTTATTATTTTAACATGATATTAAAGTACAGGCCATACTCTGACTTCACAATTTATTTTCCATTTTAATCAAATATTCTACGTGTACATATAAGAATATATTAATTAAATAATTAAATTTACAAATTTAAACTATTGAGATAAATTGTGATTTAATACATTCATATTTTATCGAACATGCATGCTTTGGTGTTGGTTAATGACTTAATGATCAAGAAGTCATTATAAACTCTTGCTTTATCTTGAGAGCTATATATATATATATAGTGTGGGTGGCCTTTGTAGCAGCAGGTATATATATATATATATATATATATATATATATATATATATATATATATATATAGTGTGGGTGGCCTTTGTAGCAGCAGGCATATCTAAAAGTTTCCAAATTCAATTTTGCATTCATACGCTCCACCACACCTCGCATGCTACTCATTCACTCATTACAATATACAAGCACGCGATGATAACTCCTCGTGTGTTGTACACTCGTAGCTTTTTCAGTCATATATATCACCTTATTATTTTATTATTATTTTACTAGACATTGTTAATTTATTAGTGTAATTGTTTTTTAACAAGGGTTACTCTAAGAAATTGACAATACAACATCAATATAATGAAATAATGCTAAAATATTATATTTATATTTTTTTGGATTGATGTGACTCTGTCCATTTATCATTGATTTATTATTATTTTTTTAATACGAAGCTAATGATGTTACAATTCAATGAGATGAAAGTGGAACTCGAATGCACGGGCTATAGAATTTAAGGCCTGTTTAGGATTGCATTAGAAAGTTTAAAAAATATTTTTTTAGTACCAAACAAAAGTTGGCATGCTTGGTAAAAAAAATTTCAAAAATTTTATTTTTAAAAAACTTTTTTACTCTAAAATTGGTCAAAACATACTTTTACAAAAGTTTAAAGATGAAACTTTTACCAAAAAATATTTTTTGACTTAAAAATTCTATTTTTCAAACACAATCCTAAATATACTATTAGTATTGCTCTCAAAGTATACACTTTAGTCTCAAAACAGCTTTTTTTTTCTTTCTTTCTTTTTTTCTTTTTTTCTCTTTTTCTTTATTGTAATTTTTTGTTATTTGTTTATGGGGGAGAAAAGCTGACAGCCCACATGGGTGCCTTATTGGACTAGGTTTGAACCCTATAACCCCCTGGCCCATTAATGCCAACGGCTAGGAAAAGGAATGCAGGCCTATGGTTCATTAGCAAGATTAAGCCATATAACAGGGAAGAAAACTAACACAACTCCACGTTGACAAAGCTACACTAATATCTATTTCATACATAACAAAGCTACATTAGTATCTATTTCATGGTTTGGATTTAAAATTGTTGTATTTAATGATATAAATAATGTCATATGTCTTTTAAAAATTTAAATAATGTGGTTTTATGGGCACAGTTAGATATACCAACTTTGAATTCTAAACATAAAATAGATGCTATCAATTTCATTTGAAATATAAAAGATCCTTTCTTAAAAAGACAAAGAAATAGAAAAGATCCTTATCCCATTAGGAATGGTGATTAGTTAAAGAAGAGCGAATCAAGATAAGGTGAAATCGCTTTAATTATTAATACCAAAATGCACATATCCACAGTAATCAAAGCACAAGTTCATTTAGCAAAATCTCAACAACGAACAATTAAATGTATGACATTATTGTGTTAAAATACCATTAAAGCTTGATTTGTTTCAATGTAAAATGTTTTTCATCGGAAAATGTTTTCAGAAAAATATTCTTTTAAGAAAATGTTTCCCCACTATAAATTTTTTTAGATATTTGGCACATACGGAAAATTATAAATATTTTTTATACTTGAATTGAATCATATTCAGCTATAAAAATTAATTTGTATTCATAACATAAAAATATTAATATAATTTTTTTTAAAAAATTAACCTAAAATTTTGAGTTCCAATGAAGTTTTGACATGGTTCTGACAGTGCAATGGTGGTTTGAAAGGGGTTCCTATGGTGGCCCAACAAGATTTTGGCAAAGTCCAATGATGGTCTTGCAGGTTTACATTGTTGGTCCGGCGATAAGGGTGTAAGTGAGTAAAGCTGCTTGCAAGCGAACTCGAGATTGAATCGTATAAGTTCGAGTCGTGCTTGACTTGATTATTAAATGAGTTATTCGTGAACATAAATCTTTGCTCAAATATTAAACGATACAAACTCGGTTCGACTAGATTAGGCTCATGAGCACGCTCATATAAATATATATATACACACATACACATTAAGTAACAAATAATTAATTATAAGGATAAATTGTAGTTAAAATAAATACATTGGCTTAAATAACAATTGGGAAAGAAAGAAATAAGGTAAGTTAGGGTAATAATGTGATTTCGAATGTTAGAGGGTTTCAAAAAAATAAAAAATAAATCTTATCCATAGCCACGTGTGTGATTGTGGATCACGTTGGGTCAAAACCCTAAGGACCGAACCCTTTGTTCTCAAATCTCAAATTTTCTCATTAGTTATGCCTCCTCCCTTTTCTCTTCAACCCAAAACAGTGGAACCCTCCTCCCATTCATGCTTGTCGACACACACATGGAGTAGAGAGAGATAATGAGGGAGAGAAAGATCAAGATGCAGAGGAGAGATAACTATTGAGAGAGAAGATGTAGTAACTCAAATAATTAATTAAGCTTAAATAGCTTAGTTAGAGGGTTAATTTAGTTTTTGGGTCACTGGAGACAACTGGAGAGGCATTTTGGAAATTTTGGACTTTCTGACTGTACGTACGCCTAATAATATAGTGTGTATGCTCTTGTCTTTAGTAAAAGACGTATGTAAGTGGACCATTATATGTACACCTACAAATAGTACAAGGATATACGCCTGAGGACTACCTGGACGTAAGCTGCTTTTTGGAAAACCACTGGATAATACCTGGATATATGCTACAGCTTTTGGACCACTGGGTACATAGTACCAGACATACACTCCAATAGTATTGAACGTACGCTACTTTTTAGAATAGCCTGCAGTGCCCTCAGCTTTTTCTCACCTATAAATACCCCTACCCCTCACCCTTACAAGCTCATTTTCGCCCCCAAGCTCTTTGACATCCCTGTGTGAGTGCTTTGTGAGTTTTTGTGTGAGTCTTGGAGAAGGAGAGGTGATTATTGGAGGCTTTTGGCTTTGAGGAGGTAACCTTCAAAGCCTTGCTTAGTCGTTATGCTCTTTATATACTTTCCGTAGATTAGCTTAGATAATAGTTTTAACTTTTAAGCTTCTAGTTTTGTCGTTAACTTTTAATTTGGTTTAACGTTTCACTCTCGTTGAACTGATTTTCATATGTGTGATGGTATTATCTTGAGATAGGAGGTCCTAGAAACCCGTTAGATGGACTTAGAACTAGTTTGGTCGAGTAGGAGGATATTTGAACAAAATGAGGTTTTACTTGAGCTTTCTAGGTGGATGTACAACCTCGAGCCTAAACGTACGGGTAGAAGTGTTTTAGGGAACGCTATTTTGGCTAGCCATTCGATAGTTCTATTTTTCTGTTCTAGGTTTGTTGTATTAGGACTTAGGACTAATAGAAAGTTTTCAACAGATTTAGAAAACTTAGGACATTTGGAGGAATATTCAGAGACTTTGTTCAACCTAAGTGAGTTTTAACTCACATAATACTTGTCGTTATTTTTCCACATTTGCATAACTATTTTGTGTACCAAAGCATGTATATATTATAACTCTCACAATATACACTTTGTTGCACATAAACTCTAACTTTTTGTGAAAAACATGGTACTTAACATGCTAACGAAAGTGAGACTTGTAAAATACACGCAAGATTAATTATATCGTACAACATGGTATACTGGTATATGCAGGATAACGGCCATGAGCTTACTATACATGTTAACTTATTGGTCAAATGTATGTGTTATATGGGCTTTGGATCAAATGGTTGTTTCGTGACTAGCGTAGCATTAATAGGCGGTCACTATAGGACGTATATCATTAGTGGTGTGAGCCACCCATGGTCGGACTCGATCGTGACATTAGTGTTATGGACAATAGCATACAATATTCGGGGCATCGGTGTTATATTACAGGTTCTTCAGGATAGTGCCAACCTTGCTCAGAATGGGTAGTAGACCATACTGTTGAACTATCACTGTTACTCTTGATCATAAGCATGTATCATATATCTATATCACACCTATGGAAAATTGTCATGGTTAAACTATTGCATACCTTATTAAATGGAGTTCATCACTAAATTGGAATGAGTATTATATGTGTTAGCATTCAATATGTCTTTAGACATACCCCTTCTATTTTATGTTTCCGCCTCTATTACAAACTAATTGTGCGGTTTGGCCAGCTTAGACGAAGATGCCTTTGGATCATACATGAGTGATTGTGCAAGACTTGATCCAAGTCAATTTTTAGAATATGGACTCAGTTTGGTTGAAGTCCATGTGAGATGATGGGGGAACTACCCAAGTAGACATGATTGAGATTATTATCTCTTTAGCATTACTTAAGCTTATGATTTGATCTATTGATATTTTGTAAGAAAATTATGTTATGGGATGCAATATTTTATTCTGATGATGGTCTGATGACGACCAATACATTTGGTGACTATCTTTATATTAGGGGAAACTTCACTTTGTCCCTCTGAACTTCCACACGATTTGACAAACCCTCTAAACTTTAAAATCTCTCACTTTAGATCCTGAACTTTCAAGTGTTCTCAATGTGGACCCTCCGTCAGATTTTAAACATTACATAACGTTTATACTCTTGACTTTTGTATAAAATTTTAACTTCCAAAACATTTTTAAATTTTTTTTTAAAAAAAAATGAAAACCATGAATATTTTAGTCTTTTTGTTTTTTTTTTTTTTTTGTTTTGTATTTTTAACAGCTAAAATTAACAGAAATGTTCTAATTTAGACCAATTCAAAGTTCAGGGGTCCAAACTGAGAGATTTTAAAGTTTTGGGAGGTTTGTCAAATCGCGTGAAAGTTCAGAGGGCCAAAGTGAAGTTTTTTCCTTTATATTATGAGGTATTATGTTTACTATGGTGTATGAATGTGTGGTTGCTTTGTTATTACTCTCTATTCCTATAGGTTAGAAGTCTTTTGCTGAGGTCTCACGCTTATGAGAGGTTGTAATCCTTGAGTCTTGTCCTATGAGGAATAGGGCTAGAAGATGAACCGGGGGTCAATTATTAGTTAATTGACTTACCCATCAGGGTCGTTACAGAAGCAAACCCAATGAGTGGTGCACAGTTTGGAGTATGGAGAAGTTTAGGCCATTGGGAGTAGTAGAGCTAACAATATAAGCTTCTCTATATAATTTTGTTTTACCCATTAAGGTTTAATTGCAAAAATCATATCAACTTGTATGATTGAATTTAAGGTTGAGTATTGGTTTGAATGTCCTTTTGTTGGAGTTCAATGGGTATCAACGAGTTTTATTATTAAATGGTTTGATTTTGGCCAAATTACTTGAGCTTAAGCTTGGTTCGAGCTTGACACAAACTTAAATGAGCTGAACTCAAACACTGATTTTAGGCTTGTGTCAAAGCTTGAGATTGACACAAACATAAATGAGCCAAGCTCGAACGAGGAAAACTCGCCCAAACTCGGCTCTTTTACATCCATATTCGGTAGGGTTCCTACAGAGGTCAACAAAGGTCTTGTAATGTTCCGTCAGAGGTCCGGCATTGATTTGGCTGAGTTTTGACAGTTGTCTGATAGGGTTCCCGTGGGGTTCTAGCAAAGGTTCATCGGTTCTAGCAATGATCCGACAATTAAAGAATGAGAAGTTCACACTCGGAAATTGATTTATGGGTTCAAAAAAGATAAACTATTTTACGGAAATTAATGAAGTTTTTTTTAGTCAAACTGAAAATGTGTTCCATTGACCATTATTTTTAGTTTCACCAAACATAAAAAAAAAAATACGAAAAATATTTTTCAAAAATCATTTTGTACTGAAACAAACCAGCCTAAATATTAGCTAAATCTAAATGATACACCATTAATACAGACATTATTGGGGGTAGAGGCAGTACTACCCCTCCCAAAAAAAAAATTTAAAACTTATTGGACTTAAATTTCCTATAAATTGTATTTTGTTAAAAAAAATTCCTGTAACACATCATATTCCTTACAATCTAACTTGTAAGGAATGTATATCCAAAATCTTTTGGTCCCTCCAAAAATTGGGGAAAAAATTCATTGTCCTTCCCCTCCTTTGGAACCAAAATTTGTAAAACCCCTTGGCTCCTATAGTTACTTGACATAAATCTAAAGCCCAGTAGAATCCAAAAATTTGACCCCCAAAATATGGAAAACAAATATAAGGACCTTTTTTATTGGCCTAATGCGAAAGTATACACTTGTATGTATTCTCTTCTTCGTGGAAGAAAACATATGAAAAGATAGGAAATCGTTATAATGTATGGATTTCCTCCATGGCTCCATCTCTTTAGGCTTCGTTTGGCAAGAGATTGGACTGAGGCAAAGGGACTCACACTGTAGTTGTTGTGACATTTGGCAGGCGGTAGTGGCTTGTGTTTCCAAGGGTGATAAATGGATGAAGACTCAACATAAAAATTTGCCTTGTCAGATATCACTTTTTCTTTGAATTTGAAACTAAACCCAACCTAACCCACCCATCAATAATTCTCAAAAACAAACCACCCCCAACCCAGAATAACCCATTAACCCCACCCCCAATCTAAACCCACCAAATTAAAACGCTGCTTCTTCCCCATCAAATGCAACTTCTTCCCCTTAGGCTAACCCACGACTTCCCATCCCCCACTTAACCCACCACCCCAACCCCAACTCCTAGCTCCCAATTTTCATCCAATATTAATGAGAATTTTTAATGACAAAATTACTCCCCAACAGAGAGTTGTTGCCCTCTGTTTTCAATCAAAAATATGTGTGTTGCAAATGTCCCTCATTGGCTTCCACAACATCTCGGCAAAAATTTATGCAACTCCCTCCTACATCGGCAAGTGCAGAGTGTTCCATTTTCGAACTTTTGTGCCACAGGTGAGTTTCCGTCTTGTATGACAGTGTTTGTCTTTCTCTCGATTACTCAACTTAGCAACGAAAAACCTATTCTTTTTCCTTTTACTCCCAATCTCAAGAGCACTACCTCATTTTGCAGTATGCGGCACAAGGGCTCGACGCAACTAGCCAGACCATATCCCTAAACCAGATCATCAACCAAGGTTAATGGTATCAATTTTCTTTCATTGGCCTTTTTTTTTCACCAACGTTTAGGTTTGTTTTGTGTAGTTCTCTATAAGCAACCACTTGGCCATTTTCTATTGAGGTTTTTATTTTTTATTATTTTTTTATTTTTACAATAATTCATGTTTGGTTACTAGGCAATCCCAAAAAAAAAAATATGATATCTGGGTACTTGCCAATATAATAGATTGCTAAATATGATAGTGATTTTGAAAGTTCCTCAATTGTGGAGCCGAAAAAGCCATAGTTGGAGACGAAAACGCAAAAGAGAGAGATTCCTGCAGAGAATAGAACACACCTTTATTCCACTGTGTCTGACCAAATCTTTAGTCTCTGTATGTGGAGTCCAGTAGATTTAATGTTGAAGTTTTTTTGCATTTTGGAAAAGAAAAGAAAAACATATATATTGAATATTTGTGTATATATGTAGTCGGTTTTTGTATGTTTGTATGATAATATTGTTATCAAAATTTCACATTAAATATCCATCTCCCTTGGGGCAAATTACTTAGTTTGTTAGTATGTTATTGGTTAATGTGAATTGGTATTTTTTAATTTGTTATTTGTTAATGTCAATTTGTATTTTCACTTTGTTAGTCATTCATGTGATTTGGTATTTTTAAAATTTGTTATTGGTTAATGTCACTTGGTATTATTATTATTATTTGTGTGTTAATGTCATCGAAATTGTGTTAATGTCACTGGAATCTATATATATATATATATATATATATAACACTATGACGTTTGTCTTTGTGTTTGGTTGTTGAGAAGTCCCTGAACAAAAACTAATATTTGGGTATTTGCCAATATAATAGATTGCTAAATATGGTAGTGATTTTGAAAAGTTCCTTAATATTGGTGTTTAGTTTTCAGAAGGTATTTCGGATGTGGTAGGTATGATCAATTAGGTATCTGGTACATTGAATTCATAGTATTTCCGAGGTCTCAATGTAGTTAATGTAGTTAGTTTTTGTATGTTTGTATGATACTGTTATCAAAATTTCACATTAAAGATTCATCTCCCTTGGGGCAAATTACTTAGTTTGTTATTGGTTAATGAGAATTGGTATTTTTTAGTTTGTTAATTGTTAATGTGAATTAGTATTTTTTTTAATTTGTTATTCATTAATGTCAATTTGTATTTTTCACTTTGTCAGTCGTTCATCTGATTTGTTATTTTTTAAAATTTGTTATTGGTTAATGTGACTTGGTAAAAAAAAAATTTGTTTGTTTGTTATTGGTTAATATGAATTGGTATTTTTTTTATTTGTTATTTGTTAGTGTGGATTGATATTTTATGTTTGGTATTCGTAAATGTGATTCGGTATTTTTTTAGTTTGTTATTGGTTAATGTGAATTGGTATAAGCACGTTATGATTCCTTATTTATGACAATAAACCATAAACTGGAACCAACAAAACATGTGCATCTATCTATTTACAATATATATATATATATATAAGTTAATATAACACAATGATGTTTGTCTTGGTGCAGCATGGGGGCATTTCCTTCGATCATTAGTGAAGGACTGACCAGTTACCTCAATACCATCTACATCAAGTCTTCTACGACATCAGAAACCAATCGTAAATGTTTGATTTTTAGTCGTACATAAACTTTATTACTTATACGTTGTGTCATCATTTGTAGTTTATGCTTGTATTCAAATACATGCAATTGTATCTATTATGAATATTTAGTTTCTTATGTTTTATGCTTAGGGTCATCTCAATTCCCTGCCTATAATACATGTATACCTATCACACCATCTCATAGATGTCTATGCACAAGATACCCCGAAAATCACCCTGTAAGTACCCAGCCTCTGTCAAGGTCCATGCACCTAAAGAGGTGTCAAATGTGTTCCTTATCACAAACTTCAATTGGTCTACATCCTGCTGGACAAAGCAAGCAAGGGCATAACCTCGCCATACAAGAAATAATTTATTATGGAGGTCACAAACCAAATGAATGTTCTTATTTGTCCACATCATTTCACATGGCCCTAGGTGAAGAATAAAATAAAACACCTGAAATGTAATTACACTGACTTTTTCATGCTCTTGAAAGGGGATATTATCTCGGGTTTTGGTTGGGATCCAGTCACTGATGTGGTATCCGCCCCGGATATGGGTTGGAAACGACTAAAATATGTAAGACTCGTTTGAATTCTCATCATACATTAGATATGTTAACAATCTAAATTGCTTGCTTACTTATTCACAATTAATCATGAAAGGGGATTTATTGCAGGAATACAATGACAAGTACTCACATTTTAGAAACGGCAGACCACCGAACTATGATATGCTTTGCAGTATTTTTTGTAAAACATCTACAACTGGAGAGTATAGCCACGCAAGTACTATCACTCCACCAGAGTCGAAAGTGGGGGACTGTGGGTTTGACTTTAATTCCTTATAGCCTAGCATAGACCTTTCAGATGTTGATAATACACCTACACCAAACATTCCGTCCAGGTCCAGAGGAAGTGAAAAGTATCATATAGTGGGTCACATGCCAGTAAGCGTGCTTCCATAGAAGACAAAGATGTTGAGGGTTTTAAAGCCCATTTGTCGGATATGATGGACAACTTGAATAGTGTGAAGGAGAGTGTATCGAGACTAGGGCTGGCAATTTTTACACGACCCGTGAAAACGACACGAACACGACACGAATAAACAGCTAATGGGTTTGGCTAATCGGGTTCGGGTCTTAAACGGGTCTACCCATTTAAGACCCACGAATTTTCGTGTCTAGTGGGTCTACCCGCCGGGTCTGACAGGTCTACTTGTTAGACCCGGTTAATGGCGGGTCTGGCAGGTACCCCCTAGACCTGGTTACTATTCGGGTCTTGCAGGTACCCACAGGACAAGATACTGATGAAAATTCAGATTCTTTATTCACTTTTTTTTTTTTTATATATATATTTAAAAAATAATAATTTTTTAACATAAAAAAAGTTAAAAATAAAAATAAAAATTTCCTAAACTAAACTAACCCTAAGCCTAGTGTAAATTTGGTATTATACATGTATAATTATAATTTAGGAATAAATGTAAAATTGGTCAATTTGGTTAGCTTAATTTATAAATTTCATTATATAATTATTATTAGATAATCATATGATTTAATGATCAATTAATCATGTGATATAATCGTATAAATTCCAATAACAATACATTAATAATTCAATTGTGGTTAAAAATACTACATTGTTGAATCCAATATTAATTACTTAATTTAATATTATACGAATGACATTATCATTGTACATGAATATTATGCTTAAGTATTTAAATTATCATTAAATCATATGATTAAGTATTAATCTTATACATTTGTATTATTCAATATGTATGTATAATTATAATGCATATGGACTTATAACATACATTAGAAGTGAGAATAAAGTTTCTAGTTAATTATTGTATTAGTATCAATTTGTATACTTATATCATATTATATATGTATAATTTGTTATTAGATTATCATAAAATTTAATGATCAATTGATCATGTAATATAATCATATAAATTTCAATGACAATACATTAATACTTTAATTATGGTTATAAGTAACACATTGTTGAATCAAATGTTAATTACTTAATTTAATATTATACGAATGTCATTATCATTGTATACAAATACTATGATTAAGTATTGATCTTATATATTTATAATTATATTATTTAATATGCATATAATATAATGCTATTGAATTAAGTATAACCCATATAACATATATTATTTAATTACTATTATATGGATTTAAATATATATAACTATTTTTTGTAATATATTTTGTATATATATATATAAGATATTTGAACGAGCTAATAATTTGTTAACAATTAAATTAACAATGTTATTGGTATTATTATTACTATTTTTTTTTATTAAAAAAAAAAAAAGTGTTTTAAGTTTTTTAAACGGGTCGTGTCGGGTCGTGCCTACCCAATAAGACCCGGTTATTGTAAACGGGTAAAACGGGTCATGTCGGGTTACCCGTTTATTTTCGTGTCATAATCGTGTCAAACCCGATTACCCGTTTAGCTAAACGGATCGTGTCTAGATATAGCCTAATCGTGTAACGGGTACCCGCGGGTCTAATCGGGTCGTGTATAGGTACCTATTTTGCCACCCCTAATCGAGACGATCATGTGGTACTAGCCAAAAGTATGACCTTATTGAAGCTATGATGCACAGACTTAACACTTTCCGCACTCAGCTTGACATTCCTTCTAAGAAATATTTTAAGGTTGCCCACTATGTAACGGACCCAAATTGTGCGAAAGTGGTAAATTCCATGGATGATGCAACTTTGAAGGAGTGGCTAATACAATATATTTGATAGGAGTATGTAGGATGGTTTCGTGGGGGGAGGTTATTATCTTGACTTTAATTTAGAGTTTATGTCTAGTAATTGTTTAATGATAACTTATCTATTTTAAATTAACCTATATGCACTTCTATGTTTTACTATTAGTTGTATGTTACCTACCTACTTGTGTATGCATGTTAGCCTATCCTTTACTATAACATCTTTTCAAATATTGTTTTTAATATGTAGAATGATACTTATTGATTTTAATTTGTAGTCTTCAACTTATTATAACTGTAAAATTAAATGGTGGTTTCTAATTTGTACATTTATATTATTAACAAATAATCTTTTAGTTTTTGCAAATTTAAAATTACTAAGCCAATATTGGATTTCCATACACATGTATACGTACATGCTACAAAAATTTAAATGAAAAGAAAAATTTTAATTGAAAAAAAATTTCTACTAACATTTTTTTTATTTAAATAATGTTTTTTTGTGTTTATTTTTTAAACTTTATTGACGTGTTTGTTTTTGACACATAATGCTTATTTATTGACGTGGCAATTATTGACATGTCAATAAAAAATTTTAACCTTGCATTTTTGGAAATTTTTGGACTTGACATACAAATTACATGTTACTAAATTAATGACATGGCAAAATTGTCACGTTAATAAAATTTCTTGATGTGTCAAACAGTAACACGTCAATAAAATTTAGATTAGAAAGTACATTTTTAAGACATTATTTTAACGTTAGTTTTTCCATCTCATGTACTCAAGTGTTCCTTTCTCTTTCTTATAACTTGCCAGCGAAATTGTTATTGTCACCTCAGGCAGAACCCATTCTTATATTTTCCTTCTTTTTTTTTTTCATCGTTGTTTATATATATATATTTGGTTGATTTTCTCTCTCTCTCATAAAGGTGGTACATGTTAGAATCCATACATGATCATATCATTGTCATGTTTTTTATTCTTAGCTAATGACAGTGTTCGATGAAATGAGTGGGAAAAGAAAAGCTGAAATGCCACGATAAAAAGACTAATGTTACCATCACAAATTAAACTAGTTGCCCATACAAACAATCAAAGTGGCAATTATCGGCAAGTATATTTCCCATTGCTTTCCAAAATTAAAAAACAATAGTGTCACTTCCCCACATACTAGCAGCCATCCAAAATGTGGATTAACAAAAATCACCATAAGGTACTTTACAAAACACCAACCAAATATATAAACAATTACTCAATAAGTTAGTAATAATCAAAATAACCGTCACAAATTAAACTATGTTCCCACATAAACAACCAAAATGGGATCCAAGTCCATGTCCACTACTATTCAAAACTGGCATTTTTCCACATATGATTGGTCATTAAATCTCGAATTTGTCCCATATATGCCATTGTGGTTTGATTGATTTGGCCGTAACCCATGAGATACATACGAGTTTACCGCCCTTAGTTGCAATAAGGTATCATCAACCTATGGGTTCAATCCCTGGAGAGCTTCCTTAAATAATAGATCTTCCACTCCGGAATGCTTTCTAACTAAATTATGCATTGTACAACAAGCAATCACGAACAATCGTTGATACCGTATTGGGTAAGGAAGCATTTTCCTTATAATGTGAAAACGATTCTTCAGCACTCCAAATGATTGTTCCACAACCGACCACAGAGACGAGTGTCTGCGATTAAGTCCTTCCATTTTATTAATTGGTAAGCCCCCATCTTGTCATTCTTGAAGATGGTAGCGTTCCCTTTGATACGGTATTAGAAATCCACGGTATAAACTGTAACCTGAGTCCACCAAATAGAAGGCATCTACAAATAAAGTATACTATATACTAATTTCCTAATTGAAAATTTTAAATTGTAGACCATGAGCACAATATTTTATTTTTTGCATAAGCGGATAAGATACTATACCTCCTACTGGAGTCTCGAATAGTTAACGCACATTGTGAAAATACATGCATCATGTGCACTCCCTTCCCATCTAGCATACACACATTACATTTTGAGTTGTGGTGCACTTCCTACCACAGAAATGGAGATATGTCGTACGTGATACACGCGCATCTATTTGTGTGCCATCAATTACCCTGATACAATCTTGTGAGTAGGAGTGGTATTTCATGAACACAAGAAAATAATCAGAAAAATTTAGAATAAAAGAACTACAAATAATATTTAATACAAATAAAGTTGAAACACACAACAAATAATGCTGCCATTAAAAGGTGAGAATAATGTGCTTTAACAACAGTATACACACACAAACAACTGTCCACAATCATAAAATAAAATGGTTTGGTAGCTTATCGCAAACCACGGGTAACATAGCTCATTATTGGCAACATTGGGATGTGGTAGTGTAGTGAGATTCGGCTGTATAATGGATTTCTCCAACTGACAAAGTGCTCTGGCCGATTGTCTAACATAAACGATTACGAAGTATGTTGAGCGTTGTAGCCTGTCAACCATGGATCGTGACGAATAAGATTGTGCTATGACAAAACTAAACAAAATGCAGCCTGTTGCTCTGTTACCTTAATAGATCCAGTGTTACGTAAAAACCCAGTTTGTTGTAATGTGTTACTAAGAGTAATGAAGGTTGCTGGCGACATTCTAAATTGTTCATAGCATGTATTTGGGTTCGGATTGTGCAACACTCAATTTACCCACATCGGCCCCGTGAGGCTTGATGTCCTTTGAGGTATACCTCTCCTACACTTCCTTTTTAACCCACGTTCCAAGTCATGCAGTTCTAGTTGCATTCCCATCAATTTTAGCTTCATCTCAAAAATGGCTAAATCAACCATGACATTATCCATGACGTCCTCATCGCTTTCGTAGCCCACATCGGCATCTGGATTGATGGCAAGATTATAAGATTGTTCTAGTATATCGTACTAATGCTCACATATATAGTTTGGGTTGTCAATATCGAATTGCTCATCCGTGTATATGTCATCCATGTCCATGTCCATGTCATCCATGTCTATGTCGCTTATGACATGTAAATCAAGGGTATTAGTTTTGTTTGCTCATATCCTAAATAGGTTTAGGTAACTATCACACATTAAATGAAGTATCATGGAGAAATCATAAAAATAAATACAAATAATCGAAAGTAAATTGAAAAGATGTTATAGTAAAGAATAGGCTAACATGCATACATAATCAGTTTACGAAACTGACAACTGATAGTAAAATTTAGAAGTGCATATAGGTTAATTTAAAATAAAAAAAATACTGGATCACATTAACGAATATGAAACACAAAAATACCAATTTACACCAACGAATAACAAACAAACAAAAAAATACTATTCATATTAACCAATAACAAAAAAAAAAAAAAAACAAGTGACATTAACCAATAACAAAGTTAAAAAATACCGAATCACATTAACGAATATCAAACACAAAAATACCAATTTACACTAACGAATAACAAACCAAAAAATACGAAGTGACATTAACCAATACCAAATCACATTAACAAATCAAAGTTAAAAAATACCAAATCACATTAACAATTATTAAACACAAAAATACCAATTTACACTAACGAATAACAAACCAAAAATGCTAATTCATATTAACCAATAACGAAATAAAAAATAAAAAATTACCAACTAACATTAACCAATAACAAATTTAAAAGATACTGAATTACATGAATGACTAACAAAGTGAAAAATACAAATTGACATTAACGAATAACAAATTAAAAAATTACCAATTCACATTAACAATTAACAAACTAAAAAAATATCAATTCACATTAACTAATAACAAACTAAAACATATGGAAATTGCCAATTTCCATCTTGGCAAGCTTGCATCTCAAAACGGCAAAAAAAAAATACTCTTAAGAACCATGTATTTTACATATTCTTGTATTTAATAGGAGTAATTTTTTTATAAGTAATTTGCCCCAAGGGAGATGGATACTTTGCGTGAAATTTTTATAACACTGTCATACAAGACAGAAACTCACCGGCGGCACAAAGGTTTGAAAATGGAACACTTTGCACTTGCCGATGTAGGAGGGAGTTGCAAAAATTTTTGCCAAGATGTTGTGGAAGCCAATGAGGGACGTCCACAACACATAGATTTTCAATTGAAAACAGAGGGCAACAACTCTCTGTTGGGGAGTAATTTTGTCATTAAAAATTCTCATTAATATTGGAGGAAAATTGGGAGCTGGGAGTTGAAGGTTGGGGTGGTGGGTTAAATGGGGGATGAGACATCGTGGGTTAGCCTAAGGGGAAGAAGCAGGCGTTTTAATTTGGTGGGTTTAGATTGGGGGTGGGGTTAAAGTGTTAATCTAGTTGGGTGGTGGTTTGTTTTTGAGAATTACTAGTGGGTGGGTTGGGTTGGGTTGGGTTTAGTTTCAAATTCAAGGAAAAAGTGATATTTAACAAGGCAAATTTTTAAGATGAGTCTTCATCCATTTATCACCCTTGGAAACACAAGCCATTGCCGCCTGCCAAATGTCACAACAGCTACAATGCAAGTCCCCTTCTACCTCAATCTAGTCTTTTGGCAAACGAAGCCTTATTGTCTACAAGCTTCATGTGAAAATTTCAAAGATCTCAACTAAGAGGGGGAAAAGAATAACAAAGGCACGTGGAAGCATGTGAGAAAGAATGCCAGCATGTGGGCACATAAAAAAGTACATGTAATATATATATATATATATGAGTCTCTCATGGAGGTGTGTGAGAGCCTCGGTAAGGCTGTTCTTGGGGAGGATAGACTTGTCGGCTTCAAATTTGTCAAGTGACACTGCTACTGAGGTGAATGGACTACTTTGCAGGCGCATGACAACAGACAAAGGCTTTTAGGCGACAGATGGTGGAGTGTTCGAAGGTGGTTGGGATCTTAATTTCAGATTTAGAGTTCTAGAATACGTAACGAGGAAGGCTGGGAAGAGATAGGCAACAACGGAAGCGCATCATAGCGTGGGACAACAAGCTGGAAATCAGAAAGAAAAGTGAGAGAGCGGAAGTACGTATGACCTATATCTTGAATATTGAGTATATTATTGAAGTATTACAAAGGCTGAAAGGCTTCTATGTTTAGAAAGACTATGAGCGATGAATAAGTAAACCAAAAAATAATAATAAATCCTATTGAAAAATCTATATACCACTCCAAACAACACCTATTCTAAATGTATAGGTGTTTCACACAATATTATGCAGAAATAGATCTGACCTAACAATTAATAAACAACCAAAAATATATGAAATAGACAATAAATAACACATATATTTTGGTTACGAAAAGAAAACAATCAGAGAATTCTTCTAAAAGTAAAACTTCTCCGAGGCAGCCAAAATCAAGAAATCAACTAACTCAGTAAAAGAATAAAGGATTACAAGATGTTCATACTTACAAAACCTTTGCTATGACACATTCTTGTATAAGACAAGCACCCACTTGCCTTCTACCGCAATAGCCCTTTCCAGAGACAGCTGGAACAATCCTTCTACGTGATTTCCTTTCACCATAACTAACTTCACTTCAACAATCAACGAAAATAACGAATAACCACTCTAAGAGAGTGAACAAAAGCTCTATATCATAGACACTCTTAGCACATAACAGCAAATTCTAGATTCAGAATGTGTACATAATACAGATTTGTAGAGATCTATATATAACACCTAAAGACTCCTAATCTAGTTAGAACTCAAATACATTGTAAAATAGACCTAGAAGTAACGGGTCGTTTGGATGGTAAGTGGGCTCGTCCGGACGGGCTATTAAAAAACACAGGAGAATAACTTCTTGTGCAGACGTGACTTCAGACAAGGCTCTCGGAGTTCATCGCATCCGGAGGCCTGCAAACGGGCTTGCAGACGAGGCTTTCAAGATAGAAATTATTGTGCAATGTTTAAATCCCATCCGAATGACTATGAATCCCACTCAGACACTCATAGAAATTTTGCTCCAAACATTTAGCCAATAATTAAAACTAACAAACTCCCCCTTTGGCAATTTCGGGAACAAAATCCTTAGTCGAGACAACAAACTCATCTCCCCCAACTAACTCCTCCTTTTTATCAAAAATTGACAAAAGGTTTTCATGTTTCTTGAAACACTCAACAAAATACATCAAGGCATATGTGGAATAGGAAAAAAATAAATAAAATTCATAATCACAGATAGAAAAGTGCAAGATAAAATTCTGAATAACAGTAACTCCCCCTCAACATAAGACTCAATAATCAACAAGAAACTTTCTCCCCCTCAAAAGTCAAGAAAACACACAAGATGCATACATCAAAACTAAAGTTTTCAAGCAATGAATACTCCAAATTATCTCAAAAAATTTAAAATATACATGAGACATATAGAAAACAAGAACACTTTTTGTTTAACCCAAGCAATGCCAAAGAAAAATCCATTCAACCCATACTTGTGTTGTGTGTGTAAGCCATCCATTGAATAGTAAAAACAATTTATAAGTTGAGGAGAAGGTTTCACCACTAGAAAGGTTTTGACAAGCAAATCAATCAAAAGTCAAACCTTATCATACTAGGACCTAGCCACTCTCATCTAATGCATTCCTCTTTTGAAACAAAGCATAAGCTTGACACTGGGAAATAAATTCCTTTGGAATATGGTCTTTTAATTTCTTGTTTCACAATTTTTCTTCATGAGAAGGTGTCTTTAAACAATTGGTGCTTTGAGAAATGCTGGAATATATAAGCTTTAGGTTCAACTAGTGTATGGTCAATTTGATAGATACAACTAGTCAAAAATCCTCATATGGTTACCTCACACAACTCATATTTTAAGAATAAATTCAATTTAAGCTTAAATGTGCACAATAGTTTAAAGCATGAGCAAAACATACAACATAAGCTTAGGATATAGGTAACAAAAAAAATAGTCCATTAAAACAATATGACAACTTATGCATATTAAAAACATTCTAAGACACAAGGAATTAAATCCATGGAAGAAGCATGAGCATATAATGGATACTCAAGGTGCATCAAACAAAAGAAGGAAGAAGTAAAAACAAGCAAATTAAAATATTTTTGTCTTTTTGAGAAATTCACATAAACAAAAAATGTTAAAAGAAAACAACACAAAAACAAAAAAAATAAAAAATAAAAAATAAACTGCAAAAACAAACACCCAACAAACTATGACACTAGGACAATATATATAAGCAAAGTCTGTCCTAGGCATGCAATGTGCTCACCTAAACTAGGTGAGGCCAATACCACTTCCCCCTCAACGGGGTGAACAGTATCAGTTTTCTTAACCCAAACTTTCTTCATTTTGGGAATAGAAGTGCGACTCTTATCCAAGTCATTTAACTGGGTGATAACACTCCTTAACATGTTGAATAATTCATCATGACTATCCCTAGAACAAAAATAGTCTCTTTTTGACTCATGATTATTCAACTGAAAACACTTAGGGCGAATATGCCCAATCTTACCACAATGATGACATGTAGGAATAAACTTTTGAGAAGGTTTGTTCCTTGGCATATGAGCATGTTTCGGTGTGGAACAAGACACATAGGAATCAATTAGGATTCCCTTACCTTTCTTACCTCTTAAAACTGAAGGATACATTACCGTCTTCTTAGCCAAGTTCTCTTCTTTATAAACTGGTTTCACAAACATCAACTTTGAAGGAAAAGCAACATTAGTAGAAGAAACAACAGATTTATCAAAACCCAATCAAGTTCTATCAAAAGAGTGTTTCTGATTGTGCAACATGTGATTTAACTTTTCACTAAAGAACTTTTTCAGATGATTTCTTGATTCATTAAGATCATTCTCTAGGGATTTCACTTTGGCAATTAACATGTGATTTTCAGACATCAAGGTATCATGAATAGCATGTGAATTAGTTAAGGTACTAGACAGTTGATCATTTTCAAGATTAACTTCTTTAAGTTTCTGCAAGTGTTGCTTATTCAGCTTCTTCAGTTTAATGCATTCCATAAATAAATTATTATAAGCATTTTGTAGATCACTCTCCTCTTCTGATTCATTATCACAAAGACCATGTTTACCATCTAGAGAGTTAGACTCATTAACCTCATGCTCACTATCATAAGAAATCCCAAAAGCTACATAATTAGCAACATTTCTAGTTTTTTTCCTCATCATCTAACTCATCACTTTGAATCACATTAAAGGCGTTGCCTTTTGAATTTATCAAATTTATACAATCAACACGAATATGACCAATACCACCACATCCATGACACTTACAACCATGAGATAATTTATCTTTTTGATTTTCATCATTTTTGTCCTCATAATTATATCTAACCTCATGACTGGGATTCATAGAATTTTTAGACTCCCTACTTTTAAAATTTTCATTGTGTCTGAGAAATTTCCTAAACTTCATAGCAATCATAGCTATTTCTTCATCATCTCCAGACTCCTCATTAGAAAAATCTAAAGATTTACCTTTGGTAGTCTTGATCTTAAAAGCTAGATTTTTTTGAATTTTTGGGCTTAGGTAGCAAGAGTTCAAAAGTCTGAAGTGAACCTACAAGTTCCTCTACCCTCATGGTTTCTAGATCTTGGCTCTGTGTTATTGCAGCAATCTGAGGTATAAATCTCATAGGTAGTGATCTTAAGATTTTCTTATTTATCTTAGCATCAGTCATTTTCTTTCCAAGATTAATGGTAGAGTTTCTAATAGTGCTAAGCTTAGAGTAAAACGCATTAAATGTTTCTTCCTCTTCCATCGTAATCTCTTCAAATTGAGACACTAACATCCGAATTTTAGAAGCTTTCACAATTTGAGATCTTTCTTGGGTAATTTCCAATGTTTCCCATGCTTCTTTAGCTATTACACATCGAGAAATTCTTGAGAATTCTTCGGTGGAGATAGATGTGAAGATGGTAGTTAATGCTTTGTCATTCACAGAAAAAGCACTCTTTTCGTCCCTTGACAATTCAGCAATTGCTTTATTTGGATTAATCCATCCACTTTCAACAATATGCCAAATATCTACGGATTTGAGATATGCTTTCATACAAATTTTTCAAAACGTATAATTGGATTCGTCAAAGATGGGAAGTGAGTTAGGTGCAACTATGTGAGACATATTAGGTGGAGTCTAAGATCACACAAGAAATTAATCCCAATAGAGTGAACCCACTTTGCTACCAATTGAAAAATCTATATACAACTCCAAATGACACCTATTCTGAATCTATAGGTGTTTCACACAATGTTATGCAGAAATAAATCTGACCTAACAATTAATAAACAACAAAAAATATATGAAATAAATAATAAATAACATAGATATTTTGGTTACGAAGAGAAAACCAATTAGAGAACTCTCTAAAAGTAAAACCTTTCTAGGGCAACCAAACCCAGGAAATCAATTAACTCAGTAAAAAAATAAAGGATTACAAGATGTTCATACTTACAAACAGGGATGGAGCCAGAAAATTTTATGGGAATGGGCCAGCCAAAAAAAATTTTCAGTTTTTTAGAATTTTTTTATTAAAAAAGAAATTATTTTTGTTGTTTTTTAAACTAAAGACTACTTATGGACCAAAAAAGTGAGCATTTAAAAGTATGGGCCAAAAATAAAAATAAAAACTTGATAGGTATAGCCCAAAAAATTAAGAATAGGGCAAAAAAAAAATCTAAAAATAGGGCAAAAATTTTTTTGAGAGGGGGCTAAATGACTAAAATTAGAACCAAATTTTACATTTTTTTTATTGTTTTTTACTTCTATTTTCTTTTCCTTATTTTTTGGGGGGACCATGGCCCACCCTGGTCCACCCCTCCCTCCGTCATTGCTTACAAAACCTTTGTTATTGTTGGAAGTCCTACATTACTTGAGTATTAAGGAGATGAGCTATTTATAAGGGTGAGAGGAAACCTCAACTCTTGAGCTAGCTTTTGGGTTGAGTTAGGCCCAAACCCATTTCTAACATGGTATCAGAGCCTAACCCAATTGGCTGTGGCCTACCGTCTCCCATTTGTTGCACGTGTTGGTTTGGATGTCCTCCTACCATACGTGAGGGGACGTGTTGAAAGTCCCACATTGCTTGGGTATTAAGGAGATGAGCTATTTATAAGGGTGAGGGGAAACCTTAACTCTTGAGCTAGCTTTTGGATTGAGTTAGGCCCAAACCCATTTCTAACAGTTATGACACACTCTTGTAAAAGACAAATGACCCACTTACCTTCTACTGCAGTTGCCCCTTCTAAAGACAGCTAGCGTAATCCTTCTACGTGATTTTTTTTATTGGAACTCCAATTGACTTCACTTCAACAATCAACAAATAATAACGAATAACCACTCTAAGAGAGAGAACAAAAGCTCTATATCATAGATTCTCTTAGCACACAACGGCAAATTCTAGATTCAGAATTTGTACTTAATACAGATCTGTAGAGATCTATATATAACTCCTAAAGACTCCTAATCTAGTTAGAACTCAAATACATTGTAAAATAAACCTAGAAGCTACAGGCCATCCAGACAGTAAGTGGGCTCATCCGGACGGGCTATTAAAAAACACGGGAGAATAACTTCTTGTGCAGACGTGACTTCAAATGAGGCTCTCGGAGTTCATCGTGTCCAGATAGCCTGCGAATGGGCTTGCAAACGAGGCTTTTAGGATAGAAATTATTGTGCAACGTTCAAATCTCGTTCAGACAGCTACAAATCCCGTATGGACGCTCATAAAAATTTTGCTCTGAACATTTAGCCAATAATTAAAACTAAAACCTATAATAAAAAGGAAGGTAATAAAGTAATAAACCTAACAAAAAAAAAACTACAAAGTAAAAAAAGAATATATGTATATTATTTTGTTTTTCATCTGCACTCAACATATAGAGGTAACTCAATCGGCTGGGACCACGCCTCATGAAGCGGAGGTTACTAGTTCGAATCCCCCATCCTCCCTCTTGTGTGGATATATCAAAAAAAAAAAAACATATAGAGGACCAATTTGTATTAATATATTGAATCACAATCACCCCATTTCATCATGTATTAATATGTTGCCAAAAAGGAATATAAGATTCATCAAAATCCTATTTGTTTTTATAAGTTTTCTTCCATTAGAAAGAGCATACGAACATGTATAGTGCTTGAGCATATGGTATTGGACTCAATTGTGCATCCAATTAATCCATGCAAAATTAAGTGGAAACAAACTCTTTCACTATTTTCATTTTTTTTTTCATTTTTTTCTTCTTCTGCCTTCTCCTATATATATATATAGCCAAGGATAAAAAAATTAATAAATAAAGCCATGCTTTGTACCACGCTTATTGTTAATTAAACAAAGAAATATGTCACTGTCCTTCGTCCTTTGAAGTTCATTTGAGGAGCAAAACTCAACTAAGAAAATTGGAGCTTTACAAGTCATCTTCTTTGTGGTTGCTTTCAGCACAGCTTGTCCATTTTGATATTTGATTCTCGTAAGAAGGCACTTCACTGTGTTTACCATTATTTACCCATGTAGTCATGTGAATATAATTTATCATGGGCTCCACTCAAGGAATCCACTACATAAAAAATAATCAAACATTCATAAACCCGATACATGGCAAGCATCTAGAAACCACCTCCAAAAAGCTTCCAATTTAAAATGGTCACATGACCCTAAAGTCAAATATTCTCCTCTACTATCAGGGGTGGTGGTTCAATGGCTCAAAAAAGTTCTCAAGTGGTTATGGCATGTACTAGGGCGTAGATTCGAATCTCCGCAATATATAGAGAATCCACACATTTGCCTTATTAATATTAGCCGTCTTGGATTCTTATTGATGTTCTGATGGGGCTAAATCGGACTTAAGGGATGGTCTGCGGTTCCCACCATTTAGGATCTTCTTGCGTAACTTTCAACGAGTAGGTGCGAAATTATTCATTTGCTAAACTTAGGGCAAGGATTGGGTTAATGCGCCTCCTTTTCTCCATATGTCTATTCATCCATGGCAAATTTGCATTCATTGTATCTATACGTGTTTACAAACTAGCAGACTTCATAACCTCTGTTTCATAAAATAAAATTAAAAAAAAAAAAAAAAAAACTCATTTTTCCTATGACTCCCAAAAATTAATTAATAATTAACTTGGATATGCCTCCTTGAACTTATTTACCAATAGCTTCAATGGATCTAGGACCCTCTTACTAGAGGACTCAGAGCAAAAGACTAGGTCACTTGTACCTAAGATAGCCATCAGTATACCATATCACAATAATAACCAGAGCAATAACTAAAACAACATAACACAACTTAACATAACATGGGAATAACATCAAGTACATCGGTTGGAGATTGGTCACCAATTCAAACATTAAAATATTATGGAAAATTTCATTTTAGACTACAGACTTCGTGACCTCTCTTTAAAAAAAAAAATGCATATACCTATAACATCATAACACAACTTAATATAACATGGGAATAACATCAAGTACATCAGTTGGAGATTGGTCACCAATTCAAACATAAAAATATTATGGAAAATTTCATTTTAGACTACAGACTTCGTGACCTCTCTTTAAAAAAAAAAAAAAAAAATGCATATACCTATAACATCTCAAAAATTAATTAACTAATAATTAATTTGGTGTGCCTCCCTAAACTTATTTACAAATAAGCTTCAAGGGATCTAGGACCCTCTTACTAGAGGGCTCATATATAGCAAAAGACTAGGTAACTTGTACAATAAGATAGTCATAACTACACCATATCACAATAATAAGCAGAGCAATAATTAAAACATCATAACACAACTTAACATGGGAATAACATCAAGTACTTCAGTTGGAGTTTGGCCACCAAGTCAAACATGAAAATATTACTACCTAGTCCAATAGTGATAGGAACATAAAAATCAGGCGATATCTACCCCTCTTATCGATGCGACAAGACACATTGTATAACACCATGATAACTGACCTATGAACTCATTTCCCAATTTTTCTTTATATCCTAAGCCCACGTAATCCGACAAGCCAAGGTACGAGTACTCCTCAAAGACCAGCCTAACAAGGGTCTCCAAAGTCATCAACTTCATGCTCGACTTGTAATACCGTAGGCATAACCTTAGTCAAGAGATAGAGTATTTCATATCCCAGGGTTAGTTGGAATAGAGTTTGGAAGGTTTGGGTTGAGTTTCTAGCCCAGGAAGGACCTCAGGGTCAGTTTTTGAGCCAGAAGATCGATCCTTAGGGTTTCATAAGGGTTTGTTTAAGGTGTCAATGATTGTAAAGGGATGGTTAGAGCTTGTTTTTATCGTTTTAGACTGTAGATATTGTTTAGTTTGAGCCCTTAAAATTTCTTGAGACCGTATGAGTCATCTTGGGGTGGGTAGAGCCTTTCGGGGTTCGAGAATGCTTTTGATGCATCGGAAAGTGTTTTTTCCAGCTCAGGATCACCACTCATCTGCCCAGGATCGATCCCAAGCTAATCGAGTACCTTGTTTTGTTAGTTCTTAGGTTGTAGGTCAGTATTTTTGGTCTCGGAGAGTTTTCTAACACTAGGATTTTTTGAAGAGACCCATCTTGATGAGTTCGAGGTATGTTTTGTGGTATTTTCCCATGACTCATGTGGGTGAATCCCACATGGATATAGTTATCTTTTTGGGATTCTTTTTAGCATATTGTGTTGAGATGAAAGCAAAACCTCCATACCTTTTACTTTGACGAACTATACTTTAAGAACATGTGAACTCTTTCTTTTGTGCATATGAAATAATTGAGTCTATATAAGATGAATTCGCATAAATATTTTATCATGTATAAATATAAAAGAAAACTTTGACATGACATTATGCTGTGGGCTACTATTATATGAGTAATGCCCTGTAGTTAATTCATATTGTGTGTGTTTTGCCATTGGATCCAAAAGGCGAGCTAAGTAACCAACTCAGTCATGTACACATGGTGGTCACGGCCATACGATATTGTTAGCAGTGGTCCACCTGGGCTCAAACCCAGTTAAGCTGTTTTATGATGATCGTTAGTTTGTGCACATTGAGGCATCAATGTTGCACCAACGGTCCTTTTGAAGAATGCCCAAACTTATGGAGTTGAGCTATAACGGTATAATATAAGAATTTATCGTGTAATCATATCTTTATTACATGGCATATTTGTTGTCAATATAAACTATGAGTTCTATTGTACAAATATCTACCTAAATTAATAGGCAAATAAACATACGTTTTACTTGCAAGTGCACAAGATCGAGATAGTAATATAGTGTGCAAGTGCGAAATCATTCCCACGAAGATTGGTAAATTACGTTTAAAAGTAATTTCCTATTTAATTACCAAATAAAATTCAATTGTCACGATTGAATTAAAAATAAAGAAACAAAATAAAAGATAAAGTAAAACTAAAAAGGATTAGGGTTTTGATATCTATCAGTAATTAGACTAAATAAGATAACAATATGTCAATACACCAATTATACCGGTATATTTAATGTTTGTCAACCTAAGGGCATGGGTGTATACTCTTTAGACTATAGATTTTCCAAAGCAACAAGTTATGCATAGATGTATACTCTAACTCTTTTCTTTCTTAAAGGATTCAGTATGGATGTATACTAAGTTGTTATTTAAGAAAACATAAATTTCTGAAAATAGACAAACACATGAGATCTAAGGCATGGGTGTGTAGTCCCGATTCCCCATGTTGATTAACCCAAAAACCCAATGTGGATTTCTTTTGTTACTCTTATTAAACCTAGAACTCGGTCGTTCAAATTGATTTAATTAACTAATTCATAACACATGCATATGTTGATCAGGCAAACATATATGAGGAATTCATTAAAACATGAATTAATCAAGTTAAATACACCAAAGTATAATTGTAAAAAAGACGCCAATATTGCAGTCCTAAATAGACATGACTAGGGCTTTAATCTAGCCCCAATTAAAATATAAACTACATTACAAAAATAAAGGTGGGAGAGAAAAAAACCTAGACTCCTCTTGATCTAGCCTTTAGTTCCTTTCCAAAGCTTGTGCCTCTTTTCCCCCCTTTTCCTAGAAGCTAAGAGTTCTATTTATAGGCCTTAGAAGAGTGCTAGAAGCCCTAGTAAACTTAGAAAATTCGGAATTCTATCTCCTAGTCAAATTAGGAGACAATCCTAGTCCAAATCTAAATAGGATTCGTCTATATTTGCGTTCTTTTATTGCGGGGCGATTTTGGCATAACGCACGTCCAAATTAGGAAAATTATATTTCACAATTATTTGTAGCATTTTAAGTTAGCTTTCCAATGCTGCTAGAATCATCTCAATCCAATATTTGAGTTGAAAGTTATTACCAAAATATAGAGGCATGTGCAGAATCCAAATTTGAATTCAATCCAATTTTTACTCCAATTTGAGAAATTCCAATTTAATCATTTCCTTTATTTAGTTAAACTTAACTATATCTTCTAAGTCTTCCCAATTTGCCCTTTAAGCTTAGAACTTTTCCAAAAACACTTTCTTTTCTTCCATGACCTACAAAAACACATAAAACACAGAAAAGAAATAAAATAGGACAAACTAACAAAACTAAGAAATTAACAAATATAAATTAAAGGGATATTAAGCCCTTATCATACCTCTAAACTTACATATTGCTAGTCTCTTAGCAATATGAAACTAAAAACTAAATGAAAAATAAACACAAAGATAAATCCATCTTTCATGAGATGTACGATTGCATTTAGTATATGCAACAAACTTTTTAAACCCCTAGGTATTCCCTAGAGGACGAGTGAAGTCTTATGAAGGTTTTTCAAGAATGTTATCCACAAACATTATGCACAGTTCATGCTATCCAAAAAATTAAAGTGTTACTCAAAATCATGATTTTCTTTCATTAGCAAGCTTAAAATGATTAACTCCATCTTCACAATGAATTGGAATTTTAAAGTCTAATCACTTACAACAAGCAGGCTAAGGCATCACAAATTCAAAACAATGTAAAGTGAATCAGTACAAAAATTTGAAGCTTCCAATATAATTCCAATGTGTAATGTCTCAATATCTCAAGGTACATTGAAATTCCAATCAGAATGAACAACAATGACATAATTTTCTTTTCTTCTTTCTTTTATTATTAGGCTCTACAATGTTTAATTCTCTTATGCTTTCTAACTAACCTATGTAGCAAGTGTTGAGCCAATGACTCTCAAACCAGATAGTTTTAGGGCATTAGGTGTAAAGATACCCCTAAGGACTTACTAACTCAAGTTAAAAATGCTACAAAACTAAATTAGCCATAATTTAACCAAATCAAAACTATCACCTTTTGACGTGAACACTCATTGCTTAGCGAGGCAAGAGGTCAAGTTACTCAGTACAAAATTTTCAATGATCAATTATTTCTTTTTTATATATATAAAAATTTGCCAAAGCATCCAACCAGTATGTCATCCAGTTTCACCCAAAACATAGAAACATACACATTAAATTCACATGTCATACCCCACAATTTAGTGCTAATGTGCTTGAAAAATCAGATCAAACATGTGAATTCTCAACTGTGAAAAGCAAGTAACCAAACTGAAAAATCCTATCATCAGATCATGTGTTCAAAATTTTAAGCAAACCAATAAATATCAAATCACAATTCTTAGATCAACAAAAATTTTCAAGACAAACATGACATGCATTTTTTTTTTTTCTAAAACGGTACAAAGTGTGTAAATGTATCCCTCATACCCCCAAACTTAAATTATACATTGTCCCCAATGAGTGTGTAACATGGAAAGATCTTACTCGGGAGATGGATGAAACTGGTTGGAATAGGTTTGACTCAAAGCATTCCACCCAAACTTGAACTCAAGCACACTTGTCCCTGAAAAATAAAACACTAAAATAAAAATGGAAAACAAAAGCAAAAACAAAATTAAAATAAAATAAACAAACAAACAAAGAAATAAAAAGGATATGCTGTGGGATGTCTCCCATGAGAGTTAAGTTTAATGTCTTCAGCTAGACTGTGGCACTTTAAACTTGAAGCACCAGTCTTTTCTTCTATTGCACCAAAGAGAATGACTTTTTCCTATTGCAGGGGGATTCCAATTGTCTATAGATTGGGGTGGACCACTCAGAGTTTTCTCAAACAGTTTCTCATCCGGTGAGGAATCATGAACTGAATAAAATAAGAAGAAAAGTCAGTGAGCTTTTCTATCTTGATGTTCTAAATTTGCTCATTTGGTAACTCTAACAGACTTCTCTCTTGGCCTTTGGTGTTTCAGGAATAAGAGCTAATGTTGAAGAAGTCTCAATGCTCTCTTGTTTTTCCTGATGTGGCTCCTGTGGAACTTCAGTTTGCTCCTCCTTCCTCTCATCTACTTGAATTTCAACCACTTCTTCACTCCTCAATGTGACAGCTTGCTCATGATAGTAAGTGCACTCATCCTCCATCTAGTACTCATTAGGATTGGCCACCAACTGACCTTGACACTTTTCTTCTTGGAGGATATCTAATATTTGCTTAAAGTGAGCATCCATCTTTTTAGTCGATTGCATGAGAGAGTTCTTTATCCTTTAAAATGATTGCCTATCTTCCTCTGCTTGGCTAAGATAAGCTGACATCGTTCTGTCTAAGGCAGCCATTGCTTCTTCTAAGGCAAACCTTTTTGGAGAAGGTGGTTCTTCTTGATATTGTTGATGTGGATGAGAATACGAATGATCATGAAATTGTGGAGTAGGATTTCCAGGAAATTGAGCTTGCCATGAGAGATTTAAAACTACCTGAAGTGCTGGAACACAATTGCTGTCTGGTAGTGTGCTCGATCGCACTCAAGGCAGAATTGCAAAGTAAAAAAGAAAACACAACATCTTTGGCACAGCTGTCTAATTGCAATCCTTAATAGACATGACTATGGCTTCAATCTAGCTCCAATTAAAATATAAACTACATAACAAAAATAAAGGTGGAGAGAAAAAAACCCGAACTCCCCTAGATCTAGCTTTCAGTTCCTTTCCAGTGCTTGTGCCTCTTCTCCTCCTTTCCTAGAATCTAATAAGTCTATTTATAGGCCTTAGAAAAGTCCTAGAAACCCTAAGAAATTCGAAATTCTATCTCCTAATCAAATTAGGAGACAATCCTAGTCCAAATCGGAATAGGATTCGTTTAGATTTGAGGGTTTTTTTTATTGTGGGGTGATTTTAGCATAGCACACTTTTGAATTAGGAAAATTCTATTTCACAATGATTTATAGAATCTTGAGTTAGATTTCCAATTCCATTGGAATCACCTCAATCCAATATTTGAGCTGAAAGTTATGACCAAAATACCAAGACATGTGCAAAATCCAAATTTGAATCCAATCCGATTTTTACTCCAATTTGAGAAATTTCAATTTAATCATTTCCTTTATTTGGTTAAACTTAACCATATCTTATCGGTCTTCCCAATTTGCCCTTTAAGCTTGAAACTTCTCCAGAAACGCTTTCTTTTCTTCTAAAACCTACAAAAACACAGGAAATACAATGAAAATAAAATAGCACAAACTAACAAAACTAAGAGATTAACAAATATAAATTAAGGAGCTTATATTTAAGCACTTATCAAGTTCAAATAAAAAATAATTTCTTTGCATATAATTTTACCTCACTAATTTGTGGACTTAAACTTGATTTTCCTCTCCACCTATGAAATACAATGGTGTTTTGCAACTAGTTAGGAGATAGATAGTGAAGTTCAAGAGACGCTTTATACTTTAGGAGGATATAGATAAGATCATTTTGGAGGTGCTAGACCCAGAATGATTGCATAGCGTGTTGGATAGGAATGAGGACGCGTTGTGATATGATCAATATGATTTATCTAGTTTATGTTATTAAGACTTGACCTTAATGTTTGATATTTATTTGAGATTTTATTTATGTTTAGATTTTCTTTAAGTCTTGATGATTTGAGGATATTTTGGGTATTGTAACGATTTGGTTTTAAGTTATTTCCTTTGAAAGATTTAGCATTTCCTCTAGATATTTATTGACTTATGGACCTATTTAGAAATGTTATCTTATATTAAGTGACAAACATTTTCGCTGTTTTATTTCTACAGAATTAACTAGTTAGTTAGATCCCTTGAGACTTAGTTACATTGTAAATGAGTCTATGGGAGGCGCATTGAGTTAACTACATGTCAGTTAATTCTAGTGGGTGTTTACACGGCTCCCCAAGTTCCATCCTCTAAAGGGTAATCAAGATTAATGTTTAATAAGTTGAAACTATCAAAGTAATGTCAGTCTACGACTTGGTGAGTAACATACAAAGGGAAAAAGTCATAAGGTAGTGAAATCGATAGTATATAAGAAATTTAAAAATTACATGCAACATTATACAATAAAGTCATCGTCATAATAACTAGGCATAAAGTCATGATGATGCATTAAAAGATTAATAATAATAATAATAATATATAATATCATATGTAAACAAGTCATAACTACTTCTCCATATGGTCTATCCGTAACTTTAACCCTCTTATGGTGAGGTTTATACATTCCATGCGATATCTAGTACAATAGTGGTGCCCTGGTGAGCTACAATAGCGCCGAATGTACAAATGTCAGCATCATGCATAAGCTTATGCCAATCGGTGGGTAAACGAGTTAAAACCCGATATACCGAAATTCCAAGGTTGCTTGCAACCCAAAGAGTTCCTTTCAATAGAAAATAAAAAATAAACCGACAAAAAGAAGGTGCCTAGAGTGGCAATGGAGATTAGGAGTCAATTAGTTATGGAGAAGGAAGATAGATTTATTGAATAAGATTGCTTGGTAGATTGGGCCTTTCAACCAATCTATGACACATATACCGACGAAGAGGTGAGTTCTATATATTAAGTGCTTGATGAAAGCCCTAAAAGAGAAGTATTTGATTTGGAAGTTGATTTCCTTGATGTAGATGCTATCTTGTCAAACACTTTTTAATCAAAGTTGGAATGCGATCTATAAGGCAGAGACGACTTTTCTACCAAAGAGTGATGGGTCCTTTGTGAGTACTTTGGGAATTTTCATGGCATGTGGGAAGGGCAAGGCATGAGAAAAGCATGGCAAGTCTACACGGCAAGGTGAGGTGCGAGGCATTCAACATAATCGTCTTCTGATGGCTAGGGCCATCACATATAATATAGGGTGTGGCCTTCTTGTGATTTTTAGGAGAGGAGAATTGAATAAGTTGACAAGACATCTGAAGGACCATGGAAAAAACTTGTCGAATTCGAGGTCGAATTCTCTCCAATCTGGAAAGAATATGCAAATCAAAAAGCTCATCTGCAGCCCATCAGGACGGTTGCAAACCCGAGAGCCTCGTCTGGAGACTATTTGGACGCCTATGTTATTTTCGTGTTTTACTAAAATTCGCACCTAATGACTTCTACTAAAAAGATAATATCTAGAGTTCAAGACCTCTTATTGGAGCAAGCTTTGAGGTATTGGAAAGCTAACTCAATGATATACAAAGTCATATTTCACAAGGTTTGCATAATTCAGATATTTACTATGTCAAAACGAGTTGCAAAGAGAATACTAAAAAGCTAAGCAGAAATGTTTGTGTGCAATCTTGTTCGAACGAGATTGCAGCTTGAGAGCAACTAGAGAGGCTTGTTTGCAACCTTGTCCAGATGAGATTGCAAATGAGCTCCTCCGTAGAAGTCATATTTTCATGGTTTTTGTTCGTGGCCGTCTGGACGGCTCTAAGCTCCGTTTGGACGAGCTCTGTAGAGTTTTAATTCAATTTATTTTTATACTTTTAATTAAGTTTAGCATTTGAGGACCTATATATACATGTATTATAGCCCTTAAAATGTAGATTTGGATTATATTTGAGTTTTGTTCAATAAAAAGTCTAAGAATTGAGTTTCTTCTTTGTTTTCCTTCAAAAGCTAGAGTATCTAGCTTTTAAGAAGATTTCTTAGATCATTGATAGAATCAAGATCTAGAAATACATATCCACTGCTTAATGTTGTTATTTGTTGCATCCCACTGAGTCACGCTACATCATTACACCTGCCACATCACTCGATTAGCCCACTAAAAGACAAGGCTGATAGCCACCCTTAAAACAGAAACGTTTATTGCTTGCCCATGTCCATGCATGTCATGGGAATTCCTTACTGTCATAACGTTCGCCAACCGAGAGGCACCACATTGCCAAATTGTTATACAAAAAGAATCTCCCATGATTATAACAAGAATGATGATAAAGTCACTCTTATGTCTCTACAAGAATAAGATGGTTCTTAAAATCTCCACTGAGCTTATAATTGATTATTTTTAGAATTTAATCAAATAGTAATTTTAAGAGTCACACCATTCTTGCAAGACATAAGAGAAACTTGTAGAATTACTCCTATAACAAAGGGTAGCCATTGTAGCAAGTAATTCTAAGCTTCTTCTTCACTATTCTCTACGTCATCCATTGTCTTCTTCTCACGCAATTCTCCTTGCTCACATTTAATCTATTTTGTAGCCATCCTCGTCTGACTTCTATGCACACGATGAATTGTTCTTTCATATATCAATTTTTGATTTCCTGAGGTCCACAGCCAGTTCATATACCTTCCTTTTTCAATCATGTCATTCAATTATATATGGGAGCTTCTGGTTTTTGGAAAGAAGAAAATGCTACTTATATTACTCCTACATCTTGGCTCAATTGCTAAAATAGTAGACCATTATAGTATTTCATACTCGAACTCATTCGAGCTTTTAGAATAAAAGCATCATGGCTCATGAATGAACACGACAGGAATTCCATTTTCTTATGTCGTTTTCTTCATAAATTGAAAGGTTGTTTCTAAAATTTCTAAGACAATGTTCTTTTTTCTTTCTAACATATGAAAAGGATCACTCTTGTTTAGGTCAGGTCAAATCTTGTGATGTTAGACTTCAGCTATTATAAAACATCTTGTTAGGAATATAATATGGTTATTTGTCAGTACCATAACATGTGATGCCCCTAAATTGTGCGTTATATTCTCTTAGAAAAATGTTAAACCTATGATTTATTTACAACTCGCTAACACGTGTTAGCATTTGATTGGAGTGTGTTATATTTCTTTTAGTGGTTAACACAATTTCAATCACATACAAACATATGTCAATTAGTTGTAAAAGAATTATAGGTGTAGCATTATTCCTTATGAAATGAGCAACCGTTACATTATTTCAAATTAAATAAACATTTATTTCATAATTAAGATTTAAAATTAATGTATTTAACGATGTATATGATTCCAATTTCAACACGTCTATCAAAAAATTTAAATAATATAACATCATATCAACTGACATCAATGTTATTTAAAGTTGAGACGATATTATTTCCAAAAAATGAAGCCTATTACATTCATCAATTAATTGCCACTTAACTTTTTGTTAAAACTAGCAACATCGGGTATACCTTTTTCTTATTTTAAGAGAAAACATATACTTTTGTTGCCACTGACACCAGTGTTTCACATTGAAAACTTCTCTTCATGGTCTCCACGAAAATCCATTCTTTCAAGCAACTTTACAACTCTAATAACATATTGTATGAATTAAAGGCAAAAATGGGTGGAGTGATTCATCCAACATTTTCCAAAGTACACTTTTCACTTTGCTGAGGAGATAAACCAGATGGAAACTCAGAAGAGGCCAGTGAAGTGGCACATGTGCTATGCACATTCATCATCAGATCATTATAATAATTAAAGAAATAAGCTTGTTATTTTCATCATTAGATTCTCTATGATCATTTCAAGCACTTCTTGACCTTTTTTCTCTTCTCTTTTTTCTTATAGATTATTCAAGTTCATGAGCTTGAATGGTTGTTTTTATTAAGGTTTAACATACTTTTGATCTCTTTTTATTGTACTAAACTAAGGAAAAAAATTGCACAACTTCAAATAAATAAGCAAAACAGACGATATTTGTCTACTTTGATTTAGATCGATGTCTATCACTTGTACATGTAAAGACTTTTCTTTCTTCTATGGCACACAGAAAATGACCCTTTTTCTTTTCTTTTATATATAAATATATGTAGTTATCAAGTAATCAGTAATCATTATCATAAACTGCATTTGCAGGCCATGAGTGGGAACCCAAAGACAGAGTACTCTGTTTTTTCTCTCTCTCTGTGCATTATTATTTTATTGCTGTCCCTTGAATTTAGCATGCTTTAACTGAAAATTCGGCTTTTGATGGGCTGAAATGATGGAACATGATTATGGTGGGTGTAATGAGATGTAGGGAATCAGTTCTGGCTTCACGTCTCTCAAGAATTTTTATTATTTCTTTGGAAGTTAAGAGAGGAGACAATGTCAGCAAATGCCTCAAGAATTTGGGAGAATTTTCAGGGTCTAGAAACCTTTTTAAGATTAAATCGAACTTGTCTTTCTCAACAAATAACCCTACAAATCTTTCCAAAATTTGATCAATTATAGTATGTTTATTTATTTATTTATTTTGAAATAAGTATGTTTATAACACTTCACACTTATACTTGTTTTTTTTTTTATATAAATTTTTATTTTTTCTAATCTCTAATTAGCTCCCGAAGATTGTTATTATTATTTTTTTGAAAATAACTTTATTCTAATTTTAATGATTGCTTTATTTTGAGAGTGAGAATCTCAAGATATAATCAAAAGCCAACTAATTAATATAAAACATCAATGAAGTAATCTAAAATACAAAGTACATAATTTTTCAATATTTGGAAAGACTAGCAAGCAATGAGAAGTGTAGGGAAACAATTATATTAAATTATTAACCATAAGAGTACTGAATTTCAATCATTGTAGTATTTTGGTACGAATATATTATTGCTAAAGGCATTATTAATACAGGCATTGAACTTTTTTAATATAGAAACTCTTAAACTGTTCTGTGATTTTTTTTTAATTTAAAAAATAATTAAAATGTGATGTAAAGGTAAAAATAATTTTTAGTGTATTGAATTATTTATTAATATATATTTAAAAAAAGAAGAAGATAATTTTAACAAGTAAATTGGTTTTTCCGAATACTTTAGTTTCGTACAGTAAGAGAAAATTCTTTAAAAGAACTACATCAAACACCGATGGTTATCTCCTTCAACAATAGCACGGGTGGTGAAAAGAGTTTTTGGCCAGGAGGACGCAAAGGGAAATGGGCGTTGGAGAGGTGATGGTGGGCTTGCTGGATTGGGTTAATTACGAGTGGTGTTGAATTGATTTGGGAAAAATTTTTTACATCCTGAACTATCAATTTATTTTTACTTTTAATTTTAATGTTTAAAAAATGACATTTTTCTCCAAAATATATGATATTGACATTTAAACTTCATGAAGTGTACTTTATTCTCTGAAGTACTTTGAGTTAAGATTTTATCCTTATGAAGTAACTAAATTTTATGGGATAAAATAGTAATTCAAAATATTTTAATAAGTAAAATATATTTTATGAAGGTCAAATATCAATATGTCAGATATTTAAAAAGAGTAAAATGTCATTTTTTAAATATTTAAATTAAAAATACTAAAAAGTGAAAGTGTATTTTTCCTGTTGTTTTGTAAATAAATGTAAAATAAAAAAAAATTAAAAAAAATATAAAATATAAATCTTAGGGTTTGAAAGATAAAAGAAATATAAATCCTGACAATGTATTGAAGGGGAAGAAACCCAAATATTTATTTTGAAAGAAAGGATGATTAAGAAAGGGGAAGAAAAGGAGACAGTAGTAGACAGTGATGTGAAGTAAAGAGTAGTAGTACAGGTTGTTGTCTACCTCGGCCTAAAAAGACGCATTAATTGCAATAAATGCCAGATGAACCACATTGCTTCCAAGCCAGACCGTTCTTTTATGGCAAGATCTGCAACTTGCACCTTCCCTTTTACTTTTTTTTTTTGGAAAACTTCTGAAAACCTCTGAACCCCTCCCCTTTTTTTTTTATCTCTTAAATTTAAAAAAATTTAAGTTATTTTTTTAAATTTTTAATTATTCTCAATTTAGATCTTTCATTATATTTAAAATTAAATGATATTTATATTCTTAATTTTTGTATAAAATTTTGACTTTTAAAACATTTTTTATTTTTAAAAAAATAAAAATCAGGAATATTTTATTATTTTTATAAATTTTTAATGACTAAAATTGAGGAGAAGATCCAAATTAAGAACAATTAAAAGTCCGAGGATTAAATTAAGATTTTTAAATTTAAAGATGATATTTCAAAAAGTATAAAAGTTAAAAAGGCTTTAGAAGTTTCACCTTTCTTTTTTAAATAGGATTAAATGCCTTTTCAAGATTTTTTTCGAAAAATCAAATATAGCATTTTTAAAAATATCACAAAAATGTCATGGTTATCAAATAGATACTTCTATCGTGATTTATAGTTTTTAACGTGCCACGTCACCTTCACATGGCGTGATACATGGTTTCAACGTACACGTATTGTACATTACACTTTTGATCGATTAAATAATATTAAAATTATGTAAAAAAATTGAAAGAACCTGTGTACTTCCTTAAAAAAAAAAAATCCATCATCCTCTCCATTCTCCTCTCCCCAAACCACTTAGGTTTTTGTAGACCCAAATACCATCTTTGTCATCCTTCCTCAATGATGACTCAAAGGAACTCTCACAGCAGACTATTAACGAGTCGACAGACGCACAATCAAAAAGCAAACACTAAATTAAATAAAAATTCAAGCCCAAGGGTCCCAATTACAAACTTTGTTGCAGACCTTAGCGATTTTGAGGAAGATCTTCCTAAACAAGGTTCCATCAGCAATGCTCGTCCAATTATCGGATTGTCTCGACGGACAAAGCCTCTTATCTAAATGCCGGAGAGTTCTTATTTGAAGGCTAAGGCACGTCAGGCATCATCGACCAACTATGGAGCGTAAAGGAAATCCTCTTCAACCAAAGCTCTATAAAGCCCTCGCCTGCACCCAAATACCACGCATCCTTCCTCAAAGAAAATATTTTCCCCATTACCCTTCATCTGAGGTAAGTTTGTTTCCCACTATTTTTACAATTTGTTTTGATAAGGTTCATTTGCAAAAATAGATTTGGGTATGCAAAAACCTAAGTGGTTGGGGAGAGAAGAATGAGAGGACGATGGATTTTTTTTTAGGAAGTACACAAGTTCTTTTTTTTTTTTTTTACATAATTTTAATATTATTTAATCTGACGTGGCATCCAAAAACTCAAGTAGCACACCACGTGTGACGTGGCACCTTGAAACCACAGGTACTACGTCATGTGTGAGGATGATGTGACACTCCGTTAAAAAAACTAACGGAATCCTGACAGAAGTACCAAGTGAGTTTATTTGATTACCATAGGTATCATTTGTGATATTTTTGAAAATCAAGGTGGCTATTTGATTTTGGCTCAAAGCACGGGTACTGGAAATGCATTTAACCCTTTTAAATATTCCCTCTTTCACCTTTTTTTTTTTTAATTAGACATAAATTAGCTATAAATTAATTTAATAAAAGAAAATGCTCTGGGTTTTTCTCGTATGTTCTCCTGACGTTCTCTCAGTCTTACGTAAAATATGATTTAATAAAAAATAAAATTGTAATGACCTTCACCACCGATTTTTTTAGGCATTAACACCAAAATTGAGACATTAGCACTAAATTTGTGAGACATTAACACTAAAATTAAGACATTAACACCAAATTTAAGATAATTAAATTTATTTTAAATAATACCATCCTAAAATGTTAACATTCCACCCTTAGATTTTTAAAAGTTTAAACTAATAAAAAAAATTAATCATTTAATTTATTTATATTTTAACGTATAAAGTGGTTTAAAAGTATTTAACCTTTTTTTCTTTTTACATTTGGATCCCCATTAAAAGGTAAAAATAAAGCAAGGCATTCAAAAGTTTGAATGGGCAACTCTTCTTTCTCTAATTTATTTATTTATTTTTTTAAAAATGGACCATTAGATTTATAATATCTTACAAACAGGGCCGGCTCAATGCTTTTCGGGGCCTTAGGCAAAACTTCTAAACGAGGCCTTATTTTTTTAATATTTAAATATTAATTAAATAATTTTTTTAATTAAATAGTATATTTTTAATATTATTATATTTAGAGTTCTCAATATATTTTACTGTAACTTCTAATTTTTACAGTAATAAATCTACATTAATGTATCTTGTGAGTGTATGTTTAGGGTTTTTGGTTTCAAAAACAAATTCACCAAAAAAATTATTAGAAATCGGTGGGGATTGAACTGAAAATTGTCAAAACTCACCAAACAAAATACATCCGATCGATGAGTGTTTGTGGTCTAATTGAGCTGAAAATTGACACAGATGTTAACGATACATGAATCTTCATTATCAACGGTGGAGATTGGATTATGACTTCTGAGTATTTTGTATCGGAGAGGAAAAAAGAAGAGAAGAAAAGAAAGAAGAGGAAGGAGAGAGAGAGAGAGCTCAAATTGGAGAAATGAACTTCGCCAACACTCAAAGAGGAGAGAGAGAGAGAGAATGACTCTTTTTACTTTTTTAGATTAGTGTGAGGGAAAAAGACCAAAAAAAAAAGGGCTTATTATTTGTGTTTTTTTTTTTTGATAAATTGGTCTTATTTTACTATGAGCTTAGAGCATTCCCAATAGCTTCCTTGTGCTGTTCCCTACATTTAATGATCAAAACTACTTTTTGCTTCCTTATATCAAAATACACTACAACTACTTCCCTAAATACTTCCCTATATCATTAAAATATTATTTTTTACTTTACTTTTTGTTATTTTATTCTTTTAATTTATTAAACAAACTTTCTCTCTCTCCCTCACATTTTATTTCTTTTTTCTTCCGGTAGCTTCTTCTTCCTTCTTCTCTCTCTCCCTTGCTGGGTTTTTCTCCATCTTCTTCTTTCCTCCTCTTCTGGCTCACCTTCCTCTCACTTTCTTCATCTCCCTGCACAAAATTTCCTGAAATTGTGCAGTCAAAAGAAGACGGCCTTGCTTGCTTTTGAGCACAGTGGTACCCATCAATGGTGGCAGTGAAAGGAGGGACTAGGTCGCCATGGGTGGGGCTGGGAGCTGCAGTCTGGGTTGAGATAGCATCAGGCAAAAAAAATTAGGGGCCTTATTTAAAAAATTTTAGGGCCTTATTAAAAAAAAATTTGGCCCTTATTACTTGGGGGCCCTAGGCGACCGCCTCAGTCGCCTAGCCCCTGAGCCGGCCCTGCTTACAAAAAGGCCCCTATTGAAACAAAACCCGACATGGACTACTGCAGCACGAATTCAGGCTATCATAGAGCTGTGCAGGATTGCCCCGGCAGGCACTGTTTGGATTCTCACGTTTTTCTCAACAAAAAGCACTTTTTCTCTGCTTTTTTTTGCATAGAGATTCCAATTGCCTTTTAATCAACTTGGAAAAGTTAGTACTAGAAAAGCAAGCAAGCAGCCGCAGCCACCGCTGTCTCCAACTACAAACAAGTTTCACTTTCCTCGTCAAAACAACAAAAGCACAAAAGGGCTGTTAAACCAGAAAAGAAAGAAAAAGAAAAAAAGAAAAAAAAAGAAAAAGAAAAAGTTAATAGTTCCCCCCCATTGCTCATATGCTTCTTCATTTCCTCCTCAAATCTTTCCATAGCTTCCCTACTTTCTCTTCTCATCTTCTCTAAATTGCTGAAAATGCTATGTTGTTCATCTGTTAGAGCCAAAAAATTTCCCAGTTGAAAGAGGTACCACTACTATAGCTATTTCCCTAGCATCAGCAGCTTCAAAGCCCCAGTAAGATGTAGTAAACTAGTGTAATAGGAAGAGCTATAAGCATCCCAAATATAACCCTGCAACAACACCAAAATTCATATAAATATCCAGAGATTGCTGTGATTTTCATCAAAAATTGAGCAAGAATGAGGCTAGTGTTCTAACCCAGTGCTCAGAATGTCTGGATGAACATTGTATTCCTTGGCAAACACAAAGGGGACTATCCCTTGGGGTAGAGCTGCCTGAAAATTGTTAAGAGCAGAGTTTACATTATTATCCGCAGCAGAAGAAGTGTAAAATTGTGTCTACAGGCAGAAAAACTAGCCATGATTTAGTTTTAGGAACACCCTTTTCACCTGTACAATAGCAATGTGGAAAAGAACTCCTTTTAGTCCAACAGCAAAGGAGGCGGCGGCCATGACCGCCGGACCGGTGATGAAACGAACAGCCATGGCAAAGGTGGCGATGGAGTTCCCACATGCAATAATTTTCGGCTGCAACGCCATGAACAAACCTGCAACCCCGTCAAAGATAATACAATTAGAAACAAATCCAGCCCTTTAAAAACACCACTTTCTCCCATCAGGTTATCCTTCACATACCAAGACTAAACATGGCCATTCCCAGACCAGCATTAGATAGAATGGCTATGGAACCAGCTATGATCGCAGGCATTGTGATTTTCCACCTGTAAAATTACAGCGCTTGTTAGCGTTTTCTCACGCTTTTAATGATATCTTGTTTGCTTATAAAAAAAATAAAATCAGTTCAATGATTAAAAGAGCTAAATTAACAACTCAACAATTGTTTGAAAATTAGCGGACGAATTAGCTTTTACATACTTGTAGGAGACCAAAGACCAGGTGAGGCCAATGAGGCTGGAGTAAGTATTGGGATTCCTAATGAGCTTTCGCCAAACCATAATCAAGATGAGTCTGGTCATAACGCTGGCAGGCGGCATAGACGTTGCCTTGGATTCACCTTGAGCACCACTCTTTGGGTGGAGCTCCGCCGTGGAGCTGGAGCCGAGCTTGGAAAGCACTGGGCCTTCACGGTCGACCCCATTTGCGGCTGGCCTGTTTCCAAAGCTGAACTCATCCCGACCAAACTCATCATAATCTAAATATCAAACAAGAGAGAAGCAGGATTATGATCACATAATACATAAGAAAATGACACAGCAAAAACAAGCGTGTTCCTAGTGATGACAAACATGGGACCAACAAAAAACAGGGGATTCTATTCCGAATCTGCACAGAAAAGACGTTGAACAACAGACAAAATCCAACAACCCCCCACTCAAAATTAATCCGAAATCCATATTCAGTCGGACAAATGAAGTTACATCAACAACCAACAAAATTTCAAAGGGGGTGACAAAAAATCGCATTCAATCATGCCCAAATAGTCCACAGAGTCAGGCACATCATGTGAAACCCAAAAAATTAAAAAAAAAAATTAAAAATAAAAATAAAAACAGCAACCAGTGACGGAGTAGATTTCAAACCTTTTTGGTGACCAACCCCACCAAGCTCATTTCCATATTCTCCACCCCTGAAAACATGGATCCCACCTTCGGAAACAGGGGAGGCGCTTGAGCTCCAAACAAACATGTGAAGGTCCTTGCCTCCATCACCACCACCACCAGTCCCATTGACCTTCTTCTTCGCACCCGGCGAGAAAATACCGGCACTCGGTGGAGCCGGATAGGCCCCGTTGGCTCTCGCCGGGTTCCCGAACACGCCGACTCCTCCGCTCTCCTCGTCGAAACCCAGGTTGCCGAAATTGGATTGCCTCGGGCTCACATTGCTCGCGTTCTTACCGTTCACCATGGAGTAGAAATCAGTGTGATTGAAACTCGAACCTCTAGGGGTGGGATTTCTTGAGGACTGGAGCGAGTAAATCTCGGCATTCGTCAAGTTCGACGGCCGTGGAGTGAGTGAAAGACCGGAATTAGGCCCGTGGGATCGCCGGGAGAAGATTTCGGACCGAGAAGAAGTTGATTTTCTCACGGTGACATGGAGTTTCCCGTCTTCACCAACTTCAGCTTGGGTTTCAAGCGGTTCTTTCCCATCCAAGGAAAGGATATCAGAATCAACTCTAAAGGAAATAATCGAGCCAGCAGTGTCAGGGAATTGCTCAACGATCAGAAGCCTGGCTCCCCTGTATTCAAACAAGAAGAGCATCAAAGTGTACCATATGATGCATTGGAGGACCACAATTTGAACCATGAGAGTCCCTGAGTCGTCCCCATACATTCCCTTCAGCAAAGGGATTCCCATGACGAGTGTGTTTGGGAGACTGGAAAGAGAGAAGAGGGTGATGGACCATTCCAGAGATCCTCTCGAGCTGGTTCTGGACCAGATGGCTAGGACCACCAAGACGATGACTTTTTGCAGAGTGTCAGCGGCTATGAACCTGTAGTTCATTTCATAGGGGTTGTTATTGGAGATGAAGTGAAAGGAAAGGAGCGGGACTGCAAAGAGCGCTACAAAGCGGTTGATGCCTGAGCATTGGTCGGGGCTGAAGATTTTCCACCATTTCACAGAGCCGTAGGCTAAGATCATGGCAACATACAGAGGCACAACGGCTGTGAGAACGTGGTAAAGGTCTGTGAGGGTAATCATTTTTCTTCCTTAATTTTTCTTTTTTCTGCGATGGGATTTTGGTGGGTTCACAAATGAGAAAATGGAGTGAAACAGAAAACCCAGATGGGGAAACACCAGTCCAGCTTAGAAAAAGTAAGGTCCTTTAAGAGTTAGTCTAGTATGGTAGAGAAAATAAGCTCAAGAAGTTAACCCATCTTAGAAACTCAAAAGAGACAACGTTAAAGAAGTAAAAAGGAGTGGAAAAGGGGAGTCGCCGGAAATAACCGGAAGGTGGTTGATTTGCCGGTGAGTCTTAGTGAGAGAGAGAGAGAGAGAGAGAGAGAGAGTAGCAAGTGGGAATGGGAGGGAAGTGTAGTGTTATAATAATGGTATTTTATGGCAGACAAAGAAATAAAAGCTGAGGGCTTTTGTGAAGCTTTTTTCTCTTTATTGATAGCCTTTTTGGAATGGAAAATGAGAGAGAGAAAGAGAGAGAGTGGAATGAGTATCTCAGAGCAAAGGAAAAGTGATTCTGAGTGAGAGGAAAAAGACCAAACAGCATCGGAGAGAAAGAAAGAAGGCCAGAGGAAAAGCAAGAGGAAAGGGAAAACCAGAGGCAGAGGAGAGCTTCCAAAGATTCTCTTCACTTTCTGCTATTTATATACTATCCTCATTGGCTGATAAGAAATATTTCCCCCTTTTTCTCTCTGTCGGAACATATATTTTGCACTTGGAGTGGACCCTTTTTCATTTCTTTCTTTCTCTCATATATATATATATATATATATATTGCTTAGCAAGTACTAGGAGCATTAATAGAATAGTCTCTAATTTTATAATTTTTAGTGTTAATTTTATTTAATTTTTAAGTTATGTAACAACCCTAAAAATTACACTAATATTTTCTTTATGACTAGATAAAAAAGAAAAGTTACGTTTTATCATATGTATTTGATGAGTGAGTACTGTTCACTTTTTTTTTTCCCATTAGAATAATGAGACTGCTAGTAAAGAATTTGGAGCTTTTTTACCAAATGGGCTCACCAAAATAACCAAAAATAATAATTTTGGTGAGACTGCTAATAATATTGTAATATAATTCTTTTAACAAACAATGGTAAGAATCAAAAGTCAAAATAGATAGAAAAGTAATATTATATCCACTTTTTTTTTCTCACAAATATCTAATAATAATAAATTTTTTATTTTTTTGGGAAAAAAAGGGGCTGACCTTGCTCCCTATAACTTGAGACCAGAAGAATACTTATGGGTCCTTTGTGTCTTCTATGTATGACACTCAAATTATAGTAAGAAAAGATGAGTTTAGGTTCCATCCACCTGAGAGATACTTGCAAGTATATTCACATATGCCTTTAGCCTCATAGAAAGTAGACTTAGCATTTAAGGATGTCTATACTAAAACGTGACATATTAACATAAAATTCTTTCAAATAGTCTTCAAATCGCCATATAAATCTAAACAACAAATCCTCTTCAATATAAAATACAGAATATATATAATCTTTGCATAGCTTAAAATTGTTATCAATGGTTTTATTCATATCAAATTGTTGATAATTTAAGGAAAAAATATAAAAAGAAAACCTCCCAAACCAGCCGTTTGATATATAACCCCTCAATGTTCAAAAAATACTAAAGCAGCAGACCAAACTACCAAAATGTATTAAAAAAGGCCACTCATTTTTTTTATATTCCTATAATACCCAAATTTTTTTAACAAAAAAAAAAAAACAAATTTTTAAAAGGAAAATGATATGTGTTAATTTGAGATTATCCTTATTGAGTTTTAATTTATTTGTGATTTTAAAAACCACATTATAGTTGGGAGGATACTAGGCAAACATTTAAAGAGAACATAGCATTTCCATTTTTTAAACGCAAAAAAAAAAAAAAAGAATAAATAATTAGTCACTGTAGTTGGTCTAGATTACAAATTGTTTCATGTCGTATTAAAGTAAAATCAATAGGTGAATAAAATAATATTTTAACAGAATTTGACTCCAGATACTTTTTTTTTTTTTTTTTTTGAATATCTTAAGAAACGTATCTTTGATTTTACTTTAATACGATATGAATAGTCATTATAGTTGGCCTAAATTAGTCACTATAGTTGACCTAAATTATTTGTTTATTCCAATTTTTTTTCTATTTATTCTTCCATTGGGTTTTTTTGTATTTTTTTAAAAAATTGTTTGGTTTTTTTACAATTATTTTATTATTATTATATTTGTTAAAAGAGTATGGGTATTATAAGAATATAAAAAAATAAGTTGCATTTTGTATACATTTTGGTAGTTTGTGGGCTACTTTAGTACTTTTTGAATATTGAGAAGGTATATTGCAAATGGCTGACAATTTGTGAGGCTTTTTTATATTTTTCTCATAATTTAATGAGTCTTAAATGATTTATGATTTTTAATTGTGATCTCATATTACATTTACATTTTCACAATAGGTACACAAAAAATGAAAATTAATTAAGTGTTTTATCTCTTACAAAGAATTTTATATTTACATATTCAACTCTTTTTAACTATAAATGTTTAGTGCTTTATTACATTATTGGGGAAACATACTATAAAAGTTCTTAAGGTTTAACTTTTTATCATATCACTTCATAGGATTTAAAATTGATCAAATCAACGAAATCACTTCTTATGATGTGATTTTATTATGAAATTGCTTCCTTCGTACACTTGCGGTTAGGATTCTTAATGAAAATTGTAACATGTAGGCATAAGATCAAACCAAACCCGATAAAATATCTCCATGCATACAAAAAAATGCAACGTAACTTGACTCATGTCCAAAAAACCCAAAGAAAAAACAAAAACAAAAACACACAATAGAAAATGAAGAAAAGAAAAAGAAAAAAGAAAGAGATAGAGGAAAGAAAAAAGAAAGAGATAGAGGGTGCTTGGTTGGCCAACACAAGTCGCCACCCACCCATGCCCCCTTTGCTAGTGAGGGTGTAGATCAGTTGTGTAACACTCCCAATTTTAGTCTTGACTAGTTTGGTAGGGTTATTAGCTACCTCAATATAGCTAACTGATATCTAACCATGGAACCAGCTCTCTAAGCATTATCTTCTTTTTTCTTTTTTCTTTTTTATGACATACCTCTAAACATTATCAAAGTCAATGTATAGGAAGATAAAACAAATATGAGAAATCTAATAACCATAAAAGAATATTATCCTTCAAAACATAGATACAGAACAACTAGTAGAAATAATAACTTGATCAAACCTTGTAAGAACATGAATATCTCTATCATAAACAATTGTGTAGAGGCAACCTCGCTCCTCCCATTTTCCTAGAAAGAGGCATTCTATAAGATGTAATAATTACGTAGGTCTAACGACTTAGTAAGTAAATCTTATAGTTGAATATGACTTGGGCTGATTATTATTGAGCATAAATAAACATTTAGTTTGACAAAGATTTGAAATAGGTGTTGTCTTTGTTAATACACCATAAATATATCGTTTTGTTGAAAGGAAGGGGTGTACTTGCAATGGCAATCATCTAAGAGTTTTAATACAAGAAACTAATGTTTTAATATGTCATAATTATCATATATATTCTACCTAAGATATTATCCCTTCTTAGCAGGGTTAACACTGTCTCAAGGTACTTGTAATACAATGTCGATGCCCTAGTTAATATATGCTGCTATCCATAACACTAACAGTCCGACCGAGTCCAACTTCTTGTAGCCCATGCTACTAATGATGTATGTCCTATAGTGACGCTCTCATTAAGGCTGCACCAGTCACGAAATAATAATTGGATCCAATGCCCATATATCACATTCATACACACATTTGACCATAGAATCAAGTTTATATAGTAAGCGCCTATGACTATTATATCACATGTACCGGTGTACTATGTCATACGATATATCTTATCAACCAGTTATTGAGGCAATTACAAAGTTTTACAAAAATATAGGCATACTCATATCATACCTGTGCTGAGTTAATTGACATATCACACATTTTTAAGGAAAGTGATCGTAAGTGTTTACTTACCTCATGTGCTCGCTTGAATCCTCTAACATCACAAATCTCTAATATAATGAAATATGACACATTGTTATTGTAATGCCCAAAAAATTAGCCTCGGCTAATTTGGTGGAGTTACTAGCAATTGCCCCATTTATGTCCACTTGTAACTAAATGAGAAATCACCCCTTTAACTTCATCAGAGTAAATGCAATGGAAGGCGAATAAATCTGAGTTACTATAATTTATTAAGTATGAACAAAAAGCAACTAAGCAATAATAATGGCAAACCTGTAATATTTGGCAAGTCCTAAATCACACGAGTAGCAGCAGCTAGGCCACTCCCAGAGTGTTGAGTCAAGTTACCTAGAGAATAATAAAAGCATAAGTCTAACGAGTTAGTAAGTAAACCTTACAACATCGATATGACATGAGCCCAATTAATAAAAGTAAACGTGCAATTTGAGTAATAATCAAAATGGGACATTATCTCTGTTAATACACCATTTAGTAGGTTTTCAGTTTTCAAAGATCATGGTGTACTACTGGCAATAACTACCTAAATATTTTAATGTAAGAAAAACTAACGCTTTATAGGTCATAATTCTCATATATGGTCTACCCAAGATATTACCCCTTCTTAGCAGGGCTAGCACTATCCCGAGGGACCTGTGGTACAATGTCAGTGCTTTAATCACTGCACGCTACCGTACATAACACTAGCGGCATGACCGAGTCCGACCTCGAGTGGGCCACACCGCTAATGATGTCCGTCCTGTAGTGACCAACCATTGTGAATGACTGCACCTTGGTCACGAAACCATTTGATCCAAATCTCCCATATAACACACACATTTGACCATAGTATGAAGTTTATATAGTAAGCCCATAACCGTTTATACCGCATGTATCGGTGTACCATGTCATACGATGCATCTTATCAACCAATTCATAATGCAATTTACCAAGTAATTATAAAATAGGCATGCTCATATTATACTCGTGATTAGTTAGCTAACATATCCCACGTTTTTAAGTAAAAAGGCTGTAAGGGTTCACTTACCTCACGCACTCGACCGAATCCTTCGACCAAGTTAAATTCTGCTATAACGGATACAAGACATCATTATTTTAAGCCTTATATAATCTAAAAATATGGCTAAGTTAGAGTGTACATGTGCGAAACTTAAAAATCGGTGTTTAGCCCATTGACCGTACATCTGGCCCTGATGGCATACGTCGGCTCAGTGAGTTAAGCACACCTTTAGGTTTTCGAATAGCACTTCATTCCTACATCATTTCTAAACCTCTAAGCCTCTTCTAAGCTAACAATTAAGCACATGCAATGTAAGAAATCACAACACAATAAAACTCTAAAGATCTTTTGAAAACATTAACACTTTTAAGGAATGCTTAGTGAACACTTTAGAAAACTCATCAAGATACAAGCTAGAAGGTAAAACAATGCTAAAATGTAAAAAGAAACAGAGCGTACCCCAAAGCTAAGCAAAGACATGGGCTCCTCCTTACAAAACTCCTTCAAACTCACAATTCTCTCAAAATATAAGACTCTCTCAATTCTAACAGCCTAGGGGCATGCCAGAGCTCTGAATAAGTGTGAAGAAGAAGAAAATGAGGGAAAGGGTATTTATAGGGGAAGGTCACCACCAACTCTTTGAAAAAGCAGTGGACGTCCACCAACCCTAGCGTACGTTCGGTATTATTTGTCCAACGATCCAAACGGTGTCTCGTATGTTCAAGTATTAACTATGAGGTATTTGAAAAAGTAGCGTACATCTAATAGTCTCGCATACATTCGTTGTACTATTTGCAAATCTTACGTCTGATGGTCCCCACATGTACATCCGCACTAAAACATACGTTCGTTTGACCTAGCATACGTCCGTTCCTAGAGGATTAGTGTTTGACTTCTATTTTCTAAAGGATTGGGTCTTTATTAAAACAATTCTATTGAAAACCTTGTTAACTGCTTTTGTAAAAAGGTTTTCAAATAATAAAAATGGCCGTTTTTATCAGGGTATTACAATTATATGCAACACTAGAGAACTCTTTGAATGACACAATAAGTTATATCTAATGAAAGGCGCCATCAAAATCCTAAGCTTGCACATTCGAGTTCTGGGCGTGTGTCATGCTCTTTGGGCGAACGTTCGGCTAAAGAGTAAAAACTCTTGACCAGAAGCCCAAATATGGTCCTATACTCCTAGGGTGCAATACATCTAATCCTAGGCACCTAATCAACACATGCAAGGTAATGAACATGCTAACATGCAAAAAAGAAATCAAAGGCGAGTTAAAGACTCTTTAAAACATTCTTGGTCTTTGTGAGAAAATGGGAGTGAGAACTTGTTAAGTCATCTTTAAAACTTGTAATACTTAACAAAACATCAAGAACAACATGAAGGCTGTGGAAATGGGCAAGAAAATACCTTTAGAAGAGAGTAAAACCACCAAGGCCTCCTTCTTCTCTTTCAAAATCACTCATCACTCTAGCTTTAGGGTTTTCTGGTGTGATTAGGGGTTGAGGGCTGAAGGGAGGGGTTTATGTAGGGGCTTGGGGCATGCTCTCCTCTGGAAAGGTGGAGAATGGGCTAAAATTACTTCTTTGATTGTTAGAGAACGTTCAGGTACAATTTACACAATGTATCAAAGGGTTTATTCGTACATTTGGGTATTACCCAATGGCTCAAAGACTAGTCAACCTCGTGGTGGTCCCCTAATCAAACACTCGTACTTAGATTAATGGTAAATGCATCGACCAATAAAGGTGTGGGTGGGTCACCTCACCCACACGCCCTCTATAGGGAGTTGGGAGGCCACTTCACCACCACCCATTGAGCTCCTTCCCCCTTTCAGTTTTTTTTTGTTGGTCATGTGTTAAGGTTAAGGTGGCACTTTTACACACACAGAGCTATTTTATTTGGCATGACATAGTCTTATGCCTACGTCTATGTATTACAATTTTCATGCTCCCACCTCCTATTGTATTTTGATGTAGCACACTTTCCAATAAATATTCTCCCGACCAAGGCTTTAAGAATCTTTCCTGAAACCGAGACATTGTCTTGACAATTTGAGTATCTTTCCACAACTTTTACCCGAGGCACATGTCCAACAGAATTTGATCCATTCCAAACCAAGTCATTCCAATAGCTAATCCCAAGGGGTAAAAAAAGCTAAATATGGAAAGCACAGCTGGCATGTCATAATGGAACCAAAGAAGAAAATCTTTGACCGCCAAGCTACGATTTTTATTTGCTAGAGATTTATTTTATTATATTCTTATTTTTCCATTAAGAATTTATTTCATGAAAATATATATTAGACTCCAAAATACACCTAGAGGGGGGTAAATCGGTGTTCAACAAAAATTAATGTGGAATTAAAAATAAGAAGAAGGCAACAATCAATCACTAGAATATGTAAAGTAGTAAATTAAAAAGACGCAAATATTTTGGTGACAAAGTGGAAACCTAACCTTTCAAAAGTAAAACCACTCCAGGACTATTAAACATAAAAAATCACTAAAATAAAATCCATATTACATATACAATGAGACTTAAAACCCTTTGCAACTCCTAAGCTCTGTAAGATCAACAAGCTTACCGCTTGTCTCCTAGCTTGACAATTTTCTTGAATTAATTCTCCTTTATCAGATCTTCCAATAGACTTCTTATCGTTGATGAACAAAATGGCTTCTAAAACATAGCAACACTCTAAGACAAATAGCTTTAAAGCTCTGAATACTGATAATCCTCTCTTACCATGTAATACCCTGATAAAAAAAACTATTTTAAAAGATTATTGACTCATTACGGAAATGGTTAATGATTTCATAAAAACATAGTTTTTAAAACACATATCGAAGCCCTTCTAAGCAAGCCAACCCCTTGAGCCTTTTGAGGTAAAACCCAAATCCCACCCTTCTTTGATCAAACGTAAAGTAGGGAGACCACTCGAATGTACGCACTTGGCCCCTAGTGTGAACGTAAGCTAGGGGGACCACCCGAGCGTACGTTGGCCAGTCTTTGATCCAATGGGCAATACCCTAAAACGTACGCCTGAACCCTTTTATCCAACATATAATAGTACCCGAGTGTTTGCTAGCACCTTGAAAAGCAGTTTTAACCCATTCTCCACTTTTTTAGAGCAAGGCACGTCCCAAGCCCTTGTATAAACCATGCCTTCAACCCCCAGCCTCCCATAACCTCAGAAAAACCTTAGCTCTAGTGTGATAAGTGATTTGGAGAGAGAAGAGGAAGAAAGCTTGGTTTTCTTGCCATCTTTTTAGGTAATCCCCTTACCCATTCCATGGTCTTTTTAATGTTGTTACTTGTATTTCATGTTTGAAGATATTTTGACAAACCCTTACACCCATTTTTTTACAAAAGCCAAGTATGTTTTGAAAGAGTTTTAAATCTTTCTTCCATTGCTTTAAGTTGCATGATAACATGTTATGTACTGTGTATGTGCCTACTTAGTAGCCTGGGATGAGATATATCAACCCTTAAATTGGATAGAAGTCTCGAAACACAATTTAAAGCTTTCGACCTAGACACCTAACTTAATGGCCGAACATACACCCTCGAGGCCGAATGTTGGACCAAGGAGTAAGGCCTCTGTCCCTTAGCTACAAATATGTAATATTATGGTTGCTAGATAAGACTTTTCGTGCCATAACTCGTAGGAGTTCTCTAATACTGGTCATAACAACATGTCTTATTTCGTTATAGCAGGGATTTATGATGTTGGAGAAGTCAAGTGAGTGCACGAGGTAAGTAAACACTAACAAATACTTTCTTTAAAAACTTGGGACATGTCAGCTGACTGACCACATTTATGATATGAGTATAGCTACATTTTTGTACATCTTGGTAACTACTTTAATAACTAGTTGATAAGATGCAACATATGACATTATACACCGATACATGCAGAATAATGGCCATGGACTTACTATATAGACTAGGATCCAATGGTTTTCGTGACTGGTGTAGACATTTCCTAATGGTTGGTCACTATAGGATGTACATCACTAGTAGCGTGGGCCACCTGAGGGTGGACTTTGTTGGGCTACTAGTGTTATGGACGGTAGCGTACAATGGTCGGAGCATTGATATTGTATTACAGGTCATTCGGGATAGCGCCAACCCTACTAAGATTGGGTAATATCTCGAGTAGACCATATATGATGATTGACTTATAAAACGTTATTTTTCTACATTAAAATACTTATACAATTGCCAATGGAAATTCACCACATGTTGTCAAACCAAACAGTATTTTCAATGTGTATTAACAGAGACAACACTTTCAAACGAGCGGTGTGTTGTGTCAAAATTTAATATACTTGCAAGTGCACAAATCGTTTGCAATAAAGGGTTAGAAGTGCGAGGTCGATCTCACAGGGAATTGTGTTTTTGAAGAACAAATTATATCTAAACTAATTTAATCCTAACATAGTTCCAAAAAATTTGGAGTTTTTTATTTTGAAAATAAAAGACAAAACATAAACTAAACAAAGGAAAATAAATCAAAAGAAAAACACTAAAGTTTTGGAATCCACACTCACCGAATCGTAACAACATACTCCAAGTTTATCAATATTAATCCGAAGTTCTCACAAATTAAATCCTATGTATGTTCTGCTATACTTTAAAAAGTTAATCAAAACTATCTCATGTATCCATTCTTTACACAAATCACAAAAAAAATCCAATTTCAATCAAATCATCAAATGTATTCGTAAATAACAAAAGATATTCAATTTCAATCAAATCATCAAATGTATTCGTAAATCACAAAAGATATCCAATTTCAATCAAAGCATCCAATGCATCCGTAGAACAAATCACATGAGATATCCAATTTTTTTAGGAAAATAAAACCAAGCAATCAATTATGTGAAATTATCTCAAATCACCAATTATATCCTTGAATCACAAAATATATAAAAGAATCATTCCACACATTGAAAAGAAGTAAAACAATTGAAACATTAAACCCAATAAAATCAAACAATATTGACTTACATAAAAGTAATGTTGTTCTTCATATGTAAGGCTTCATCCTCAACCTTAATTGAGAATTCACCTAACCATGACTATAAAAATAAAATCTAAACCTAAACCTAAAGAAAACTAATCTAAAAAGGTGAAATTTCACTCTTTGGTCTCCAGCCTCCGGAATCTCTTTATCATAAGGTTTAGTAGTCTATTTATGGGGGTTTCTGTGGTTTTAGACTAAAAAATGGTGCTAACTCATAGCTAGCAAACGAGTGCACTCGAGCACTTGGCTAATGCACTTGATCACACTCGTGCATGCAATATTCCTCTTGTGGCACAATGCTCTCGTGCTGCTAACTTGCTTGTGTGCATGGGTGCACTTGAACGCAACCCAACTAGGATTGAGCACAGGATGGTACACTTGATCCTACTTCTTCATATGACTATTTTTTTTCAACTTCCTTCACTTTGCATTGTTCCCTTTAAAGATGTTATTTTCCTTTAACAACCTACAAAACACTAAAAGTACGAATTAACACAAAACACTATATTAAGACACAGTTAAAGGATTAACCAATATAAATTAATGACTCCAAATATGCAATATTTAGCACACATCACGGTGCAATAGCCATTTGTTTACTACGAAGGTGGGCATCCACAAAGTCTTGTTAAACAGCGATGTGAGAACTTTTGATCCTTATCAAACCGACTTTTTCCAAGCAGCCAGCCTCAATTTTTTTTTCTTTTTTCTTCTTTTTTTTTGAAAAAAATATATATAATTTTTTAATCTTTTTATTTTTTTTAAAAAATTATTAAATATGACAAATGGCGACATTTGATTGGTGTTGACATGACATTCTATTAAGTTTTGGACGAAATTTTAACGAATATACCATCTTGATCTTTATGAAAATTATAAGTACTTCTTGTGATGAAAATGAAACCTTAAAGGGAAAAAAATGAAGTGTTGAAACCCTAGGGGGCAAAAGTGTATCCAACCCTTATATTTACCTTCAAAATTGATATATGCCCTAATATTCTTTAATATTTCAGTTTTTACATCATTTGATCCCTTTGAAATTGTCATTTGGTCCTGTTATTATAATTTTTTAGTCTACCTATGAGGAATAGAAATAGAATGATTTTTTGTTGGGATTGGTATCCTAAACTCAATTGATTGGATGATTTTTTGTTGCAATTGAATAATAGTGTTTATTCCCTGATTTTATTATTGAACATTGGGTATATACTTTTGATGTTTACATGTTCTATCATATACATTTAAAGGCCCTAAGTTGCATTGTATATGACTTTGGTGTGAGTAATAGGGTTATCACACAGAAGATAATAGTCATAGGTCCATGCAACTTAATAATCATTCTTCATGGTCGTAAATGAAATTGGGCATTTCATATAGACCATAACATGTCAACTTTAACGATTTGGCTTGATCAAGTGAAACATATGGCCTTCAAGTTTATATGTTGGCATAGGAGCAAGGATATGCCATGCATTGAACAGACCATTGAGCCATCATTATTTGAAGCATTGTTATAAAGAATGAGGTATATGTATGTTTGCTTATAACAATTACCCTAAATCCCGAGAAAATTGCGAACTCAGATGTAAAGTATATATCACTTCAATGAATCAAGGAGTGTGACCTTTCTACGATCAAAATTTTAGTGCATTTGGTGATTGGATGTATAGTGGGAATACCCTTTTCAAGAAGGAATCCAAGTCTTTTTGTATAGAACAAAGTGACAAAAAAAAAAAATAGTTTCGTTTATGTAGATTTAGTGTGAATAATTATTCTAAAACTCATGCTTGAGTGTTTTGGTTGGAAATATTGAAGTTTTTGTGTACATAGTGAGATGGAATCTCACAAAGTACACAAAATTATCGTGTAATTAAATCGGGTATTCAAGGATAAAATTTAGTAAATAAACTGACGATATATTGGCTTTAATTCAACTATAGAATATTACATGGAGTTGTAATATGTTTTAAAGAAATATGTCATAAGGATTAATTAATTAATTAATTCAAAAACACGAATTAGAGTGTAATCACATTTGTTTAGTGAAATCAATTGTTATTAATAGTGTCTTGTGACAAGTAAAAGATGAAAAGTGTTATAGCCCTATTGGAGCTAATTTTATTTTTCCTTTGAGTCCCTCTTTGAACTTATGTAAATTGATTATTTAATTTTGGGCTCTAGTTGTAGAATACCAAAATGAGTTATTCATGCTCTAGCAACTTGTTGTGATTGTTACAGATGTACGAGGCTGGGTAATTTCTTGGTCCTCTACTGGTACTTGTGGATTCAAGGGTAAAAGGAGAAGGACATTTTTTGTTGCCCAAATCGCAACAAAAATGCTATTTGGACAGTAGTGGATCAAGATATGCAACAAGCATAAGTCATTTTGTATTTATTTATTTTGCTTGTTATTTGAAGTTGACTGGGCTTATGAATTTTAACTTCTAAAGGCTTAAGCAGAGTTAAAAGAGCATTGAGCCAATGAGATAAAACCAAGGGCGGAAGCATGCATAGTTCGTCCCCCCAAACATTTTGAAAATATTATTAAAATATAATTTTTTATAAATTTATCCTCATAAAATTATATTTTTGTCCCTTTTTTAAAAAAAAATTCTTTTAGTTTTGCCCACTCTTTCTGCTTTAAAAAATTGAAAATGCTCCCATTTAATTAGTGACTTTTGGTTCGCAACATTATTTTAGTTTGACTCTAGTGTTTATTGGAGCTCCAAGCCTCCAAGTGATCTTGTTAGGAGAAAAAGTTCACACTATATGTATATATATATATTTTAAAATCCTATAGATCATTTTTAGTTTATTTTTATAACTTTTGTATGCAATTATAACTTACAATTTACTATAAAATTAAATTTAAGACTTATCTATATTTATTTTGGATAAACATACATAAATACACATATAAAGTGATACTATATGTATTTATGTGTATATATTCAAGTAAGTTCGTCCCTCCATCTTTTCCAAAAAAAAAAAAAAAAGTTTGTGCCCCCATAATATAAATACTAGGTCCGCCCCTGGATAAAACCCAAACTCGAACGTTGGGGTTCAAGGAAAATGGCTAGCATTTAAGCTAGCCCTAAGAGGCACATGGGGAGAGAATTCACTCCCCATGGTCAGTGGTCACAAGGGAAATTCACCTTGTGACCATAAGTCGTAGTACTACTAAGATTCTAAAATGCTCTTTTCCCACCTCTCAATGTAAACCTAAATCTATAAATAGAGGATCCTAAAGAAGCATAAGTGCATACAATTGTGAGGAGACAAAGCAAAAGGATATTATTCAAAAAATAATTCTCAAAACTTACCTTTGATTCATGCTATTTTTATGCTGATATTCTCTGTCAAGATGTTCGAGCACCATTAATTCGATAACTAACAACTCAACTATTAATTCTTCTGGATCAATTACTCTCACTAATAAATCTTAGATATCTCCATCCTGCATATATTTTCCTTATGTTTGTGCATTACATCTCACCACAAACATTGTTCCATTGGATCATAGTGCCATATTTACTGAGTTGTGGAAGCTTTTTTCTATGCCATGAGTGAACATACTGGGATTGATCTTCAAGAACATATTGAGAAGATAAATCCACTTCTACCTCTAAACCATTACCAGTAGGCATGCTTATCATGAGAGCAATACTGACTTAAGGAGTTGCTGCCTTCAGAGCTTAATAGTATTTGAGTTCTCAGAAGAAAATGTCGATGCTTAGGGTTGTTTTCTCAAGAAGAAATAGACTTACAATCACTTGTGTATAAGATAACTCTATTAAAAAATATATATATTACAATGATTAATTCAATGGTTGATTAAAGCTATCATGTCAATATGGTATATAGGATAAAATATAATATTTTTTTAAAACCTATTCTTTCTTGTTGTATAATGTTATACACCATATTTTTATGTTACAATTTGGAAGTGACAATTTCAACCAATTCTTATATTATATATATATATATTTTTAATAAGAACTAATTCAAAAATTGGTTAGGACTGTCAAATTAATATTATGAAATAAAAATGTAATATATTACATTACTCTTTGGTGGAAGAACAAACTCTATCTTTTAGCAAGTACGGAAGAACTCATTCTCCACATGGAAAAATATATTTCCCAAAGTTTCAAAGAATCAAATTGTGCCCAGAATAACTCAAAGTGGAACACTTTGATTTTAATGTGAGGCAGGAAACAAGTTAAAGGTAAAGTGGGTGACCAAAGACATATAATGAGACAGGGAAAGAGGGTGTTGGCTTTTGCAAGTATTACCTAACATAAATAAATTAATATATTTTCTCTTAACTTTTAACCAAAATAGATGATCTTAGTGAACCTATGCAAACAAGTCAAAGTGCACCAAACAAATATTTGTCACCACTAACATGCATGCACCAATATTGTGTTTGACTCTTTCAATCACTACAGTTATCAATCATTGGAACATCTCATATGGCCTTTGTTAAATCAGCATGTGGTCAGGCCACTACCATTAATAGTATCACTGGCTAGGTTTCTCAGATTCTCGTCCCATTTTAAAGATTCTATCTGCACGAGCAGTGGAATGGATTGTTACAATCGATGATGTTATTTTTTTTTTTTTTGTCTTTATTTTGTTATTGTAATCCATATTTTCACTCATCTATATATTAAAAAACAAATTCAACATGATCTGCCTATACCTCACTATCTTCTTGTCTATTATTATTATTATTATTATTATTATTATTATTATTATTATAAGGTACTATTTTATTGAAAACAATTGAACCAAACAAAACAACTACATCTGCATAAAACCAGCATCTAGTATAAGCTTCAAATTAACCAACAAGTCGGTCCATAGGGAGATTAATCCAATTTCTTCATAAAATAACATTCTCCAAACACAACTATATACTTTAATTAAAAGCTTAGTTTGGCTGCTGCTTGTTTGATTGGAGATACATGTGAAGCAAGTGTGATAATTAAGTAGAAGAACTGCACATTTTTTGGCTTATTAATTAATCTAGTTTGAAAGGAATCGGCCGATTCTTTTCTAGCAACTCTTATTTGACCTCTCATGCAATTCTTTTTTGACTTTACATTAAGTAGGTAGACTTTCTAAAGGTAACTTTTAGTCAATATTACACTAAAAGGAGAGAGAGAGAGAGAGAAAGATGCAAACTTTATGAAAGAGAAAAAATAAAAAATAAAAAATAAAATTCCTTTTTTTTTTCTTTGCAAAAGCTATAACAATATATAACCCTAACAAATTTGAGATTGCATTGAGAAACACAACGTCTAAAAAACATTAAGATTGCATTGAGATTGTGTTGAATACTGTAACTCAACATTGCATAAGTAATCAATTATAAAAAAATAAAAATAAAAATAAAATCTTATCTTTTTTCCCATTTAGAAATTACAAAAATAGATAAATAAAGAATATTTTAAATGAAATAATTAAGATCAATAACCAAATTAATAGTTGTTTTTCTTTGAAAAAGTGGGTAAAAAAATAAATAAATTTTAGTTAAATATTTGTTGAACCCAAAATGAATGCTTATATATATATATATATATATATATATATATATATATATATATATATAAGTGTTTAGTTTTGGATGATCTCTCTGAAGTGGGTGGAATTGAGATGAGAGAGGGTGATGTGGGAGTGGGAAGAGCACATTTTGCCTTTTGGGTTGAAATAAGGCACCCTTTTTATTTATTTATTTGTGGAATACAAAACTCTCTTCTAAGTTCTAATTAAGAAATTATATATATTCCCTCGCTGTAGAAAATTCAACTTTCAAAGGGCATATTATTTGATGCATTATGACTTGAATTGAAAAATAAATAAATAAATAGTAGTAATTAACTCATCAACTCACATCCAAGCAATGGAGTCTCAAAGGAAAATAGATATATAGACGTAATTATGATAATTAGGGAGAGGGATATTTCAATCTTCGACTAGAGCTGGACCATGCTGTCGGATAGGCACGTTATCTTTTTTATTCAAGATGTGGCAGTTGGTAGTTAGGTTTGTCTTCAGTTGGCGCATTATCTTTTAAATAAAATTGATGAAAAATATGCCTACATGTCTCACATTATAAAATGTTTTTAGATTATTAATTGAAGTAACATCTCTTCTAAACTACTAAAAAAACATTATGTATCATTTTATTTGGTGAGGTTACTAATAATGCTTTCAAATAAAACAAAGGAAGAGTAAGAAAAGTTATTAAAATTGCTAATATTAATTTTTTAAAGGGTACAATTCTCTACAATATATTTAAAAAGAATATAAATAAAAGATAACAAGAGAAAAAGAGAATATATAGCATCCATCCAAAATAAATAAATAAATAAATCACACCCTAGAATTATACAACTCTGATGTCCTCTAGACCAGAACCAAGCAGAGCCATGTTTATTGCTCAACTTATGTTTATGGACCACCTGTTAACCCATCAGCAGCCAGCACCCACTGATCATGTAATGGCTGGCTGCACATTAATTGTTCTGCTATGGGGCTCAGTTGGACTTGGACACCAATAAAAATGGAGGGAAAAGTTTTTATAAAAAATTTCCACACCCTTTTTATCATTTGTTTATATTAGTTTTTAGTTTTAATTTAAATTTTATTTTTATTAAGGGTATTTTCGCCATCAAGAGGGACATTAACAATTTTTAGTAGTTTGAAAAGATATGGATTTGTTTGATAAACTATTTTGTTTCAGTTTCGATTCGATACTATAATAAAAATTGACTGGTGTGAAAAAAGTAAAAATGTGTTTTCTAAAAAAAGTAAAAAAGTAAGAATATTTAATATAAAAAATGAAAAAAAAAATGTTTTGTATTGAATTTTTTATTTGAATAATAATAAAAAATAATTAATATGATGTAAAAGTAAGAGGATATTGAAAAAATAGAAAAGGTTGGATCAATTGCCTTTACCTTTGCCGCAAGTTGTTTTTATTGCTTTGAAATCTGAGGAACGAAATGGCAGCAAATGGTCATGTTGTGGAATATACGAGATTGGTGCTATCGCTCTTGTAGGGATGCTAATAAGGCTTGCCCATACAATTAAAGAGACAACCAAATAAATCATAGATAAAACTTGGAGGGATGATATTCTTGATTGTATCTATGATACTGCAACACTAAAGCAATCTGTTCTAAATGACTAACTGTTTGATATATGATTTATCTTTATTAAAAATTAGAAAAAATAAATAAAAATTAAGGGTTTGTTTAGTATAAAGATTGAGTAAAGCAACATATTAATATTCAGTTAATTATAGTTAATGAGTATTTTTGTCCTTTCAAAAAGTAAATAAATAAAAATATCCCTCCATTTTTGTCTTCAAATAAACTGGAGTAGATCTTATTCTCATTTTTTTTTTATAACTTATAGGTGACTTTTAAAATCATTACTATTAAATTTGTAATAGATTCTTATTAAATTTTAAAAGTCACCTCATGTGTCGGAAAAAAAATGTGTGAGAAAGTGAAAGTATGTGTATTATTACTCAAAAAAAATGTTTCAAGTTTTTTTTTTTTAAGTATTGGTTATTATTATTATTATTATTATTTTGTTAAAGGCAAAATTCGTCTAAAAAAGTGTTGCCAAACGAACTATAAGCATCTTACAAATAATTTCAAGAGTAATGCTAATAACTCCTTTTTTTTTTATCTAATAATATTAAAATGATAATTTCAATCAACCATTCAGTTAGTCTTTATTAGAAAAAAAAAATCTAAAAATTAATTAGAATTGCCATAATGTTAATTCTAGAATAAAAATAAGGTATATAATATTACTCTAATTTCATAAACTAAATCTCAAGTGATTTAGACGAAACTGAAGTGCAAAAGCATGATAATAAATAAGGAAAACACACAAACCTATAAAAAAATAAAGTTAGTGGAAAATCCAGATACTCTCCTCAAACTATCACTAATTGACAATATTCTCTCAAAATTTTTAACTGTGGCAATGTTTTTTCCAAACTATCAAAATATTGTCAATTTCCCCCAAAGATGAAATTATCCTTAGTAAAATAATAACAAAAATATTAAAATTTCTAGAAAAAAAACTAAAATTGAAAAAAAAAAAATTCCAAGGGTGGCCAATTCTTTTTTTTTTAAAATATATATATTCATAAGAAAATTTTAAAAATTTGCGATTTTTTAAAATTTCCGTTTTTTTAAAATAAGAAATAAAAAATATCTGTTTAAACAATTTATTTTTTTAAATCGTTGTTCTTTAACTAAATTTTTTTTTTAATTTTAAAAAATCGTTTTTAAATAAGTTTAATTTTTTTTAATTAAAATTTCTTTTTTTCTGAAAAATTGATTTTTTTTTAATTTTTTCGAATTTATAGGAATATTTTTGTTTTATTAAGAAATATATAAAGACATTTTTATCTTTCTATTAACCTTGAGGGACACATTGTCATTATTTTGATAGTTTGAGGCAAATACTACCAAAGTTTAGAGAAACATTATTAAGAGGGCATTTGTTAACAAACACCACATTCCATGAGGTCTCATTACAGTGCACTGTTGTGCTCTTTCATGTGTTAAAGAAAAAAATAAAAATAATAAATAAATGATTGATATGAAAAAAATGGTATTAGAAAGTAGAAAATTTTATTTTGTAGTGATTTTTTTTATTTGAATAGTAAATGATGTGATATAAAAATGAATTATTTAATATATTTTTTAAAAAATAAATGAAGTAAATAGTGTGATGAAATGTGAGAAAATGTATTTTAATGCGATGTTTAACAAACAAGGCATAATAAAGTAATAGTTTGAGAGAGATAGCGTGAACAAATAATAATATAAGGATGACTAAATTATCTAAATAGTCCTTCTAAAATTATTCTAAATATAATATAATATTTAAAATGATCATTTAATTTTAAATGATTATTATTAAATGCCACAATCTTATTTGATATAAAATGCGGTCATCTGGACCAATAATGCACGCGACAATGAATAGGATCTGGTCATCTGGACCAATTGCGTTGCGTACGACACTGATGTCGCGTGATACACGTTATGATTAACAGCGCGTGCATTATTGTCCTTTCAAACGCCCATTCTTTATTGGCGTCTGACCGTTTCCATCGCTTTTCTTTAATACCGTCTGCTGGTTCCCACTCGCTGGCGGCGCCACTCTTAACAGTGATTAGTAATGAAGTGAGAGACAGAGGGGCTACACCCACCACCACTCTCTCGCGTACACAAATACGCCTGTACTCGCTTCCTACTCGCCAATCCAATCGATCACCATGGCCTTGTTTGCCAAGAGATTGGATTGAATTTGTAAAATCTCTAAAAAAAAATTTCTCAAAATCAAATTAATCAATCATAATATTTTTATTTTTTATATCATATTAATAATTTTTTATCATTTTTCAAATAAAAAATTACTATAAAATAAAAAATTTTATTTTTTTATATAAAATATTTTTATTTTATTTCTCATATTAATCAAATCTGTTACAATATCAATCCACTTCTTTCTATTCAATCCATTCCGAAACACAACCCTGTTTTTCGTACCAACATGTTTTTAATTCTTGGATACGTTGCTTTAATTTGAAATCTACGGTGTCAATTGTGTCTGTAAATTCCTGCAACAGGACAAAACCTGTCGCTTTCACTGTCTCCCATGGATCGGACCCAATATTTACCCCCATACGCTTCCTTCCACATTTAATTCTGTGTTTGATTCCGGAGAAAATTAAAATAAAAAAAGAAAAAGAAAAAAGAAAAAGGGTGTTAACTAAATTAAGGAAGCTTTCCCCTTTGCATCGAAAAATAGTACTATATTTAACTAAATTAAAATAGTATTTAGTTTCTGTCATCCTAGGTTTCAGATTTAATTTAATGTACATTTGAAACATAAGGAGACAAACTTAACTATTTAATACTTCTTGTAATTGGTTGAATTCAATTAAATTGAATTATTTATATTATTAATAAAAAGTATAACTATTATCAACAAATTCCCACGAAAAATAATATTTTATTATTCTTAAGAGATAGTTCAATCGGATGAGACCACACTTAATAAAATGGAAGTTACTAATTCAAATTTTTTTCTTCTCTCTTGTGTGGACATGTAAAAAAAAAAATATTTTATTTAGGATCATTTAGGATTGTGATTTCAGTAAGTACATTTTAAAAATTGCGTTTTTTAAATCGCTACTTTCTAAAATCGTAAAGGCATTTAATAAAATATGTTAAAAAGTATATAAAAATTACGTTTTTGAAATCGTTACATTTAAAATTGTAGAGACATTTGGTAAAATATATTAAAAAGTATATATATATCAAATATTTGTTATGCAAAATCATAAGTTTGATTTAAATTCATGCTTTTCAAATAAGCATCCTCAACCTGCTTATAGAAATCACAATTTTTTTTTCTATTTTCAATTAAGTGCTTTTATATCGTAATGTCAAACTCCTTACATTTTGTAATATCTTTTAAAAAACACATATTATTCTTGCGAAATCGCAATCTCAAATGCACTCTTATTGACATTATCACATAGGAGAGGAAAAAGGGAAAGTAAGATTTGAACTAAAAATCTCTACTTCATGAGATATGGTCTTCAACCAATTCAACTACACCTTAGGAACAACTAAAAATTATATTAATGTTCTCTTAAACTACAAAAATTTTGTAATGCAATCCATTTTCTTCTTCAAAAATGTAAGAAAAGCACCCTTAATTTTGGGTTATTCGATTATTTTTCGTGTTTGGCGGTCAACCTTTAAAATTATAATTAAAAAAAACTAAACTAAACTTAAACTAAACTAAAGAGTAAAGCCTAACCTAACGAGGATTGAGTTTTGTTTAATTTTCTTTATTATTTTGTTTTTGCTAGCTTTTATTAATATGATTTTACCTTACTTGGCAAGTGATTTATTGTTTTATAGGTTTAATTCTAAGAGATGTTGTTTTTGCTAGCTTTTATTCCCAAATAATTTATCATGTAAATTTTATACTTTGAAATTTGCTATTTGTTATAATGGACTATGGAGTTGAAAATTGCTAATCATTGTGACAATTTATTAACAATTAAACCTATTATGGTTTTTTTTTTTAAAAAAAAATTCTTATCCTATTGTAATTTTAAAATTCTATTGAATCTCAATAGCATTGGTATTATTATTACATTGTTTTTCATATTTTTATTCAAACGTATCGAGTCGTGTTTCCTTTTAAGTAAACAAATTGTGTTGCATGGGTTGTGTCAACTTGATACAAACTGTTATTTTAAACGGATTAAACAGGTTATGTCGAGTTATCCAATTATTTTCGTTTTGTGTTCGTGTTTGAGAGTATAACCCTTTTATAAAAAAGGGCCGCGTTTGTGTTTAGGTTAATTAGGTGGTGGGTCATTATGGGTCATAATTGTGTTGACCCACCAACCCATTTTGCCACCTTTAATTAGTCTTAAAACTTGTTTAAGATTGCATTATGGAACTTAAAAAATACTTTTACTACCTACAAATTGTGATAAACAAAAGGCAAACTTATTTAATAAAAAATTTTAAAAACATTTCTTTGATTTTATTCACTCTAAAAGACTTAAAAATAAAGTTTTTCATAATTTTTGTTTTTTTTTAATTTTAAAAGCTCTATCTTCCAATGCAATTCCAAATATGATATAGTTTTCTTCCGAACGAGGTTTGAAAGAATTTTTTCTAACTTATTTTATAAAAATGACGTGCTACTTTTTATATGAGAAATACATGTTTTTTTGAATAAAATTTATTCAAACTTTGTCATTGTAATAAATAATAAAAAAAAAGCATGTGAAAACATATTTGAATACATTGTCATTTTTATAAAATAAATTAAAAAAATTACTTTAACTCAATTTTGTCCTGCCAACTATGAGCATTTAAGTATTTTAGCTGACAGAAAATCATTATTATTATTTTTTTACTGTTAGCTAAGTGTTATTTCTTTATTGTTTTGTTTAAATACAATTGCCATCATGATCCATTATAGTTGCACCAATAATTCCCATGACTGAGCTTTGGGATTGTGTATCTTGATTCTTGAAGAAGTAGCATTTTTAATGGAGAGGGCGGTGAGGAATATGGGGAGAATAAAATAAAATAAATTTAGAAATCGCAAAAGACAGGCAGAAAAGAAGGAAATGTTAATGAGTTAGTTACATCAAAGGGTGACGTCTAGGAATATTTTTGGAAGATAGATTGACAGACGACACCACCGTCCGTCGTTTCTTGCATTCCAAGTCCTATTCTCACGCCTAAATCCATGTGCACCATTTATTCCATCCACAAATCCCTGTTTGGTAGGAATAATACATTTTTTTACATACCTCTTGATTCGTGACAATAGGAGGTGAAAGCAGATTTAATTTCATTTATTTCTCTTTTCAAATCAACAGCACGGGAGTTCTATCAAGAAGATGCATTACAGGTGGCACAAGCGTTAAAAAATGATAACAAAAGTTGGCGTCGCTATGACTAATTAATCAACAAAGCCCGTAATGTGTTTAAGGCTTTTCAACATTGGGGAGTTTCTTACATCAAACGAAAGGCGAATAGAGTGGTTCGTTTGCTAGCGATAAAAATGCATACTTTATCATAGATGAAGTAGGCCATACCGGGGAAGCTCTTTGGCTTATTAATGATATTGTAATAGCTAAACGTTTTGTTCAATGATATTATTGCGTGATTGATTTTTTTTTTAAAAAAATGACGTAATATGTGGCCTGCATGTTGAAAGGAGTATTTGTTCCTGACTTTTTTTTTTCTTTGGTAATCGAAAAATAATAATTTATTTATTTATTATTATTATTTTTTTTAAATCTTCACTTGGATATGGGCCAATCCCACCATAGGGTGTTCATGGACGGAGTTGGCCGGTTGCATTTCCCAACCCACTCCAAAAATTAAAACAGCTTGATCTTGAGGTTTTTGTCCGTTGGATTCCAATGGGCTAGCATCTCTTGGTCCAAGTTGCACAATTTAACATCTTGTTAGTTTGAGTCTCAGAAATGCTATGAAATGTTCATATTGTGTATATATATATTTAATTAATATGAGATAAAAATCACTTTCAACAACTATCTTTCTCTTATTTAGATCACTTTTTTTTTTAAATTTTTTTTTTTTATAAAAGACTTCTTTCATTTCATATCAAAATCTAGAGTATGAAAATTAACTCTAAACAACAAGAGCATATTGCTCTAAAAGAGCTACATAAAAAAAATACTAGGAATCTCTTCCATCCATATTTTCTTAATAAATTCTTGCACTGCTACCTTTGCTAGACCATGAGCCATAAAATTTCCTTCTTGTTTAGCATGTCTAGCCTCACAATTTGCTTCTCATTTAGCATGTCTAGCCTCCCACCGTTGAAAACCAAATAAAACCACATGCATGTCAGCCACAACCTGTCCATACCTAGGCTATTGATCACCCTTTGTGTTAATAGCTTGGACCACTTGAAGTATATCTCCATCCAAGATGATATCCCATAAACCCAGGTCATGGCAAAATTCTATTGCATGTAGTGCTCCCATTGCCTCTACAATGATCGGAGCTGGGTAAACATCCACTGTGCGACTAAGTGCATCAGTAACCAAGCCTTAGTAGGAAGGATATTATTACAAGCCCTCTAGATGAAAACCTTAGTAGAGTTGGGTGCTTGAATCTCCAAATTGCCTTCCAGATCGCACTACACCTAAATTGGTTGGAGCCTTCCCCATAATTCAATTTTTTCTCTCCTGCTCCATATAATAAGCACTTCTTGCCATGAAGTCCCCTATTGGTGTAGCTTTCCATATCATCTTATCTTGTTGGTGGTACCAGCTCAAAGGCAAACTACAAATGATAACAACTTCATCTTTCTAGAAAATGTTATGGATGAGAAGGATATTCCAACCTAACGTGCTTTGATCAATCAGCTCGGCAATCATAGTATCCTCATCCAGATATCGACAGGGTGATTGAATCGTATAGGTCATTGGTTTTGGCAACCATTTATCTCCTCACACCATCATTGATTGTCTATCCTCTATTTGCCAAATCATCCTTGTTTGAAACAAAGGTCTTACCGATAGGATACTTTTCCATGCAAGTAAAGGTCTGTTTCCCATCTTCGCCTCTAACAAGGAAACCTTGGGATAATACCTCATTTATGATTTGTATTGCCAAGCTCTCTGATTGCTGAACAAGCCTTCAACATTGCTTAACTAATAAAGCCTTATTAAAATAATTAAGATCACGAAATCCCCATCCCACCTTGCGATTTGGGGCACCTAATTTTTTCTCAACTCATCCAATGAATTTTCTTCGTATTTTCCTTGTGACCCTACTAGAATTTCTGCATAATAACATTAAGGGAAAAATTCCATTTACCCTTCTGAAGTTTTAGGGGTTTTTCAATTTGAACCCCAAAGTTTCAAAATTGATAGTTTACCCTCCTAAAATTTCAAAAAGTGGCAAAATGAACTCTTCTGTTAACTTTTTAGTCAAATTTGACATAATATTATATATAAAAAAAAAATGCCTGAGGGCATTTGATGGAAAAGTTAACGAAAGGGTCACTTTGCTACTTTTTGAAACTTCAGGGGGGTAAACTGTCAATTTCGAAACTTTGAGGTTCAAATTGAAAACCCCTGAAACTTTATAGGGTAAAGTAAAT